>CM053787.1:81126607-81664107 GCA_028749045.1 Cupressus sempervirens | reverse complement strand
ATCACTTTAGCAACCAAAGAAGCTTGACATCAACTTAAGAACTTGACAACAATTGATAGAGTGAACAAAAGTGCAAGATTACAAGGAAACCCAAGATGCTTCTGCATCAAACAACTAGGGTTGGACAAAATGATTCTCTTGAATCAGTGAGATGTCACAACCTGAGCTAAATCCAACTTAGATTGAGAATTCCACGAAGCATCTCCCATAGGTTTGTTATTCCACTTTACCAAATATTCATAGTAATCTTTTCCTCTTGTGCTCTTGCCAACTCTCTGATCTAAAATCTATTCAACTTCTTCAATCTTCTTCTTTTCTTCAATCTTCTTCTTAGGGTAATCTTCTAATATAAGAACTTCATTATCTAATTCATGATACTTCTACAAATCATCAATATTGAATATAGGAGATATATCCATGTCATCAGGTAACTCAACTTCATAAGCGTTACCACTGTTAAACTTCTTCAAGATCTTACAAGGTCCAAATTTATTCATCTTCAGCTTACTATATATTCCAATAGGAAATCTTCCTTTCTTTAAATGAACCATCACATCATCACCAAATTCAAAATCTTGATGTCTTCTAGACTTATCAGTATTCTCCTTATACTTTGGATTACTTTGTTCCAACCTCAACTTCACTTCCCTATGCAAAGACTCTATAAAATAAGAAAATTCTTCTCCTATAACACTTCTCTTTTCTTCACTAATAACATCTCTCAAATTTTATATACCTGTAGGTTGCATTCTATTAATAATCTTAAAAGGTGTTTTCCTTGTACTCCTATTCACAGAATTGTTATGTGCAAACTCAGTATGTGCCAACACTACTTTCCAGTTAGTTGGCTTATCTCCAACTAAACATCTCAGCAAATCACCAAAGCTTCTATTCACAACCTCTATCTACGCATTTGTTTGTGGGTGGAATGTAGAACTAAACTTCAACTCAATACCCATCTTCTTCAACAAAGAAATAATTCCAAAAATAACCAACAAACTAACTACCTCTATAAGAAATAATACTTCTTGCTATTCCATGCAATCTCACAATCTCTTTAAAAAAAAGTTTAGCAACATGCTCTACATTTGATGTCTTCTTACATGGTATGAAGTGAGCCATCTTAGAAAAATTTTCCACTACAACGAATATGGAATCATACCCCTTCACTATCTTAGGTAATCCAAGAACAAAATCCATATTGATGTCACTCCAAAGTTTCTCAGAAATAGTAATAGCTGTATACAAACCAATATTTTGACTTATTCCTTTTGCAATTTGACAAAATTCACAACTCTTTACAAATTTATAAACATCCTTATATATTTATGGCCAATAATACTTCTCTTTTAGTAAACTCCATGTCTTATCAATTCCAAAATATCCAGCCAATCCACCACTATGTTTTTCCTTAATTAGATTCAACCTTATAGAACTTCAAGAAATACACAATTGAATATCTTTGAACAATACACCTTCTTAAATAAAATACTCATCATATTTACTTATGTGATCTATCATATTTGGTACTTTGCACTCTCTCCATGCCTTAGAAAAATTAGGGTTAGTATCATACAACTCTTTCATTTCATCAAAACCAAGAACTTCAACCTTCATTTCAGTCAACAAAGAATGCCTTCTACTCAATGCATCAAAAAATTTGTTAGTAACTCCACTCTTGTGCTTAGTTAAAAGTGTAAAATTCTACAAATACTCAACCCACTTCATATGTCTCTGATTCAATTTATGTTAACTTCCCAAGTATTGTAAAGCTTTATGATTAGTATACAACACAAACTCTTTAGGAATCAAATAATGTCTCCACTTCAATGCTTGAACAATGGCATAAAATTCTTGATCATACACAAAATACTTCCTCTTAGCATCATTCAACTATTCACTAAAGAAAGAAATGGGTTTACCTGCTTGACTTAATATAGCTCCTATTGCATTACCATTTGCATCACATTCAACTTGAAATACTTTATTGAAATTAGGTAAAGCCAATACGGGTAATTCAACAACCTTTTGTTTCAAAGTCTCAAAATTCTTATCAGCTCCATGTGTCCAATTGAATTCCTTTTTATCTCCTCTCATTGTCTCAGTCATCACATTACAATCAAATCTGACATTCTTTATGAACTTTTTGTAAAAACTAGCCAAACCATGAAATGGTCTTACCTCACCCACATTCTCAGGTGTAGGCCATTCCAAAATTTCTTTAACCTTCTTAGGATCCATCTTCAATCCATTAGCTGTAATCACAAATCCCAAATACACAATCTCCTCTTGCATAAAAGAACACTTTTTCAAATTAATCAACAACTTTTCTTCTTTCAACCTCTGCAACGCTTGTCTAATATGCTCAAGATGCTCTTCCTTAGTCTTACTAAATATCAGAATATCATCCAAATAAACAATCACAAACTTACCCAAGAATATTTTCAAAACTTCATTCATCAACCTCATGAAAGTACTAGGTGCATTAGTCAAACCAAAGGGCATAACCAACCATTCATATACACCATCTTTTGTCTTGAAAGCAGTCTTCCATTCATCACCTTCTCTAATTCTAATTTGATGATAGCCACTCTTCAAATCAATCTTGGTAAAATACTTTTCTCCACTCAAACAATCCATTATGTCATCTATCCTCAGTATATGAAATCTATATTTCACTGTTATCTTGTCAATAGCTCTAGAATGAGTACACATTCTCCATTCTCCCTTCTTGTTAGGTGCTAATATAGTAGGTAAATCACATGGGCTCAAGCTTTCTCTGATCAAACCTTTTTGCAACAACTCATGCACTTTTCTAGTAAGTTCTTCATTCTCTACACGTGTCAATCTATATGGTGCTTTGTTCAGTAAACTAGCTTTTGGAATCAGATCCATACAATGACTTATACTTCTCATTAGTAGTAAACCATTAGGAATATCCTCAACAACAATATCCTTATACTCATTCAAGAATTTTGTAATTTCTACTAGTGCTCAGCTATCACTATCTATTATCACTCAGTCATTACTAGCTTTTGCTGCTTAGTCATTACTACCAACACTCAGTCCTCTAGGAACTATGGTAAAACAAAATTGATTCTTCTTTACTTCCTTTTCAAATTGTTTCTCATTAACCATGCAAATTTTTATAGTAGTACAATTAACCTCATTTGGATTTTCAATTAAAGGCAACAATATTTGTTTCTTCCTATTCACCTAAAGAGTATATTGCTTCAGTCTTCCATCATGCATAGCATATCTATCATATTGCCAAGGTCTACCCAATAGAATATGACAATAATCTAGAGGCATAATATCACACAAAACTTCATCAAAGTAATGTCCAATCTTGAACTTCATAAGGCATTGCTCACTTACCAATATCTTATGCTCATCTTTGATCCATGAAATGTGATAGAGTTTAGGATGCTTTAGCCTCTTTAATTTCAACTTTCTAACCAATTCTTTTGATGCCAAATTTTTAAAACTTCCACTATCAATGATCACTTTGCAACATTTTCCAACCATCTTACATCTTGTTTTCAAAAGACTTCTCCTTAAAATAGGTTCCTCATTTCTTGCCTTATTACATAAGGTTCTTCTCACCATCAAATTTTCTCTAGCCTCAAGTCCACTTGATGAACCCTCATCATCTCCTTGAATCACAACATTTCTTTTAGCTTGCCCACTTTTAGAGGGTCTACATTCAAAAGATCTATGTCCCTCTTTATCACATCTTAAACAATTACCATGAAATCCACCTCTAGAATAAGAATTACCTCTTCCTTGGTAAGAATTCATAGCTCCTTGGTAAGAATTACCACTTTTCTATTTGGTCTTTCCTTTGTCATCATTCTTCCATTTAGATCTGCCACCTTCACAATAAGATCTACCTCTGCCTCTATGGAATCTACCACCTCTACCTCGTTGTCTTTGTTCATGCTTCTTTGCTAAGATCTCTTCAGCTTTCAAGGCATATTGATATGGAAACACTTTCCAACTAACCAAAAATTATTTCATCTTGAATTCCATATCTCAAACCATTTATGTACCTTACAATTTTCTCAACATCATCATCCACATGTCTAGATCTGATGTCTAATCTATAAAATTCCTTGGTATACTCTTTCATAGTCATGTCCTTTTGCTTCAAATTTTGCATCTTTCTCAACAAGCTAACTTGGTAATCAGAAGGAAGGAATTTGTTCTTTACCTTGTTCACCATCTTTGGCCAAGTTTTGATCTACTCCTTTCCTCTCCTTTGTCTATCAATTTGCAAATCTTCCCACCATAGTGATGCATGAACTTTCAACCTAGTGACTGCAATCTTCACCTTTCTATTATCAGGAGTGTTTTCATAATCAAATAAATTCTCCATATTTGACATCCAATCCAACATAGCTTTGGTATCTAATTTTCCATCATAAGGAACAACTTCTACATCAGGCTTTGAATTAGCCCTAGATAACACTCTCAACAATCTTTCCTCATCTTGATCTTCTTGCTCTAGATTATGGTTTGGTGTTGTTGTTTCATCATCACTTACATCATCAAGATGTGCTCCTCCTCTCTGGGTTGTCTCCACAACATTTAATCTGGCTGCAATTTGTCTCAACTAATCTAATATAGCATTATCAACATTTCCTCTACCATGAACCATCTTTACCAATTAGGTTCCTACAAGATCATAACCCTCTACAAGTTATAGTTCAAATTCATAGATCTACCACCCTACAACCAAATTTGAATTAGGGTTCTACATGATCCAATCTCCGAAAGGATGAACCTTAAGCTCTGATACCACTTGACATAGCGAGGACAAGGAAAGCTAGGGCCTAGGGCACACCCAGCTATCCAATCCACCTATGAGAGTCAACACAGTGGAAAACATAACAAAAATACAATGTCAAAGAGAGAGAAGAAGATATTTTTATTGATTCATCTAGGGAACAATATACAAACTCTTCTTCGCCCTAGAATCCAAAATCCTCTCCACCTGCAAGTCTGAGATATCCTTGCTTAACACTTCTTGATACTCTACTTCATCCACCTTAGGACCCTTATAGGGTATTAGGTTTTTGACATTGAAGATGGGAGATATATCTTGTCCTTGGGTAAGTTTACCTTGTAGGCTTTGGGCCCATACTTCTCAAGTACCTTGCATGGCCCAATGCTCTTCATTTGCAACTTATTTGGGATGCCCTTTTGCAACTTGGCTTTATTCAGATAAACTATCACCAAGTCTCCTAGTTGAAACTACAACTCTCTTCTCACCTCATCCTTCTTCTCCTTCAACTTCTAATTTTCTTCCATCAAGGTCTCTTAACCTGATCATACACTTCTTTCATGTACTAAACAAAGTCATTAGCATGCCCTCTAATGTTAGCTTGGCAAGGTAAGTCCCTTAGCTCCATGATGCCCCTTAGATGAGTCCCATACACTATCTAGAAAGGCCTTAACCATGTTGTTCTATTCTTACTATAATTGTAGGAAAATTTACTTTGCGGATGACTTGTTCTCAATTTTTCCCATTATCCTTGGTTAGGCACCTTAATAGGTTGCCTAAGACCCTATTGATAACCTCTATCTACCCATCTATTTGGGGATGGTAGGAAGAACTATGTGCTAGGTTTGTTCCAAGCCTCTTCCATAGATTATTCCAAAAGTGCCCCATAAGAGAAACTATGCTCCTTGGTAAGCCATGTATCCTAACCACCTCCTTCAAGAATAGATTGAAAATATTGATTACATAATGTGTTGTCTTGCATGGGATGAAATTGCTCATCTTACTGAACCTATCCACCACCACAAATACACTATCTAACCCTAGCCTATTCCTTGGTAATCCCACTATGAAATCTATGCTAATGCATTCCCAATGCCTATTAGGAATAGGTAGAGGTTGGTAGAGTCCTACATTTGATGAAGTATCCTTTTCCTTCTGACATATGCCACACTACTCCACATACCTCCTTACATCTCTTTGCATCTTAGGCTAGTAATAGAACCTCTCCACAAGGTCTAAGGAGATATGCCCCACTTGGAGATCCTTGGAACATGGATAAATAAAAGGCAAGATATGTATTTTGTAAACAAGTATGGATGCACACAAAAATCAACATACAAGGATCACAAAGATTGTAATGGAAGACTTAACCAAAAAATTTTGCAATTGATGAATCTCCAAGCGATACTACCAACTGACATGCTCAAACTAAAAGATGAGAACCAAAGATGACAACAAAACATAAAATCTCTGATCTATCAAAGCTTGGAAAATCAAGCAAACCTAAAGAGTACTCAAAACACCAAAATGTGTTCCACAAAAAATATTGGAGATACCCCCATCTTTTGTGCGAGGAAAAGGAACCATTATCTCACATGAGGAAGTACACATTTGTGCAAGGAAGTGCATCATGCCACATGAGGAACTACCCTCTCATGGGAGGAAATGCTTAGGAACAACCAAAAATTATCTTCACTCTATTGCCAAGGTTCGTGCAAGAGAATGCTTGTATCTATGCAAGAAAGTGTCATGTCTTGTGTAGGAGAGAGTATAATATCATGTGAGCTTCCACCACACTTTGCATGAGAGAATTTCTTATGGCATGAGAGATCCACACTGAGGAGTACTGGATCCACAAATTGAGGCTTAGACACCCAAACACAAGAGTAGAAAGGAAAAAGACAACTAACCATCTAAACCATTGTAGTAGAAGAAAGCATGTTGAAAGCAACATTACAACATACAAAAACAACTAAACTCTTGTGTAGTTCCTCCCAACTATAATAGCATCATGAGACCTAGAAGGTCCTAGCCATCCCTATGCATAACATCTAAAACTACCAACTAGATAGTCAGAGCTATCTTATGAGGTCATCACTACTAAAACGTAATTATCATCATAAGAACAAGGAAATCTAACATGCTAAACAAGTAAGCAATAGATACTGAAACTAAGTAAAATAAATCATCTAATCATATGCTAAACATTGTAATATAGGAATGTGTCAAATAAACTAACATCATCTAAACATGATATCCAAGCATTCCAATGAAAGCATAAATCAAAAGGAAGCATACTCTAGAATCCTGAATAAACCAAGTGAACATCAAGCATCAGTTGCAATTGGAAATAAACCATCTTTGTACATCAGTCCCTAGCAATGGTATAGGTAGCTAAGCCTCCCAACCATGTGAAACCCATAGTTCCACTCATGTCAAGCTAATGGAGATAATGATCCAATCACAAACACACATAAAGAAAATGTCCATGGCTAACATTCACACTAGATAGTAAAGATGATTACAACTAAGATCATGAGACAATACAAGTACAATAGGTCTTGTTCAGATACTCAGTGAGTCACTATGTAGGGGCTTACTGGAGGGTATGTAGATTAGCATCAGGTAGCCCAAGCCAGTATTGTTAGCTCACACTTCCCGAGGATGAGAAAAATCCTATGTTCTTGGACTTAACTGGGTTCTCACATATCATTTTATTATCTTTAATTTATTACCCAATTAATTTATATAGTTATCACTCATTTAAAACTTCTTCACGCCAACCCTTTGGGATATAGTCACCAAGTTGCAAGAGAGAAATCCCCTCAATGCTACCCTAGCCTACCCATAATCATCCAACAATGAGTTCTTGTAGGAATTCATATTACCAACCCAACCCCAAATGAACATACTCACTAGAATACAAATAAGGATTTGGGCCTCAGAAGTCACTCAACAAATGCATGTGCATGTGATCATGTGTGGTGCTCCACCATTATAGAGATCATAAAACAAGGGCTAGATGACAACACAAGAAAAAATAACACTCAACCAATTATAAAACTAGGAGGATAAATGTAGAACACATCCCAATGCAACATAAAAGTGCAACAGTGGCCTGACTAACATCCTATGGATAGTCCAAGTCCACAACCAACATCATGCCAAGAAAACTTGAGAAAAATAGGTGGAACAAAAATTGAGGTAAAAACATCAAAACTCAAAAACTTTTAAATTAAAATCAATTTGTTCTTAGAGAAAAAAGCCACAAAAATCTAATAAAATTCAAGTTCGGGCACCATATGCAAAAATTGCCAACATAATAGTGTGAAACCCTAGACCCTTGTAAGAATTTTCCTTAGGGAAAAATCACCTAAGATCAAGGAACTCAAGAACAAGCACAAAATAGACCAACAAAGTATGATCAGAATAACGATATGAAATTGTATTCATGCAATGTCATGTAAATGCACACCAGGAGTGCTTGAATATAAATGCCTCTGGAATGCTTCTAGAATGTCTAGGAGTCAACACACTTATAAGTCTTACAACAAGACACATGTCCACTAGGAGTGGATTATCCTCCATTAATCACAAGAGTTAGTGCAATAATGAGAGGATAAGCGTAAAAAGGTGTAGCATGTAAAATTATGTTGTAGACACCATGTGCTTAATTAAGAGTGCAAAATATTGTGTTGTCAACATGAGAACTCATAAGAGTACGCAAACTCCTATGTGTCAAACTAATAAATAATAAAATAACACATTGACCTAAGTGAACTTAAGTAAAGTGCAATAAGTCAATACTTATTTACACCAACACCCCCCCTTAAGTGCAACTTAGGGGAATGCACTTTATCTTATGAAAGCTAGAATAAAAATGCATGATGGGTCCCAACTACTAGGCCATGTTAGGTACCCATGTACAAAAATAATGCAATCTCTCATAAAGTGGAGAAAGAGGGAAAATCTCATGGGAAAAACCCTCCCCCAAAAAGAGAGATGAAAAACAAGATGCATGGATGGAGTAATCAAGCCTCCCCCATTACAAAATAAATCAAGTATATACATTAGAGAAGAATGAGAAGAACACAATCTCAAAAGAGGAAAAGGTCCCCCAATAAGAGAGAAGAAGAAAGGAGACAAGGTAGTCCCCTCCCCCCCCAATGTAGAATGTTGATCAATGATAGTTGCTCCAATGTAGAAGTTGATCCATGACTGTTGAATAATGTTCCTCCCCTTTGGAAGAAACAATATCATAGGTACATATGAGATGCTTCCCCAATGTGTATGTAGAAATAATCTTGATGATGAAGGTTATCTCTGAAACTTTTTCAACTATCCCTGTGTTGATACTGACTATCACCCGTTCTAATACTGCTAAAAAGAACAATGTCAGATCTAGCAAGGATGGATGTCAAACCTGTCCCAAAGAACCAATTTTCTCCTCAAATGATAGAGAGACCTCCTATAAGAGTTTTACATAAGATCCACATTCATATCAAACTGGAAAGACTGATCATGTAGAGAATGGATAGGAGGGTCAGAGTGAGCCCTCGCAACAACTGAAGAAGGATCTTCTTCATCAAGAGAAGATGTATATCATCTATGATGTCTCCCAAATCTGCTAAGTATGACTCCACAAACAAACCTAAAATATCTATTATGTAGTCATCCCCTGATGCTAGAGCTTGAATACAAGATGTACCCATCTATGCTAATTTGCATGGGCCTACCACTATAGCAATATATGTATGTGGAATGTGCTAATGCTATGATGTCTTGCCATATCTATCAATAGGATCTCACATATCTAATTCTATTGAATTATTATCACTATTGTCACTATTAGTTTCCACAAGGTATGACGTATGGAGAGGATTAGAAGATAGGCTAGGTGAACTTTCCTCAAAGTGAACATTCCTCTCTACAAAGATTTCATGAGTCTTAGGATCCATAAGCCTCTATGCCTTAACATTGTCTTCATATTTGATGAAAGTACAAGGCCTTGGTGGTGGTTCCTTGCACTCCCTTGAAGATATGTTTGTACATGCTGGACAACCAAAGACTCTGAAGTGTTTCACAACTATTTTTCTGCTACACCATGCCTCAAAAGGAGTCTTTCCATCTAAGACATAAGAGGAGACCTATTAAGTATGTGATTGGTACTACTTATAGCTTTGAATTCAAGTGACAGATCAAGAGACTTGGCTTGAATCATGCAACTTGCCATAGACTTAAGAAATATAATCCTCATTTATGAACCATTTTTCTTTTGTGGACTAAATGCTACTAGATTTTAAAGATGAATACCATCATGTTCACAAAAGTCTCTAAATCTTGAGTTCACATATCTGCTTTTATTATCCATATGAATAACCTTGATGGCTTTCCTTGATTTCTTTTCAACATGAATCTTGAAGGCTAGAATATTATCAAAAACTTCATTCTTGTGATTAAGAAAGTAGACCCATGTGTAGCACAAAAAGTCATCAATGAAAATGAGAATGTAGAAACCCTTGCTAATTGATGTTACTGCAAAAGGACCTACTAGAACTGCATGAACCAACTAAAGAGCAACTGATGCTCTCCAAGACTACCCTTTATCAAACTCCTCCTCTAGATGCATATCCACTGAACATGTTGAAAATTCAACTTTAGAAAAGTTGATTATAGGAAGACCTTTGACCATATTTTTTGAGAAAAGTTAATGAAGATAGTAGAAGGCAAGATGTCTATATTGCTCATGCAATTATTTACTTTGTGAATGAGATTGAGTCAATAAGGCATGTGAATGAGACTTAGGCACAAAGTGGGAGAAAGAATACAACCTTTTGTGATGATTGACTTTACCCATTGCAACCACTGAATCATATTTTAGATTGTGCACCATTATTGAATTAGGAAGGAACTCAACTTTATTGCCATCTCCATAGTGAATGATTTGGTAGATTGAAAGGAGATTATAGCTAAGGTTGGGAACATAGAGAACTTCTTTGAACTACCCATTTTCCACTTCAACTTGTCCTTTTCCTTCAACTTCCATTTTTGTATCATCTCCTACAAAGATGTGTGGTACCTTAGACTACTTCAATAAAGAAAAATCTCCTTTTAAATAACCCATATGATATGAGGCACCTGAATCAAGAATGCATTCCCCTTAAGAACTTGAACTAGCCATAAGTCCTTGCCCTTTTCCCTTTAAAGTGGGTGGAGTTGAATCCTTGGAAGCATTTGGCACATTGATTTTTTTCTTCCTAAGTAGGTTTTCCAACTCATCGATTCTCTTAGTTTTGCACTGATGCTCATCATGATTAAGTTTCTTGCAATATGCACACAATAGTTTATCCTTCTTGTCATGGTGTTGTTTAGTGTGGAGCCTAATCAGTCTCCAACTGGGAGATTGTTAGATTGTGGTGATTGATTAGGAAAGTACTATACATACTTCATAAAATACTTGTATAAAAGAGCTTAGGGTTAGGGATTGTTTCATAGTTGTGATGCAAAATTGATTCTTGTAGTAGTATTGAGTTGTAAGGGATTACGAATTGTAATTAGGTTAGAATCACTGGATCCTAATAATATTAGACTTTCTATTTGATGGATGTAGCCTGGGGATTGGGTGAACCATGTTAAATCCTAGTGTCTTGTGTTCATTTTTGTGTGATCTATTATTTTTTATTATTGGTTATATTTGCATGTAGTTGTTATTTTTGTCCATGGTTTAATCCTAACAAGTGGTATCAGATCCTAGTTGTTTTTCAGTTATCCTCTATAAGAAAGTATCATGGTTGAGTGGGAGTAGTGGTAGACAAGGGTAAGCTGAGGGTTGACAGGTATAATAGGTAGAACTTCCAGTTATAGAAGATGCAAATGGAAGACTATCTTTATCAAAAGGATTTATGGAAGCAATTGGAATGCACAGCCAAGAATCATGGATCTATGTCAAATGATGAATGGGATTATTTGGACAAAAAGGCACTTGAAAGAATTCAATTACCTGGCACCATCAGTGGTATTTAATATTACAAAAGTGAAGACAATAGAAAAGTTGATGAAAACCCTAGCAACACTGTATGAAAAGCCCTTCACTTCAAACAAGGTATTTCTCATGAAGCATTTATTTAATATGAAAATGGTAGAAGGTGGATCTATTGTAGATTGTGTAAATGAGTTTAATACTATTACTAGTCAGTTATCTTCTACAGGTATCAATTTTGAGGAGGAAATTAGGGCTCTCTTGATTTTGTGTTCTTTGCTTGAAAGCTGAAATGTCTTGGTAATGGCTATGAGTAATTCTATTCCTGAATCTAGTACCCTAAAATATGATGATGTGATCAGTGTTATTTTGAGTGAGGAAATTCATAAGAAATCCTTAGGTGGATCTACATCACGAAGTGCTTTGAATGCACAAAGCAAGGGTAGAATGACTGAGAGAGGAAGTAATTCTTAAAAATGTGGTAAATCAAGAGAAAGTTCAAAGGGGAGGAGATCTCAATTGAGAGGACTGAACAATTACTGGTACTATGGGAAACCAAGTCATAAAAAGAACGATTGCTAGAATCAAGAGAAAAATGAAGGAGATAAACCAAATGGAGACAAGGAGGCAAATGTGGTAAGTAGAAAATCTAAAGAGGATGCTTTGCTTCTATCTTTAGAAAGTGTTGATGATTCATGAGTTTTAGATTTTGGTGCTTCATTTCATGCTACACCTCATAGAGGTTATTTCATTGATTACATCTAAGGGGATTTTGGGCTTGTTTATTTGGGGGATAATGAACCCTATCATATTTTTGGAAAGGGAAAATTAAGATTAAGTTGCAAAATGGAAATCATTGGCTATTACATGAGGTAAGACATGTTCTAAGGTTGAGTAGGAATTTAATTTTAGTGGGGCAACTCAATGATGAGGGTTGTGTAGTTACGTTTAACGATAAAACTTGGAAGGTTTCAAAAGGTTCCCTTATAGTAGAAAAAGGTGTGAAAGTAGGCACCTTATATCTTGTTATAGGTCATATTGTTCTTTCTACTTTAATTGTTTTAGAGAAAAATGAATGTTTAGGAACAATTGCTACAGTTGAACAGGGAGAACAAATAGCTGTTGTAGATTTTGATATAGTACTGTGGCACAATAGACTTGGACACATGATTGAGAAAGGTATGAAAGTACTTCATTCAAAGAAAGTTTTGTCAGTTCTGAAATGTGTTAATATGGATTTCTATGAAAGTTGTGTGTATGGAAAACAAAAGAGAGTGAGTTTTGTAAAGATTAGGAAGGAAAACAAAAAGTAGAAATTAGAGCTTGTGCATACAGATGTATGGGAACAACTCAGGTATCTTCCCTTGGTGGCTCTCATTATTATGTTATATTTATTGATGATGCAACTAGAAAAGTATGGGTTTATTTTCTTAGACAAAAATTTGATGTATTTCAAACTTTGAAGAAATGAAAATGCTTAGTTGAAAATGAGACTGGTAAGAAATTAAAATGTCTTAGATTTGAAAACGAGATTGGCAAGAAATTAAAATGTCTCAAATTTGATAATGGCTGAATGCATGAACAGAACTATAATGGAGCACGCAAGGAGAATGACATTGCATGTTGGGTTGCCCTTACACATGTGGGTGGAGGTTGTCAATATTGTTATATATTTGATTAATAGAGGCCCCTCTACTCCTTTGGGCTGTGGTATCCCAAAGGAACTAAAAACCTTTGACTATGAAGAATTTTCTCACATAGATTCTGAAAATAGAACCAAGTTGGAAGCTAAGTCAAAGAAATGTGTATTTGTTAGATATGGCATTAATGAATTTGGTTATAGGCTTTAGGATTTTGAAAATCATAAAATTTTAAGAAGTAGGGATTTCATATTCAATGAGAAAGTGTTGTACAATGATTTATTGCAGCAACATGAGAAGAAAGAAGATGATTATGTAGTGTTGGATGATACTCCAAAAACTAATATTCTAGCCATTCCTCATGGTGTGCAACAACCGCAACAACAAATACCAACCACACTGGTGAATGTTAGAGAGTCAACAAGACAAATTAGACCTCCAATTAGATTCTCTCCCTCTTTGTATTCAATTTTACTTACTGATGCTAGTGAACTTGAATTTTATGATGAAGTTGTGAATGTGGATACTAAGATTTAGTGGGAGTTTGCAATGAAAGATAAATTGGACTCTTTGCTAAAGAATAAGACATGGGATTTATGCAAGTTGTCTGTAGGTAAAAGAGCTTTATAGAATAAGTGGGTTTATAGGTTGAAAGAAGAGGAAGGAGGTAAGAAAATATTTAAAGCCAAGTTAGTTGTGAAAGGATTTGCATAGAAAAAGGGCACTGATTTTGATGAGATATTTTCTCCTATTGTTAAGATGACTTCTATCCGTACTATTTTAAGTCTTGTAGCTACTGAAGATTTGTATTTAGAGTAGCTTGATGTTAAAACAACATTCCTTCATGGTGATTTGAATGAAGATATATATATATATATATATATATATATATATGGCTTAGCCATAGGGATTTTTAGTCAAAGGTAAGGAGAACTTAGTGTGCAAATTGAAGAAAAGTTTATATGGCTTGAAACAAGCACCTCGGTAATGGAATTTGAATTTTGATAGTTTTGTGCATGAGCATGGATACAATATGTGTTATTCAAATCATTGTGTTTATTTGAAGAGGTTGGATGATGACAACTACATTATTTTATGTTTATATGTTGATGATATGCTTGTAGCTAGGTCTAACATGGATCACATTAAGGGGCTGAAATACCAATTAGCACATGCACTTACTATGAAGGATTTGGGGGCAACAAAAAAAATCCTTGGTATGAAGATTTGTAGAGATAGGAAGAACAAAATATTGATGCTATCTCAGGCTGATTATGTGGAGAAGGTGTTGCAACATTTCTCTATGAAGAATGCTAAAGCTGTCAGCACACCTTTACCTAGTCATTTGAAGCTGACTAAGGAGATGTGTCCTAAGACACAAGAAGAGGAGGATAAGCTATCCAAGGTACCCTATGATTCAGCTATAGAAATCTTGATGTATGCTATGGTATGTACTAGGCCAAATATTGCACATGCAGTTGGAGTCATTAGTAGGTATATGAGTCATCCAAGAATTGAGCATTGGAATATCATCAAATGGATTCTTATATATTTGAGAGGAACATCTAATAAGTGTTTACACTTTGGGGGCTATACTACTTATTTATAGGGCTATGTTGACTTAGATTTGGCAGGGGATATTGATACCAGGTAGAGTACTACAGGTTATGTCTTTACTGTTGGTGGGGCAATGTGAGTTGGGTTTCTAGGTTATAGAAGGTTAATGCTTTATCCACTACAGAGGCAGCCAAGGAGATGATATACCTTCAATTCTTCTTGAAAGAATTGGGACACCCTTAGAACGATAATTATTTATTTACAAATAGTTAAAGTGTCATTCATCTTGCAAAGAATTCAGCTTTGCATTGAAATACCAAACACATATAGTTGCGGTACCATTTCATTCGGTCAGTTTTGGAGGATGGATGGTTAAAACTGGAGAAGATACATACAAATGAAAATCCATTAGATATGTTGACAAAAGTAGTAACAATGGAGAATTTGAACTCCTCTTTAGCTTTGGTTGGTCTTCTAGACTGAATATGCATAAAAGAATAGTAGAGTCTAGGGTGGTTTGATCTAGTGGGAGCCTCATGGAGTAGCAGCATAGCTATAGGATCAGTCTCCAAGTGGGAGATTGTTAGATTATGGTGACTAATCAGGAAAGTACTATACATACTTTATAAATTCTTTGGGGTTAGGGATTGTTTCATAGTTGTGATGAAAAATTGGTTCATACTTGTATAAAAGAGCTTAGGGTTAGGGATTGCTTCATAGTTGTGATGTGAAATTGGCTCTTGTAGTTGTATTGAGATATAAGGGATTATAGATTGTAATCATGTTAGAATCATTGGATTGTAATAATATTAGACTTTTTGTTTGGTAGATGTAGCCTAGGGATTGGGTTAACCACATTAAATCTTGGTGTCTTGTGTTCTTTTCTGTGTGATCTATTATTTTTTTTTATTGGTTGTATTTTCATGTAATTGTTATTTCTATTCATAGTTTAATCCTAACACATGGTTTCCCTTCTTGTTGGAAGAAGAATTGCCTTGCTATGAGGAGGAAGATTATTGTCTCTGATTGTGATTTTTGCTTCCACTGCTGTTTCTTACTGTTGGTAGAACTTTTGCCACTTTCATTTGATTGGTTCTCATTTGTAGCCACCAATGCTTTGGTCTTTAATGACTTGGGAATTCCCATATCTATCAACTTGGATTGTTCCAACATCAACATTTCTACAAATACATCAAATGTAGGCTTAGTGAAGGCACTTCCCATTGTCAATCTATGAGTGTTGTAACTCAAAAAAAAAGATGCATACACTAAATGTAGCCTCTTCAAGATGTGATGAATCAATCAATCATCCTTCATGGGATTACCACAATCTTTAAGTAGTGCTCTCAAATAATTGGTTTTGTTGATATAGTCTTGAATTGTGTCAAAAAATTTAAGATCTAATAGAAGTAGGTCATCCTCAATTTGGTATCCCTTTTCCTCCTCCATCTTACCATACAAACCTTCAAGTTTGTCACAAGCACCCTTAGCTTCCTTAAAGTTGGAAATGTGGAAGAAGAGATCTCTATGAACACAACCCTAATGATTCCTAAACCCTGATTGTCTTTAATTTGTCAATCAACTAGTGTTGTAGCATTAGTGGGTTTTACAATTGTACCATCAACATATAAATTTAAATCTTTTTCCATTAATCTACTCCATACAATATATTTCCATGTAGTATAATTCTGTGAAGTTAGAAGTAGAATTTTAGGTGAACTGATGATGGAGAAAATTAAAAGAGCACAAGAGAGAGACACAAGAACACAATGCAAACCCCAACTATTCACTCAATCAAAAGACCCCCCCAAAAATGATGCTTTTGGCACTTTATATATAGTATGTGTACAATAGGCCACTTGTCAAAATGTACAAAGTGGACTTCTGATTTTGCTATTTACAATTGCCTTTTGAGGTTCAAATCTATTACTAAGTATTGTAGCTTAGATGTACAACAATTTTGAAGAGTAACCAAAGAAATACAATGTAGAAAAGGACCTAATTTTGAAAGTGATATTTTTGTCCACACAAGCCTGTAATCTGATTGCAAATCTAGAAAGTAGACAAAAAATTAAGCACTTTAAAAAAAAGAACCTGAAAATGTGTCCAAATGAGCTCATACGAAGCTTTTGAATTTGCAAAATTCAAGATTGGATAGGTACAGTTGCCAAAAAATATGCAATTTCTAAAAAATGTGTACCAAAACTAGAAAAGAATAGCACCATTAAAAATTTCAAAAAATTCTACCCAAAATTTTAAAAAGCACCTGACTTATAGTTTGAATGACTAAGTTATGGCCTCCCAAAGTTGGACTGTCAAATAAAAACTGCATTTGAAGAGGGGTCTAGGTAGCAAAACACTAGATTAAATTTCATGGTCAAATGATCATAGTAGTAGTGTTATTTGGCCTCTAGATGATAAAATAATGGCCATCAAATTAGGCTCATGAATGGTTGATGTCAGCAAAAAAAGGACCACCTGGTGATGTGGCAAATGATGTGTTGTACAGACTAGTATAGTCACTATATATTTCTGAAATAATAATGACATCATGGTTTGCATGTCCAGCTATATGATTAGGTGACACATTTTGCTAAGCTATCAATAGATGTGGGACTACATGGATGCAAGATGGTGGCTATCCACATGGTAGGGTTTGCATGCTAATGAGGTCTCCAACTGTAGACATGTCCATGTCTGAGCTGGCAGTCAAAGTTTGAAATGGTGATCAAGTTTTTGATTGGAGGCAGTTGACAGGTTGGCACCATATGGCACTATGGTGTCACCTCTAGAGGGATCTATAGTGCATCATGTGGTAGCTTCATTGGCAATGATTATGACTTAGCAGGGTGCCAAAGATTTGTGATCATTGGGATTTGGGGTTGCTCAAACTAGGGAAGGGTCAAACTTTATCCCACATGCACCCTATATGAGGTGTTGGGGACTTTTAAAAATGCTTGACCGTGGATGGGGAATCAAACAACCATTAGTAGTGGGTTGTTCGGCCATTGTAAGTTGGCTACTAGCCAAAAATTTGAAAAGAGGTTGGCCAGGTAGCTTGGCTATCAGATTTAGGATATGTGCCTGCTGATATGTTGCTTGCCAAAAATGGAATATTCATTGTATAATGTTGACCAAGGAATATTCCAACTACAAGGGCTAGGATTTCATCACACAGTTCCTACAAAAAATAAATTCTCTATAGGCCTAGTAGGCCAAAAAATTCTAAAATTTGGTAGAAAAATGCAGAAAAAATTTGTACAGAAATTAATACAAATCTGAAAAATAAATTCGTAGATCTAATAAATGATCATACCAAATTTCCAAATTGGGCCTTCAAGTGCCAGTTTGTAAAAAAAAAAAAATTTAATTTGACTATGGCCTAGGGTGGGTGAATTTATAGTCAAATTTCACCAAATTGATGTTTCAGATGTAATGGCGAGGTCTGCTTTGGCTCTAGACACTCCCAATTATTGTGATACTCTAGATTTGGGTTGAGGTCCTCCAAGAGGTGAGGCAAGAAAATGGTCTCCAATGGCTATGTGAAGAGAAATTCCTTTAGCTCTAATACCATGTAAGAATTCACCATAGGGAAAAATCACCCAAGGTCAAGGAACTCAATCACAAGCATAGAATAGACCAACAAAGTATGATCAGAATAAAAATATGAAATTGTATTTATGCAATGTCATGTACATACACACTAGGAGTGCTTAAATATAAAGGCCTCTAAAGTGCTTCTAGAATGTCTAGGATTCAACATACTGATAAGTCTTAAAATAAGGCACATGTCCACTGCGAGTGGATTATCCTCCATTAAGCACAAGAGTTAGTGCAATGATGAGAGGATAAGTCTACAAAGGTGTAGCATGTAAAATTATGTTGTAGACACCATGTGCTTAATTAAGAGTGCAAACTACTATGTTGTTAACATAACAACTCTTAAGAATATGCAAACTCCTATGTGTCAAACTAATAAATAATAAAATAATGCATTGACCTAAGTAAACTTAAGTAAATTGTAATAAGTGTGTTGGGGTTTCAAACTGCTGAAACTATTAAGCAACAAAATGCTCAATATTGTAGTAAATTGACTCACACAATTTAGGGATTAGCTAATTCCCAGTATCAACTATATGAATGAATCACTATGACCCAACTTCAACAAAACCAAAGGATGGTTTCCTACTCTTCTGGCTCTGCTAAACTAAGGTGGGTATACTTAGGGATGATTTTAATGCAAACTACTGTGTAAAGAATTTCTTAGTTTCATTCTGATTCTCATCTATTACCCTCACATACATACATAGCTCACTTCAATTCTGCAATGCTCTCAAACTTATACACATCCCTTATCAACAGATCTGGTCATTATTCTCTTAAAATTTACAAAAATTCCTGGAAATAACAGCTACCTAAGACTCAAGAATTAGATATAAATGAGTTGAGACCAGCATTTATAATTCTTGAATAGGATTGAAAATAATTTTGATTTTATAAGATGATTTGATATGCAGTAGCAGAATTCGTTCTTGTTTACTTCTGATTTATAGGACAAGTGCCTTATCCATTGGACAAGAAATTGACTATTGGTGGGAGATCTAATTCAAATAACTTGTATAAGAATTAATCAACTACAATCACCTATCTCCATTCTTACACAATATCCCTTTTATAAACTCATAAACCCTACTGATTTACTAAAGCATTTATATAATTGCTTGAATTAAAAGCAATAATAAAACCAACATACAACCCATCCAGACTACATTCAGCCAAATAAACCTTATTTAAATGATTTCAAAGTAAACAAACCCATAAACTAGAGACAAAAATTGATGACACAGATATAGTGTAAATACCCCTTTGTATTATCCTTTTCATATGACTAATACAATAACCAATAGAAAACCAATTGAATGCCCAGAATAGATTGCCATTTCTATCATTTCAATTTTCTTATCAGAAAGTACATTTGAAGCAAACTCAAAACCTCTGCATACTATTGGACCAACTGTAATGTACTTTTCTTGAAAGAAAAAATTTGCAAAAGTTTCGGGGGTCCACAATGCCTTGAAAACTCATTTATATAGGTATGAGTTGAAACAAGCCAAGGGCAATTGTGTTCGACAGGTGTTCTTTTTAAAAAATAAGTATATCAACCTTTTACAAAGTATTGAACACCTTTACTGAAAAAGAAATAGAAAATAGTTGCAAATGACAGTTGGGGCATAAGATCTTCAATTTTGTCTTTTCCTCCAACTACTCCCTATTGGAAAAGCTTTGATTTCTGCGATTGCCTCCCAAATGAATATTTCTCTTTTGGTGGGCCATTCACACTCCTTGACTATTTGTTAATTCACTAACAATTTTCTACCACCTGGCATCAGTAATCACTTTCCCCTCTATGATAAACCTATTCATTTTAGTTTCAACTTTAAATAAGGTATTAATTAGTTCATTGAAAACACATTCATCATTATCACTCGAGAAAACAAATGCCACCTGTGGCAAGTCTACAATATGATCAAAAGAATTGGACCATTCATTGAAATGTTTTAGCTTGTCATCTGGACTAATAATAGAAAGAATTAAAGAATATAAACCATTTGCTAATACTTTCATTTTACTTTGGATTACTGCCAGCTTCCCTGTGAAGATTTGCAATAAGTCTTTCACTTTATCCATACCCTCCTTCACAGTAATAACTTTATCTGGGAGAACTAGCTTCTTAGCTAACAAGGGTATCAACCTATCAAAAAATTGCATATATGGTCCCCATTGTTGAAAAATAGGCTCAAGCCATCTAACTGCATCCTTGCATACTTGTTCTGTAGATTGTAGATTGATGAATGTATTATAAGCATCTTGAGATATTCTTTTCAGAATGCTTATTCGATGATTTAATACATTTATCAAGGCACTTTTCTTGGTGTTACTATTAGATTGGGAAACTTCTGTTCCCACACTAATCACAAGCACTGGCGTTATTACCCCTATAGGTATGTCCTCTATTTGGGCCTCTGCTTCTACACGGTGCCTTCTTTCTTCCTCTTGCCTCGGTGCATGTTCTACCTCCACTACTGCCTTGAGTTGTTCCTTGAGGGATATTATTTCTGTCTCTAGACTTTTAATTTTCTCCTCCAACTCCTCTATTCTTTGCTTCTATACATGGCTCATTTTGAGCTCTTCTTCATATATTTTCCTAATATCCAGGCACTCATTGCACAATGCAACTAACTTATCCTCTATTTCATCTACCTTCTCTTCATTCATAAGAGCAAAATGTTTAACCAAGCTAGAGATCTCCTTCCCAATAGAGCTCTCCAATGTCCACACAATCATATTGCCCTACACAGGCTCCTCTATATCCATCATTTTGGGCTTCTTAGTGTCAAGGGCTATACTTCATACTGCTAGGGTTTTTGTGTCTACATTAAAAATTGATCCTCTTTTAAAACCTTCACTACTAGTAGCTTCATAACTGATGGCCTTATCTTGTCTTCTCATTTTATCCAGAACAAAGGACTTCTCAATATCCCAATGTGGTATTAGAATCATACCACTCCTATGCACCAACTCTCTAGCTTCTATAGCAGTCATTGTTTCACTCTCAGGATCATAAGAGAATAATTTTTCAACTAATTCTTTATTCTTCTCTGGATCCTCTCCTGGCATGAGACTCAATGTGAGCTCATTTTTATTTAATTTTATAAAGAAAACTTTTTAACTCTGATGATTTGATGAAATCATCATCCTCCATGAACTTTTCAGATTGAATGAGCCTGTCATCCAATCTTGATGCTGCAACTTGTAGATTAGTAGAGGCCTTCCCTTCTTTTGTAGCCCTTTGGTGAAAATAATTTTACCTAATACCAACAAAATATTCACTACTTCCAGACATTACTTGTAAATCTTTTCTTACCACCTTTTCAAGGATGTGCATTATCTTTTGTCTCTTATTTCCTTGTGGTACCCAGGCTGAAGTTGATGCCTGCTCCTCTTCTAACTCAATTTCTAATTGTGTATCTAGCTCAAGGGATTCTCTATTTAAAATGGCTTCCTCTCCCTCTAGCTCTTGAGGCATTTGTGACATAATGTGGTCAAAATTATCCACCATATTTCTCAAATTATTTGGGTATGGAATCTTTGTATAGAAACCCTTAAATTCAGGGTTGGTCCTTTTCAAAGCCTCCTCCACTCTCCTTGTCTCTTCATATTTTCTCAATAACTCATCAGCCTCTCCTAGTGCTACTATGTCAACAATTAAGTCCTCTACAGGGATTGTCTTGCTTGGAGGTAGAATGTAACCCCTAATGGTCTTGACCTCATTGGTAATGTAATTTTCAGTGTCATACATCCTATAGGGGCCAGTAGTGAACTTATACTGACCTAAATACTCACTTAATTCCTCAAATGTATTCTTGCCTATTTCAAAATCTCCTACTTTAAAGGTTCTACATACAAAAGTAGGCTTATGCAAAGAGGGAGGTATCATTTCTTTATTCATCAATAAAAATTGCCAAAAGAATTCAATAATGGCCAATCTAGGGGGTAGATATTTAGGTAGTAGATGAGGAGGCTATGGGCATGCAAATATTCTGATTAATGTACACTCCTTGAACAAAAAGATACTCCCCCAATTATGATCTAACTTGGTTTTTTCATCTAAGAAAGAGGGCCTAAGAAATTTTTTTAGAACATTAGGTGCCCTAAAGAAAGTATGATCTAATTGCCTCATGATAATAGCACTGAATAAATTGAAAAACACAAGGACATTTGAATAATAGAAATTATTATGCCAAATATGAGTCTAGAGTTGCACAGATAACTCACCAAATTCATCAAAAGTTTGATCAATGAAGTCCCCACTGATCTATCCAATGTTTTTATATAGGATAAGGTGCATCAATAATGAATAATAGTGGAACTTGAAGTCTTTCATCTCTCCTTTCTTAGCATCACAAATCTGTATGTGCATACTATCAATGATGAAAGCCACATAATCATAATCCTTATGGTGGAAAGGGTCTTGTATATCACATGCCATCAAAAAAGAGAACCATACACACAATCCTCTACACCATCACTTCCCAGTACTTTGTGCAACCCATACACTATATTTTTGAAATAATTCTTGAACCTACTCAAAGGTAGAAAGTCTCCCACCTTTTTTGGAATTAACCCTACCTTTTTTACCCTGTAAGGAATATGTGGTAGAATAACATTGTTCACAAAGTAGGTTTTTTTCCTCTCAAACTTTCTGTGCAAATTTGCAATATCAATAGGTACATCCATTTATCCCATTAATCCAAAGGCCTCAACAAAAGAAGTTTTGTCCAATGTGCATAATATACTCCCATTATGTCTATGGAAAGTCCTAGTTACTGGATTGTATGAATTTATTAGAACCTTCAACGAATCAACATCAATGAACACTTTTGGAAATATCAATTTTTCCATATTTCTGTTCCATGGGTTACACACTGGCACATTCTCTATTCTATTATGATAAAAGTACATGAAAAGATTTTAACTAGTCATTCTAGGGAATTCAGCATCTCAAACAAAAACATAAGGGTCTCTGAAAATATGATCATTTGCAGAAATAGCATTTGATGACCCTGGAAAGAGTTTTAGCCAGTCTTCTGCATGCTTGTTGGGTTTTCTGATCCTTGTCTTCTTTTCTATCTTAGTAGCAAATTTTTTCCTTTTTCCCTCTGGTGTGACCTCTACAACATCATCACCCTCGTCTTCAACTTCAACTTCTTCTTCATGCATCTCTTCCACTTCCTTGTCATCCATGTTCTCTTCAAACTATACTTCAAATTCTTTTGCAATAGCACAAGATATGTAGAGCTCTGCTACTCTCAAATTTCAGAACAAAATAGAAAACAAGCTTCTTGATGCTGACATTCAATCAAATCCTTGAAGTTTTAATCATATATCTACTAGCTTTTTTTAATAAATTCAACATGCATGAGCTTTAAAACTATTAATACAAGTTGTTAGCAAGGTATATCAACCGTAAATTTTGATCTGGGTGTACTTTTCAGTGCTTTATTTTACTTGGCTAGGGCATTTTTGTCCTTTTTGCTTACTTGGCATGACACATCAGCTATTTTTTTCAAATGACAGTCTCTCATTCTTACGCCAAGTCAAACCTTCAATCTTTGTAACACCAAAAATGCTCTTGATGGATCTCTACAATCTCTCAGAGATACTTCAGCATACCCTAATCGTAAGAACGTAATAATATCTTGGCACTATGTTGAAAATCCCTTTTACATTCTTACGATGCCCTTTACCCCATATGACCTTAAACCCTTTCACTTGACACTCCATCTTTATGATTTAATAACTCCATGTATGAATAGAAACTCTAAAAAAATCTTCTATGCTGCTCTGCTTAATCCCTTACTCGGGTTACCGTAATGCTTCAAAATTTATCTTCCGCTCATACGGTCTTAGCTTCACCTGTAACATTGAAGAACCCTTTAGCTCTCCTTTATAAATTGTTTACACCTTCATGGGTTACTTTTACCTCGTATGCTCAGAGAGCCTTCTCAACTGACATCCTGCTCTTACGTTTAACCTTCCTTGTAGAAGCGTAAAGCCCTTCATCTTCCTCTATTTACCATTTTACACTTATATGCTATAACCGAACTCGTAACCACAGAGAAAGGATAAAATAGCCTTTTGTTGCTATGCTTACCTTGCAAATGTAAGAGCGTAATGGAAAAATTGCCCCCTTTTTAAAAAAATCAGCGACCCAAATTTGATCTCAAGAAATTAAAAAAAACATCATTGTTGATTTCGTGCACATGCAAAATTCATACTTTAAGTCATATGCCATGCGAGTTGGGCCCATCTAACATGGATGTCATGTTTTCATCTGATTCGCTAGCACCAGGGCCCATTTGACAATTCAACAGGTCCCACTCGACACTTTTACTGCTAAAATAGGGCTTTACGGTTGTCCGTGAACTTAAGAATGTATGCTCGTAAACATAATCGAATCCTACTTTTGCTCTCACGAAATCCTTTTACCGATAGAATCAAAAAACCTTTCATGGACCCTTTCAGAACAAACTTTATGCTACCCCGGGGTATTACGCTTTTATGCTTATCCAGTGAAACGTATATGCGTAGATCATAACTTAATACTTCTCCATCCCTTTGCTTAAACTACTTACTCTTAACCCCATAACAAGAATTTCCAAAGTGCAACAGACCTTTACACTCTTCCACTTATGAAACCATATGTATGATCGGGAGGCATCTTGACACACCATTCTACTATTACGAAAAACAAAAATGTAACCTCACAGAACATGAAGTCCCTTTCGCTGCTACGTTGCACTTGGAGACGCAACCACAAAAATAAAAGGAATATGGTACTTCGTTCATACGTGGAATCCTACACCGTAAAACCGTAAAGGGAAAAACTTAAACACTTTACAAATCCTCTTCGAAAAAATGAAAGGAAAACTAGGGTTTTCAGACTTAGGGCAATTTTATGGCTACATTAAGGGACAAACCCTGAGAGTTTAATAGAATCTAACAGCGCCTGAAATAGGGCACAACCAGGGAAACCTAAAAACTTTCAGAATCACTTGAAATAAAAAACCTAGTCTGACACATTTAAAGACTCAAATGATTTTTCACCAAAAAAATTTCAATTTTTTTGCAAATGTGAAAAATTAGACCAACAAAGTGAATACTTATTTACACCAACATGACCAACTAGGCAAAACTAGCAATGAAAAATGGAGGGGAACACTAGTTCTCAGCCCCTTAACATACAACTACTAGAAATGGAAGTAAAAATAGAGCTTAAACATAAAAATGGGAGAGCCCTACCTGAAAGCCAAAAGGGCTAAAATGGGAATCATCGAGATATAATAAATATCTCACGAAAGCTATCAAAAGTCACAGCAAACCACGCTCTCCCTAAGCTAGATCCAATGAGACTGATCTTGTGAAAATCGCATGCCCGTGCCTCCTACAGTGAACATAAAACACAATCCTCCAGAAGAGGATTTGTAAAAAAAGATCTTAATTCTCTAATTTCCAAAAGTGAGAAGCGAGGAATAAATTTCCTCTTTGGATACTTATTCACATTTTGAGTGAATAATTGACTAGGATAAAGAACCATGAACCTAGTTAAACCCTGAAACAACTTAAATGAAAATAGTTTATTCCAAGTAATTAGAATTCATCTATGGTAAAGCTGCTAGGAATTAAATTAAATCAAAATCAAACTAGAAAACCCTTCAACCAAATCATATAATTTCTTAATAACTTTCATAACAATGCGAACCTCTAAATGCATAGATACACTCATAGGTCTTATTATATAGTGCAAATGAGTTTAGATTTACTAAATCACTAGAAGGTTTAATTTAAACAATAAAACAAGATACATTGACCATACATGGATGACAATAGTTAAATATGAACAGCAGAATCACCAACTCCATGTGCCACTGCCAGGGATATAAATCCTACACACTAAAACACATGATCAATTGAAATTACATATAATTAACATAGTTGAAGAAATAAATGCATTAAATAACCTAATTTAAGAATTTATTTAATTATACTAAAATAACCCATTACATTGCTCATGTTCGCATAAAGCGTAACAAAGAAAGAATGAAGTAAATTAACATAGCATTAAATCTAATAAATACTGGATGAGTACTAGATATCATCATAAAACATATTGTCATCTCAAAATGGAATCATCATGCAAATATGATCAATTGAACAACACAGTAATATAAATTCTATGATATTGGAAATCAAACTATAACATTTGACCCTCAGGTCATCTCAAATGTAAAAACTAACATGAGTAACAAGTCTCTCTCAAATCAAAATACAATAAGGTACAAATTGCAAACATGAGAGGCACTAAATAAGGTCTTGTTAAGACCAAAATTCCCACTCATGCTCCCATTGTGTTTCTCTTGTGTGAGATTTTCCCTCATAGACCCCCTTGGGATGCACAACTATTGTCCGTTGAACAATAACCCATTCTGCAAGGTGTATCTAGCAAAGTCACTATGAAAATGATTAGAAAAGTTAGTGCATACCTTGTAGTCCTCTAAAAAGTTAGTGTCCTCCTCATATAGGTCCTTGAATCCATCCAATCCTATGATCTTCAACTTGACCTCTTGTACTATCAGCAACCTTCTACTCAAAGCATCTGCCATAGTGTTGTTTGTCCCCTTTTTGTGCTTGATTGTGAAGGTGTAGGATTGCAAGAACTCCATCCATTTGATGTGCCTCAAACTTAGATTCTCCTATAAGTTGATAAATCTTAGGGCTTCATTTTCTATGAAGACAAAAAATTCCTTAGGTAATAAGCAATGCCTCCACTTCTTGAGGGCTTGGACAAGTGCATAGAGCTCTAGATCATATGTTGAATACCTTGTCTTGGCTTCATTAATCCTCTCATTGAAAAATGCTATTGGTTCACCCTCTTGGATCAAAATTGCCCCAACTATTATGTTGCTAGCATCACACTCCATGATAAATGGCTTCTCAAAACTAGGAAAAGCTAATACTGGTTATGTTGCAACTTCTTTCTTCAACCTCTCAAAACTTGCATCTATTGCCTTGGTCCATATGAACTTGGTCTTCATGCCTCCTTTAATGGTGTCATTCATGGGTGCACAAATCTTACTAAATATCCTCACAAACTTCCTATAGAATTGTGCTAGACCATGAAAAATTCTTACCTTAGTAGTAAATCTAGGAGTAGGCCAACTCAAGATTGCCTCTAGCTTGTCCTTGCCATTTTCAGTTTCTCTGGGATACTACAAAACACAAATATACTAGTTCCTCCTTCATGACCTCACTCTTCTCTAGGTTTACTATCAACTTTTCCTCTTGAAGTTTCTTCAACATCATTTCTAGGTCTTTCAAATCCTCCTTCTTTGTCTTGCTAAAGATGAGGATGTCATCTAGGTATGCAATAATAAACACTTCTATGTAGTCTTTCAAAACCTCATTCACAACTCTCATGAAGGTACTCAGTGCATTGGTAAGACCAAATGGCATTACCAACCACTCATATAGACTTTAGTAGTCTTAAATAAAAACTTACACTGATCACCCTATTTCACCCTAATCTAATAATATCCATTTTTTAGATCAATTTTGGAAAAGTAACTAGCCCCACCTAGATAGTCCATTAAATCCTCTAGCCTAAGAATACAAAATCTAATTGTGATCCTATTAATTTCTCTAGAGTTAGTGTACATTCTTTGCTTACCTCCCTTTTTAGGTGCTAGGACAACTAGTATGACACATGGACTGATGCTTTTCCTAATCAACCCCTTAACAAGCAACTCTTGGACTTTCCTTACAATCTCCTTATTCTTCTCTAGAGTCATCTTGTATGTAAATTTTTTTGTAAATGATGTTCCTAGTATGAAGTCAATTTTATGACTTATGGTTCTCTTAGGAGATAATATTGGTGGTGCTCGATCATAAATTATATCCTTAAACTATTCCAATAGGCTTTGTGTTAGTTTGTGGTAACTGATCAAGGAAGTATTGTACATCATAAATTCTTTGGGGTTCAGGGTAGTGCCCCAAAAAAATTTGGGTCATGGCTGACATTGTGGCCGACATATGGCCGACATGTTGAAACCCTAAAGTGGCACAAAATTACTTGTATAAAAGGTCTTAGGGTTAGGTATTTTCATTAAGGTGATGTGAAATTAGTTCTTGCAGCGGTATTGAGCTGTAAGGGATTATAGATTGTAATCAGGTTGTAATTACTAGATCATAATAATATCAAACTTTTTTTTTGATGGATGTGGCCTAGGGATTGGGTGAACTATGTTAAATCTTGGTGTCTTGTGTTCTTTTCTATGTGTTCTATTATTTTCTCTATTGGTTATATTTTCATTTAACTATTATTTCTATTTGTAGTTTAATCCTAACAAGTTGTATTAGAGCGAAGTTGTTTTTTAGTTATCCTCTAGAGGAAAGTTTCACAATTGAGTGGGAGTGATGGCAGATGAGGGTAAGCTAAGGGTTGACATGTTTAATGGGCAAAACTTTTAGTTATGGAAGATGCAAAAGGAAGACTATCTTTATCAGAAGGATTTATGGAAGCCGTTGGAAGGCAAAGCCAAGAATCAAAGATCTATGTCAAATGATGAATGGGATCTTTTAGATAAAAAGGAACTTGGAAGCATTCAATTATGCCTAGCACCATTAGTGGCATTTAATATTAAAAAAGTGAAGACAACAAAAGAGTTGATAAAAACCCTAGCAACATTATATGAAAAGCCCTTTGCTTCAAACAAGGTATTTCTCATGAAGTGTTTATTTAATATGAAAATGATAGAAGGTGGATCTATTGAAGATCATTTAAATGAGTTTAATACTATTACTAGTTAGTTATCTTCTATGGGTATCAATTTTGATGAAGAAATTAGGGCTCTCTTGATTTTGTGTTCTTTGCCTAAAAGTTGGAATGGCTTGATAATGGTTGTGAGTAATTCTATTCTTGGCTCTAGTACCCTAAAATATAATGATGTGATCGGTGTTATTTTGAGTGAGAAAACTCATAGGAAAACCTCTGGTGGATCTACATCAAGAAGTGCTTTGAATGCACAAACTTGAGGCAGAATGACTAAAAGAGGAAGTAATTCTAGAAACCATGGGAAATCAAGAGGAAAGTCAAACGGGAGAAGGTCTCAATTGAGAGGACCGAATGACTGTTGGTACTAGGAAATCAGGGGATAAAAAGAAACATTGTCAGAATTGAAAGAAAAATGAAGGAGATAAACCAAATGGAGACTAGGAGGCAAATGTGGTATGTAATAAATTTGAAGAGGATGCTTTGCTTATGTCTTTAGAAAGTGTTGATGATTCATGGGTTTTAGATTTTGGTGCTTCATTTCATGCTACAACTCATAGAGGTTATTTCATTGATTATGTCCAAGGGGATTTTGGATTTGTTTATTTGGGGGATAATGAATCTAATCAAATTTTTGGAAAGGGAAAAGTTAAGATTAAGTTACAAAATGGGAATCACTGGCTACTACATGAGGTAAGACATGTTCCAATGTTGAGTAGGAATTTAATCTCAGGAGGGCAACTCGATGATGAGGGTTGTGTAGTTACTTTTAATGATTAAAATTGGAAGGTTTCAAAAGGTTCCCTTGTAGTAGCAAAAGGTGTGAAAGTAGGCACCTTATATCTTCGTATAGGTCATATTGTTCCTTCTACTTTAATTGTTTTAGAGAAAAATGAATGTTCAGGAATAGTTGCTACAGTTAAGTAGGGAGAACAAATAGCTGCTATAAATTCTAATACAAAACTGTGGCACAACAGACTTGGGCACATGAGTGAGAAAGGTATGAAAGTACTTCATTCAAAGAATGTTTTACTATGTTTGAAATGTATTAATATGGATTTTTGCGAAATTTGTGTGATGGAAAACAAAAAAGAGTGAGTTTTGTAAAGACTAGGAAGGAAAACAAAAAAAGGAGAAATTAGAGCTTGTCCATATCGATGTATGGGGACCAGCTTAGGTATCTTCCCTTGGAGGCCCTCATTATTATGTTACATTTATTGATGATGCAACTAGAAAGGTATGAATTTAAAATATCTTAGATCTAATAATGGTGGTGAGTATTGTAGTCATGAATTTTAATATTATTGCTCCACTAATGGTATTCATAGACAAAAAATTGTTCCAAGGACTCCACAGAAAAATGGAGTGGTTGAATGCATGAATAGCACTATAATGGAATGTGCAAAGAGAATGAGGTTGCATGTTGAGTTTCCCTTACACATGTGGGTAGAGGCTATTAATACTATTGTATATTTGATTAATAGAGGTCCCTTTACTCCTTTGGGTTGTGATATTCTAGAGGAAGCATGGACTAGTAAGAAGGTGAGTTATTCTTTTCTCAAAGCCTTCAGTTGTGAAGCATTTGCTCACATAGATTCTGAAAATATAACCAAGCTGGAAGCTAAGTCAAAGAAATGTGTATTTGTTGGATATGGCATTAATGAATTCGATTATAGGCTTTGGGATTTTGAAAATCATAAAATTCTAAGAAGTAGGGATGTTATATTCAATGAGAAAGTGTTGTTCAAAGATCTGTTGTAGCAACATGAGAAGAAAGAAGTTGATTATGTAGTATTGGATGATACTCCAAAGATGATATTTTAGCCATTCCTCATGATGTGTAACAACCACAACAACAAATATCACACACACCAGTGAATGTTAGATGGTCAACAAGGAAAATTAGACCTCCAAAAAGATTTTCTCCCTCTTTGTATTCAATTTTACTTACTGATATTGGTGAACCTAAATGTTATGATGAAGCTATGCAGGTGGATGCTAAGATTCAGTGGGAGTTTGAAATAAAAGATGAAATGGACTCTTTGTTGAAGAATACAACATGAGATTTATGCAAGTTGCCCACATGTAAAAGAGCTTTACAAAATAAGTAGGTTTATAGGTTGAAAGAAGAGGATGGAGGTAAGAAAATATTTAAATCTAGGTTAGTTGTGAAAGGATTTGCACAAAAAAAGGGCATTGATTTTGATGAGATATTTTCTCCTATTCTTAAGATGACTTCTATCTGTACTATTTTAAGTATTGTGGCTATTGAAGATTTGCATTTAGAGTAGCTTGATGTTCAAATAGCCTTCCTTCATGGTGATTTGGATGAAGAGATATATATGGCTTAGCCATAGTGTTTTGAGGTCAAAGTAAGGAGAACTTAGTGTGCAAATTGAAGAAAAGTTTATATGGCTTGAAGCAAGTACCTTGGCAATGGTATCTGAAATTTGACAGTTTTATGCATGAGCATGGATACAGTAGGTATCATTTAGATCACTATGTTTACTTTAAGAGTTTGGATGATGATAGCTACATTATTTTATGTTTATATGTTGATGATATGCTTGTAGTTGTGTCTAACATGGATCATATTAAGGAGCTAAAATGCCAATTAGCACATGCATTTGCTATGAAGGATTTGGGAGCAGAAAAAAATCCTTGGTATGAAAATTTGTAGAGATAGGAAGAACAAGAAATTTGATACTATCTTAGGCTAATTATGTTGAGAAGGTGTTGCAATGTTTCTCTATGGAGAATGCTAAAGCTGTCAGCACACTTTTACCCAATCATTTGAATTTGACTAAGGAGATGTGTCCCAAGACACAAGAAGAGGAGGATAAGATGTCCAAGGTACCCTATGCTTCAGCTGTAGGAAGCTTGATGTATGCTATGGTATGTACAAGGCTAGATATTACACATGCAATGGGAGTCGTTAGCAGGTATATGAGTCATCCAAGAATTGAGCATTGGAATGTAGTCAAATGGATTTTTAGATATTCGAGAGGAACATCCAATAAGTGTTTACACTTTGAGGGCTCTACTACTGATTTACAGGGCTATGTAGGCTCATATTTTCTAGGGGATATTGATACCAGGTGGAGTACTATAGGTTATGTCTTTGCTGTTGGTGGGGCAATGGTGAGTTGTGTTTCTAGGTTACAAAAGGTTAATGTTGTATCTACTACAAAGATGGAGTATGTTGCTACTATAGAGGCCTCTAAGAAGATGATGTGACTTCAATTATTCTTGGAAGAATTGGGACATCCTCAGAAGGATAATTTTTTTTACAGATAGTTAGAATGTCATTCATCTTGCAAAGTTTTTAGCTCTACATTTAAAGACAAAAGACATACAGCTGCAGTACCATTTCATTTGATCAATTTTAGAGGATGGATAGTTAGAGATGGAAAAGATACATATAGATGACAATCCAATAGATATGTTTACAAAGGTAGGAACAAAGGGAGAAGCTAAACTCCTCTTCAGTTTTGGTTGGTCTTCTAGACTGAACCTCACTACAAGAATAATAGAGTTTGGGGTGTTTTCATCTAGTGGCAGCCCTATGTGGTAGTGGTATTGCTACAAGATTAGGCTCCAAGTGGGAGATTGTTGTCTAGTGTGGAATCTAATCAATCCCCAAGTGGGAGATTTTTAGTTTGTGGTGATTGATTAGGGACTGTAAAAAAAAATTTGGGTCATGGCTAACATTGTGAATGACATACAGACAACATGTTGTAACCCTAAAGTGGCATAAAATTACTTCTATAAAAGGGCTTAGGGTTAGGCATTTTCATTAAGGTGATGTGAAATTGGTTCTTGCAGTGATATTGAGTTGTAAGGGATTATGGATTGTAATCAGGTTGTAATTATTGCATCATAATAATATCAAATTTGTTATTTGGTGGACGTAGCCCAAGGATTAGGTGAACCATGTTAAATCTTGGTGTCTTGTGTTCTTTTCTATGTGTTCTATTATTTTATGTTATTGGTTATATTTGCATGTAATTTTTATTTTTGTCTATGGTTTAATCCTAAAATTTTGTACCTCTACAGGTATAGGTGTTTAAGAAGATGACTTCTCTTCCTTAGGCTTCATCATGATGGCATACTCTACTCCTTCACCTTCCTCTAAATCCTTGATGAACTCTTTCCCACTCATCAACAATGTCTTACTAGTAGCCTTCTCCACCTTATCTTCTTCCATTATGGATTGTATCCTATAGGTAACCCCATCTTTCTTCAAAGAATACTTGTTTTCCTTCCCATGATGCATTGCCTCCCTATCATACTACCAAGGCCTTCCTAATAGAAAGTAGCAAGCATCCATGGGAAGCAGATCAAATAGGATCTTGTCCTGATACTTACCAATGGTGATGTCTACCTAAATTTGCTCATTTACTAGTATGTTTTTCCCCTTGTTCAACCAAGTCACCTTATAAGGACACAATGTGGAATCTTTGCTAGTCTAATCTTTTGTACTACTTTCTCTGATAGTACATTGTTACTAGACCTTGAGTCTATGATCACTTTTCATACCTTACCTAGTATTTTGCAAGTAGTTTTAAATAGTGCTCTTCTCTATTTGGGTTCCTCCTTTATTGGTTTCTTAAGAAAGATCCTCCTCAACATAAGGTTTTCACCCTTCTCTATGTCAAGATTCACTTTACCTACCTTCTAGTTATCTTCCTCTTAGGTGTATGTGATTTTATTCTCTCCATAGGATGATGATACCTTCTTTGGACATCTATAGGCAGGATGCCCCAACTTTCTATAGTTATAACACTTCATATTGTTGAAGTGTGAGCCTCTACTATTGTTCCCATATCTTCCTCTTCCTCCATTATTGGATCATCTTCCTCTACTAAAGCCTCCACTTGGACTGGTCTCACTAGCATACTCATTCCATTTTGAATCCCCATAGCCTCTCTACTCATTAATCCTTCCACTAGAGCCTCCTCTTAAGCCACCTCTGAAGTCTTTATCTCTACCTCTATTTTTGGAACTTGAGTTCTCTTTCCTCCTTAGCTTATCTTCTACTTTCCTATCCATTTTAAAACCACTCTACAATGTGGTGAGGGTAAACAAGATCAACTCATCCTAAATAGACCACTTAAGGCCATTTAGATACCTAGCCACCTTGATGCTTTCTACCTCCTATAACCTTGACCTTAGAGCCAACCTCTGAAAATCCTTAGTATAGTTAGCCACATCAAGATTCTTCTGCTTAAGATTCTACCTCTGCTTGTGAATCTAAATCTCATAGTCTTCTAGTAAATAAGTTTATTTAATCTTTGCCACCATAGCCTTCCAATAAGCTATAGGTTTCTTCCCTTCACTCTCTCTTTCCTCTTGTACAAACTTCCACCATGTCAATGCTTGACCTTTCAATCTAGATTTTGCAAATCTCACCTTTTGGGCCTCTTTTGTCCCCTCATACTCAAATTAGTTTTTAATAATCTCTATCCATTCTAGGACAACCTCTGTATCCATCTTTCCATGGAATAGTGAGATATTTTCTAGGCTCTTTCCTCCAAATTCCTTGAGGGCTTTGAGGAATGGTTCTTGTTCACCAAGTGGAGGATCTAGTTTAGGTATCTCATCCTCCAAACCTACCTTTTATTTATCCTTGCTAAAGTCTTCATCTTCCTTAGCTTGGGCTATATCTCCCATCTCCTTTATCTAAATTCACCTAGAAGCCTAGTCTTCTCTTCTATGAGCTTCTTTTTCTTATCTACCTCCTTTTCCAACTCTACATTGGTACCATCTTTGAAGATCCACTTGACTTAGTGGAATTTAACATACCACTACAAGACACAATCTTATGGCACTGATAGCACATACAACATCAGGTGGAGCTGAGAAAACCCAATAGGTTCATATTTTTGTTAAAGGTTTGCATAGACCTATTAAATAAATGTAAATTTGGTTGGTTTTTTCAGTTCTTCCTATTGTCCATGTATATAGAACATAGTTTCACATGCATTCTCAATTCAAAGTGGCAAAATCTTATTTTGGATGTGACAGAAAAATGATATACACTAGAAGATGGGAAAATGATGTCACTTTTGCAGGTCTAGAACCTTTTTTTGTACTTTAAAGATTGATCCTTTCTTAAAGATTTTAGATGTTAATGAGGAATTTAGATGTTGGGGGTGGAGGGGTGGTGGTGGGGCCAAATGAGCTTCCAACTTCATGTGGTTGGCCCTAATTAGTATAGAATATTAAACTAAGTGAAGCTCAATATTAACCTATGATTGCATGACAAATAACTATGTGAATCTATTGGTGTCAGACAATTGAAAAAGGATACCATAGTTCAACATTTGCCATCAAATTTTTTATATTAAATAATTCAAAAATTCCTCACAATTGTGATGACTTGTTTCAATAGATAATAGTCACACTTACAACATTGTTGTCACATACCCATTGTAATTGTGATAAATTATTTTGACAAATAGTCATCACTCCCACAACAAGTTGTCACATATTGAAAGCTTAGACCATCACAATTGTGATGGGTCTATTGTCACAATTGGGATGGCAAGAAGATGAACTCTTGCCCTTGCTTGCTCCAAGTTATGCTAGCTTTGTCTATTGCAATTGTGATGGATGCCCTTGTTGTCACAGTTTGTGATAGGAAAACTCTAATGCCCATCTGAGAGGAGCCAATTTGTGGTACTATCACTTGGGCAATAGGTGATTGTCATAACTATGATGGCTTGCCATCACAATTTAGGCCCATATGTAGTAGTGTAGAGGTGTTTCCATCAATGCCAAAGAGGGAGATTATTGGAAACTACATTTGGAATAATTTTTATGTTGTCATTTATGTCAAACCTTATTGGTGAGACAATTTACTATCTTACCTAAGTGGCATATCTATTTGATTAATGAAAAGTATTTGAGAAGTTGATCATAACAAAAAGTACCTAGAGGAAAAGTTGAGTTATGAATAGAAAACTATAAATGGACATTTGATTAGTTGGACTTTGACAAGATAAAGTGATTTCTTAAATCATGTTGCAAGTAGAGAAGACAGTTACATTGAAGCCTTCAACAAGAGATCAAAGATAGACCAAATGCATAGACTTGACCAAGAAATAGAGTAGAAGATTATAGAACTTGAAGTATATGTTGAGTGATGCTAGTGTTGAATAAGCCACAGTAAGTGTCAAGAAGAAATAGTGTTGATCAAGCATCAATATTGACAGGGTGATAGTATATGTGCCAAGAAAGAAATTTAGTAGCGACCAAGTAACCCAGTGATGAACAAGTGTCTGAACATAGTGTTGGCCAAGGAACAAAATTCTAACAGTTTACGAGAAATCATAATTTCCAATTGATAGAATTGATTTCTTGGAATATGGAAATCATTTTAAAGATAAGGTTAGATGACCTAAAACATTTAAATCAAGGGAAACCATGTTTGCACATTTCTATGCAAGGATTCAAGGAGAAATTTGGAGATGTTTCTAGAACAAAAAGAAGAGATGAAATGATGGAAGGATTCAATGAATCTAACCTAACCCTAAGATCTATGGTAGTTTTTAAGTAGAAAAAGATAAGAATTACCTATTTAAGGAGGTATAAGGGCTAATTTTTAACAAGGGTTAAAATTTGGAGAAGTTCCTGATACTATTAACTAGTGAACTTAAGAAGAAGGCTAAGAAGAGTTGAAAAGAGGAGAAGTGTGATTTCTTGAAGGGCTTCCAAGATAATTAGAGATTAAAAGGACAATGAAGGCTAGATAGTGAATCAACTTGTGAGCTAAATTGAGATCTATATTTGCAAAGTGAATTGTACTTGATAGATCAAAACTTGTTGTTACTTTCTAACCAATATTATATCAGTATTTGAAATTCTTTAGTCAAGGCTGACCTAATATTTAAATGTAAATCCTTTAATCAAGGTGGCATTCTAATGGAATGTTCTAAAGTCCTCTAACAATGTCACTCCTAATAGGGTGATTAAATCCTTTAACAAGGTCACATTTAATAGTGCATTTTGTAACCATTAATAGAGTTGGCTCCTAACTTCAAAAGAGGGAAAAATTGGTGAGAAGTTATTGGTGGTTTTTCCCAAATTGAGTTTCCATATTAAATCCTAGTGCCAAACTTGTGTGGATGTTATATGTAATGATTAATTGTTAATGTTTACATTCTATAAGTCTATTATATTTAAGACAGTGGATAGCTAGTTGATGTTACTAAAAGTTGACTATATAAACCTAGATAATGAATGATAAGTGTAGACACCCAAAAATTGGAAAAGACTTGAATTGCGCAATTTGATCAATTAATGAAAAATAAAAGGAAATCAGAAGAATACAACAGACTTTCAAATCAAAATCACATCAGGTCATTAATTATCTATCAAATTGACAAGACCTAAATCAACTTTAAAAGAGGAGAAAAACAATTCAAATTCATAAAATGAAATTCAAAAAGGGAGGAAGAAAAAGACAAAATATTGAAAATAAATAACACATTTATTTATTCAGTAAAGTAATTTATCCTCACAAAAGATAAAATCTCCCTTTTTCATTTAAAAGAATTAGAAATATCCCCATTCATCCTCAAAACTAAGTCTATTGGATTCTTCCTCCTGGTCTCTTAGGAGATATTTTCAGTTTCACTTTCATCCACCAGTTAAAGGTGAAAATCTTGATTCTTATCCCAACCCTTTTGAAATCCTATAAATAGGAGGGGAATCCACGAGCCAAAGGACCCAAGTTTTAGACATCTGCACTATAGGCACACTCTAAGTTATCATTTTAGCATTATCATTCTAGCGAATTCATAGCATTATTTTAATGTCATTTAGCATCATTTATTACATGTTAGCTCATTGTATGTCCATTTTCATAGCATTCTAAGAGTTATTATCTTATATAATTTGCATTATAGTCATAGATCTTGCATGCATTCCTATAGATTTGCATTCTAAGCATACTCCCATTCTAGAACTATCACTGAGATGCTAGTCTAAGAGATTTCTTAGTAGTTGTAGTTAGGGAAACATGAGATGTTTGTAGAATTTACATTTTGATAATGATTTCTTGGGTTTAGCCTAGTTTATTGTCAGTCAATTTACATTCTACATTAAAATTTCATGAATACGTGATTATACCATGTACAAATTGGTGTCCACCATGGGGCTTGAGCTCAAATCCTCTCTATTTTCAAATATTTCAGTCTAATCTTTCATTTTTAGTATAGATCTATGTTTCTTGCTATTTCATTGTTCAGATCTGATTGATTACAAGTTCTATAGAATTTTGGAGGCTTTGTATCAGTGAAAGTAAAGTCCTAAAGTCTTACTTGAATACACAAGGGTTGGATCTAAATCTTCTGATGCTTCTAAGCTGTATTTTAACACTTTTGAGAGATATTCTTATGCTTCTGAACTATATTTTAATGCATTTAATATTTATGAAGCACTTTTAAATAGTTTTGTAACATATTTAATTTTTTTTTAGTGTTTATAATGAGTTATATAATGCATCTTATCATCATATACAATATTTATAGTGCATTTTCTTTTCTAATAGTGCATTTGATAGATTAAATAGTGCATACAAAGCTTCCTGTAATGCATATGAGTATTCCTATAATCCATCTGGTAAAAATTATAGTTTCCTGGATCTAACTTCTAGATTTGAATTTTTTTTCTTATAGGTCCCTTCTAAGTTAATGAAAGCTCTTATATTGTAGACAACGCGTGATAGGAATGAAGACCCTCCTAAATGTGTCTAGCACTATAAGTGGACTTGGCTCTTGTTAATATAAAGTGTGGCATTTCAAAGTTCCAAACATAGTTTAATAAAAGTTTTCAATCTCACTGATCTAAAATAGAAGTAGGTCTATGCTCTCAACTCCTTCAAGTTGATCAGAATGCCTAAGCTTGTATAAAGATTAGTCACAATTGAATGAAGAAATAATCCACACATAACTTAACAAGGAGCCCCTCTATCTTCAGTAGTATAAGGGCTGGTGACTAAAAATTTGTGTCTGTTGTTTTTCAAAAGTCAAAACAATAGGGATATGATCTTACTCTTCTCAAGTGATCATATTCCTAAACCTGTTTGTGATTTCCATTTCTTACTTTCCACTAGGTAGGATTATCTAGTCATAGAAAGGCTACCTCCCAAGTTGCCTTAGTAGGGTCAGTGAGAGGGATTGCTCCCAATCTTGTATTCCCAATCGAATGCAAGTCACCCATGTTCAAAATATAGCCTTCCTCTAGTAGTATTGTAAGGGATTATGCCAAATCTCCTTAGTGTTGGTGGCAAGCTCTCTGTCACAAGAGAGGTAAATCTAAACATAGTTGGTTAAATACTAAAACCCACTAGTCATCGGCTTTAGATAACCTTGTTAGGAAGCTCTTTCCTTTCACTTTATAGGTGTGTGTTGTTTTATGTTTTACTTTGATTAATACTGCTATTATGCTTGGATGTGTCTTAAAAATTTAATAAGAAACACCAATGCAGATCACTATCCTTTCAAAAGATGCAACTTCAAACTGGTATTGAGAAACCAAGTCCAAAACAAGAACATTGTTGAAAAACCCTAAAGTAGCACATATACTACATAAAAAAATGCTTTTGAATATTCTTTTGATGCTTTTGATCTCTATTATAATGCATATTCCTGTAAAACAACACATGTTAGCCTTTAAACAACAAATTTGCCTAGCTAAACAATGCATCTAAATCATTAAACATCACATATGACAATTAGAATAGTGCATCTAAGCCTTTAAAAAGTGCATATGATCTATTAAACAATGCATTTAATAAATATTGTGATGCATCTGAGAAAAGACATAAAATAGAGGCCATCTACACACATGATAATTACAAACAATTGACAAATTTAGATACTCTTTTCCTATTCCATAATTGATCGAAAACATCTTTTTGAAACAAGTAGAACTAAAAATGTCATTATCAACCCAATAGTTATTATTGCTTCATTTAAAACATCAAACTAGAAACTTTCAGAGACATGCATAAGTCCCCTAGCTAACTTTACAAAAGTGAACTCATCTCATCAAGATTGTTAAATACCTTGTCCAACCTAGCTTGTTACTCCAAATAAATCGTGATCAACAAAAATCATCACATTTTGAAAATGCACAACAACTAAAGGAATCCAACTCACATTTCATGCAACCACATAAAACCAGTATAGCTACAAAAGTGAAATGATCCCCTATACGAGTGAGTGCTAGAATATCCAGTAGAACTATCAAACCCACAAAACCTCTAAATCTCCTTGAGCCTACTACACCAACAGATTGCTCACCAAATGCAATTACTCACGAATCATCCTTGTTCAACTAAAATTCAGACTTAGCCACAATGTGTTCATCTGTCACATGGGATGATAAGATTATTAAAACTAAAATTGAAGATTTTTAACAAAATCCTGAACTTGTCGACATCATGGACAAGATACTTGAGAAATACAAGGAGTGTTATATACTAACATTAGCACAACAAGGTGTGAAATTTTTATCTAATTTTGATGTGACCAAGTTGAGATGAGACGAAGAAGAGTCACCCCTAGATGTCATAACATGAAAGCTACAAGACCTATAATTGGAAATGGAAAGGATGAAACAAGGAAAGACACAACCCATATAATTTAGCCTCAAAAAGGTGTGTCCTCTCCCTTTTGATAAGAACATTACCTTCATGTCTTTCCTAGAAAATGTACAAATACCAAAATATGATAAATATTTTGGCACATTAGATCCACAAGATCACCTCAGATTATTCTATACCCTGAGTATGGAATTTTTCCATGATATGATGTACCTGATGCATCTATTTTCTAGAAGACTTTGAGGGCAAGCCATGGAGTGATTCTCCAAGCTACCCTCCAATATCAAGACCTTTGACCAATTGGCTTCCCTCTTCATCTCCCAATATTCCTTCAATATTGAAAGGGAAGTCACAATGATCGACTTATGCAACATGAAACAACTTCCTAATGAGTCATTCAAGACCTTCCTACAATGGTGGAGACACACATTCACCAAGTACCATAGAGAAATACCAGACAAAGAGAAGACAAACATCTTCATTAATAGTCTCTCCAAATTGATGAATTACTAGCTCCAACTCCAAGGGCCTAAAGATTTCAAAACTACCTTAGAAAATGTTGCTAAGGTAGAAAAGACCTTACTAAATAATGACATCATTAAATTATCAAAAGATGGTAAGGGCATTTCAAACAACTCCAAATAGACTCATAATTCCTCTGATCAGACAACTAATAATCAAAATTCATGATAGAGAAATAACAAGAACACTGTTAATAATAGGATTGTCAAAGCTAACCATGTCAAAAATCAAACCAATCTAAATCAATCATATCCCATTGTTAATAATACCAACTCAAACACACCTCAGAAAGACAATGCCCGTCCATTCAATCAATGTATTGTGACAAATCCCTCGACATTCAATCAACAAGTCACTTACAATGAAGCTCCTCCTCCTTGCAGATATCAATCTTCTGATATACCCAAGGAGTATACTCATATTGAGGTGTCTTACAAAAGTGCCTTGCAAACCCTCTTAGCTAATGAGCTCATTGTACTTCCTGAGGCCAAACCCTATGAACCCCAAGTCAAGCTGAAGTGGTGGAATGACAAGCACATTTGTGCCTACCATCAAAATAGGGGGTACCTAACAAACAATTATTTTTCCCTTAAAGGAGCAATACAAAAATGAATCAATGATGGAACCATCAAAGTAAACAATCTTACCAATAATGAAGACCATACGGCCTTCAAGAATCCTTTCATGAGTCATGTAAAGGGGGAATCCTCCAAAGCTAATCAGACTAAGGTTAATTACATGCATCATTGTGACAACACCATTAACATGATCTCCAGCTTTGATGATGTCATGAATGTTATCATAGTTAAGGACAAAAATAAGAAACAGTCATTAGATGCCATCACCTAAGGCCAGGCCTCTAAAGCTGTCCTACTAGGACCTATGAGAAATCTTGATCATGCAACTGTAAGTTCCTCATTTCCTAAGTACAACTTGGTCAACCAATTACTTAAGACTCTGGCCCATATCTTCATTTTTGAACTATTACAGATCTCCCCAAAGCATAAAGATATACTCACCAAAGCCTTAGTGCCAAATGACCTAGATGTGAGTCGATTTTAGAACATGGTCAACAATATAATTGCAAATCAAAGTAGGACTAGTTGTGAAAGAAACTATTTGTCAGGTCTTAGACCTATAATTAACTTATAACATCCTATTGGGAAGACCATGGATTCATGACATGTAGGTTGTTCCCTCCACTTACCATTAGTGTCTTAAATTTCCTTATATGCATCAAGAGGTGACCATACCCATAGATCAACATTTTGCCCAATATTGTAATTCCCTTGTCCCTCATAATAGGGAAGAAACTGGCACACTAATAGATAACATCAGCCAGTCCACATCTACATATGCTTCATGCTCTATTGGTTGAAATGGCAACCACTCATCAACATCAACTAAGGGAAAAAAGAAAGTTGGTTGTTTGGGTCCTTTCCTTCCTCCACCATCATCATCTAAAGACCCTAAATAGTCACACTATAAATAAATGGATAGATTGATGAAAGAATTTGATGGAAAGTGTAAATTGCAACACAAAGAGGTGGGTGAGTACTCAGTCTCCTTATTTGATCCTCCACTTTCTCTAAAATCTCATGGGAAACCATCATCCGCCACTAAACCTTATCACACACATTTTATCAAAGCAACTGGAGCACCTCCAAGTTTAGTAGAAGAAATTAGTTAATGAAACATTGACATCTCCCCCTACCTACACAAAAAAGGTTTTGATCTCATGAAAAAAATGGGATATACGAGAGATGGTCCCTTAGGGAAAGGGACAGGCATTGTTGAACCTTTGATAACACAACTTGGGTCCAACAAGTCCAAAATAGGGGTAGGGTATGGTGAACAAGACAAGACACAAATCTCTTCCAAGGCTTGTCCTAAGCATAGTGATTCCTCCTCTTCCACCTTAGTGTGGGTACCTAAACAAAGGGATGGTAATAGCCAGCCAACAAATGACATCATAAATGTATTCTATCCCTCTTAGGTGCACATCCCACCCATAATTAAGATGATGATGATTCCATTAAATGGGAGTTTGAATCATTATCTAAGGAGTCTCTCCATGACAAAGAATGTGATTTTGTTCACATACCTGCATTTGACAATTTAGCTACACAAGGAACAACCTCTTGTTTAGGACCTACTTCACCGAGAGTTAGTGTATAATAAAGTAGCTTAGAAGATGATGAATATTTTAAAGGTTTTCAATTTTAAACCCTATTTCCTAACTTCTTTCCAATAGAAGTTGACGATGACTATTATGAGCCTCTCACAAGCTCTACTTTTCTTAATACTCTAGAAGAAGCTCATGTCATAGATCTAACAGATACAGTGTATGAGCCATCCAATGAAATCATATCTTTAAATCCTATTAAACCCTTTCCATATTATGAACCACTCTCCCTAATCCATCCCAAACTCATTAACTAAGATACAACAAAGCCTCACCACATTCGTCATTTTGACACTGACCATCACATTTTCATCTACCTTAACACGGTTGAACCATCTCATTAATGAAGAATAGAACAGATGCATATAGTTGTGTCTGATATCAATCACCTCAATCACACTAGAATAGGTCAGCCATTCCATGGCCTTAATGATCACTACCAAGTTGTAGCTAATCTTGAGAAAAAAATAGAAACAAATAGAAGTGATGCATCCCAAGGTGAAAACCCAACTATGGCACCTACAGATGGGATGATTGATACCTTACCTAAACACTCTAAGGAAAGATCTTCTATCTTGATTGAACTAATAGAACAAGTCAACATTGGCACAGAGCAAGAATTGAGGTTCATTTATTTAGCATAGTCCCTAAGCACAGAGGAAAGAAATGCATTTGTTCACTTCTTTAAAGAAAGATAGATAAACTTTGCATATTCTTACATAGACATGCCTGGACTAGACCCAACTTTAATCCTCCACCATCTCAACATTTCTTTGGAGGTCATGCCAATAAAAAAGAGCATAGAAAGATGCATCCCCATATAGCTCTACTAGTCAAAGCAGAGTTCGACAAAGTTAATAAATACCAATTTCATCCGGCTCTTGGCATATGCATCATGGATATCCAACATTTTTCCCATATCAAAGAAGAATGGTAGCATACGCATCTATATGGATTTCTGAGATTTAAATAAAGCATGTCCCAAAGATAATTTCCCTCTTCCCAACATTAAAACCATTGTAGACCTAAAATCAAACCATTCCATATTTTCACTCATGCATGAGTTTTTAGGGTATAATCAAATTAGGATAGCACCAAAAGATCAAGAGAAAACAATCTTTACTTGTGTGTGGGCCATGTTTTGTTGGAATGTGATGCCCTTTGGGCTAAAAAATGCTAGGGCCATCTATCAACGGGTGATAACTACTAACTTTCACAATATGATGCATATCTTTATGGAAGATTATGTGGATGACATCCTCGCCAAATCCCATAGTCAAGAAGAACATCTCCCCGTAGTAGCCAAGATATTCACCTACCTAGAAGCATTCAAAGTTAGGCTCAATCCCAAGAAATGCACTTTTGGGATCAAATTAGGCAAGCTTCTAGGATACAATATCTCAACCAAAGGGATAGAAGTTGACCCTGAAAAGGTCCAAGCCATATTAAGCATACAACCTCTGAAGAACCTGAGTCAGTTACACTCTCTTCAAGGTTGGCTTCAATTAGTTTGTCGATTCATTTCTCAATTGGAAAAAAAGTGTGTACCTTTCACCCATTTACTACAAAAAGATATAATTTTTAAGCAAGATAACCAATGTTAGAAGGCTTTTGACTTACTCAAAACCTACTTGATGCATCTCCCCATGTTAGTACCTCTAGTATCACACAAACCTTTACTATTGTACATTTCTCTAATGGATAAATCAATCAAAGCCCTCCTAACACAAGAAAATGACCAAGGAAAAGAATGGGCCATTTATTACATCAATTGTACCTTGGTCAACTATGAGCTCAATTACTCTTTTATTGAAAAGGCTTGTCTAGCCATAGTTTTTGCTTCCCAAAAGCTATGTCACTATCTTCTAACACACAAAGTCAACCTCATCTCTAAAATTCATCCCCTCAAATATCTTCTTAGCAAAACAACATTAACAAGTAGATTAGCCAAATGGGTGATGATCCTAAGCAAGTTTGACATTGAGTACATTAATAGGAAAGCAATAAAAGGATAGGCCATCACTAATAAATTGGTAGATGCACATATAGAGAGTCAAAATCCTATCCTAACTAATTTCCCACAAATGCACATTCTTTAGATAGAACCAGTAATGTGGACATTCTATTTTGATGGTTCCTACACACATCACGGATCAGGCACTGGTATTTTGTTCATCATGCTACTAGGTGTTACCATCCTTAAGTCTTACAAATTTCTTTTCCCTTACACCAAAAACATGGGAGAATATGAAGCTTTGGTCTTGGGTTTCAAACTAGCTTTAGAGTGGAAACCAATAGCACTAGAGATTTATCAAGACTCAGAATTGATCATCAATCAAGTCACTGACACGTATCAGACCAAAGATGAAAGTTATTGCCTTACAAACATATGGTTGACACCCTCAAGACATTTTTTGTTCATATTACTTTTGAACAAATTCCTAGAGATAAAAATAGAGCAATATATGCTATGGCCACCTTGGCCTCCTTACTCCAGCTCCCAGAGCAACATGAGCAGTATGAGTTCCTAGTAGAAGAGATGGTTCAACCCAATTCCCTTATCATTTGCCACTTAGATGCTCTAAATTCCCTTTGGTATAACCCCATCATCACTTACCTTTGTGATAACACCATTCTGTCTAACCTCTCACATAACTAAAAGTGAAATTTCATTCAACAAACCTCACACTACATTTTGGTGGCTGATACATTGTATAGGAAGGGTCTTGATGGTACTTTGTTCAAATGTCTTGAAAAGGACAAGTCTAGAGTCACTCTACAGGAAGTTCATGTAGGGATTTGTAGGTCACACTCTAGTGGGTTTACACTAGCAAGGAAGATTCTTAGAATGGTTTATTTTTGGTCAACCATGGAAAAGGATTCTATCAATTATGTTAAAACTTGCAAAAAATGCTAAATCCATGGTAACCTTGTTCATGCACCAACCCAAGAGCTCAACCCTTTGGCCACACCATGGCCTTTTTATCAATGGGGCTTTGATTTGATTGGAGCCATCCATCCACCTTCCTTCGATAGTCATAAATAGATTATCACCACTACAAAATACTTTACCAAGTGGGTTGAAGTGGCACCACTTGCTGACTCTATGGGAAAACAAACCTCTTCATTCTAAACCATATCATTTGTCAATTTGGCATACCTCATGCCATTCTCATGAATAATGCCTTGTACTTTAAAAATCAAATAATTGATGAATTATGTGAAAAATTTCACATTATACACCACTCCTCGTCAATTTATTATCCCCAAGGCAATGGCCAAGTAGAGGCCACCAAAAAAACCATTATCAACATCCTCAAAAGGACCATTAATTATATATTGGTAGAGATTGGAATTTACAATTGAACCCCACCCTCTAGGCCTATAGGACAAGTGTTAGGACACCTATAGGCACAACACACTTCTCCTTGCTTTATGGTTGTGAAGCTATTCTTCCTTTGGAAGTTGAGATCTTTTCCTTGAGAGTTACTCTTCATGATATCCTATCAGATGAGGATTATAAAGTGACCCATCTAGAGCAGCTAGAGTTGGTAGAAGAACATTGGCGTGCAACACATGAACATCTCAAAGTGTATTAGAATAGGTTATGATGACATTACAACAAAAAGGCCAAACCCCATTTTTAAAAGATTGGTGACCTAGTGCTCTAAGAAAACCCTAAGAACTAGCAGCTAGAGAAAAGAAAGGAAAGTGGGAAGCCAATTGGATTGGTTCTTACATTATCATAGAGTCCTTTGGGACTGGTACTTATAAACTTTTAGATTTTGATGGCATAGACCTAGCAAAACCCATCAATAGCATCCATCTCAAGAGATTTTTTTGTCTAGAGCCTTGAGAAGCACATCAAAAATACCAAACAAATCAAAAATTTTAAAAAAAAAAATTTAAAATTGAAAATGCCACCTTTGGTTTGAAAAGGAGCAAGAGATAGCACCTTTGGACTTCCCTAAACAACACAAGTCCTTCAATGCTAAAAAAAATCAAGACAGTACTCGACCAACTATCTTTGTGACAGATTTTGCTTGTTTAAGGCCTATCAAGCATAGTTGAGTTAATTTCACACATACCCAATTGAGAACACTTGTGAGTTACCATTTAGCGATTCTTTGGCCTTAGATGTAGTTCACCACAATAGAGACAGTCAATATAACAACACCAAATGGAAGCACAACAGATTAGAAGAAACATGGATTTATATTATATATTGAGATACCATAAACATGAATTGTAGGAAAATCAATGCACATCTCAGCCATCCACCTTGACCAATGATCCCCAATGTTTATTTTAGCCCTCAATTGACCCATTTGATGTCCCAAATTCCTTTCATTTCCTCTTTAGGTACCTCACATGGTCTTGGTTACCCCAGTATTCCAACAAATTTCACTCACATCCTCATTCCAAATCCCAAAAATTTAAAATTTGCAAAAATTACCAAAAAATTCAAAAATTGTTAAAATTTTTCAAAAATTGTCAAAAATTATTTTTTTTAAATTAAATATTGTCAAAAATTATTTTAAAAATTCAAAAATGATCAAAATTTATAAAAAAAATCAAAAATTATCAAGACCATTCCAATATTGTCAAAAATGACCAATAACATTCATAACGGGGTAATACTTGCCAAATATAGCCACAAAATCTCAAAAATTTAACAACAACCCAAAATTCTTGTCATATGTGGCTCACCTTAGCTCAAATAGGCCTTATAACACATCATAAAAAATTTATAAATGAAGTGCCTTGATAGAATTAAGAAGCAGTGTAGTTATGTCCTAAAACAACTAGTTGGGCTTTGGAAAATCTGGCACAATGCCAATAGTGCAAGAGGTGTCCCCTTTTCTGTCCTCTTGTCAAGAACAACAATTCCCAATGGATCATTAGTCTTATTTATGTTGTAGTGGCCACGATTGGTCTAGCCCCCTTCAACAAATATATCAATGCTATCTCGAAAGCCCAGATATCTGTCAAACTCTTTCATCCTCACCTAATCGAGGGCATAGAATAAGTAAACATAAGTGTGAGAACTTTCCACCCCCCCTCTATGCCTTTTTATGCCCAAATGCCATTTTTAGGCGCCCTCTATGCCTTTTTAGGCCCAAGCACCTTTTTTGGGCCCCTTAAGCACCTTTTTAGTCCCAAGCACCTTTTTCAGGCCCCTCAAGCACCTTTTTAAGCCCAAGCACCTTTTTCAAGCCCCCCTCAAGCACCTTTTTAAGCCCAAGCATTTTTTTAGGCCCACATGCCTTTTCTAGGCCACCTCAAGTGCCTTTTTTGGCCCAAGTACCTTTTTCAAGGCCCTGTTTCACTTTTTTTTAAGGCCCAAATCTTCTTTTTGAGCCCCCAAAACACCTTTTTTAGGCCCTATTTTTCCTTTCTTGAGGCCCAGGTATCCTTTTGGGCCCCCAAACACCTTTTCATAGGCCTTGAGAGTGTCTGTCTTGGCACAAAACTAGAGAAACATCCCAATGTTGGCCTTGTAATTGTCTATAAAGGCTATTAATATATGCAAAATTATGCCTTACATATCACGGCTCTCCAAATGTTATGCAAATCTCTACTCATCTTTCATTACAAGCCCACATGGACATTTAGTTCCCCGCATATAAGTAAAGGTTTTCCTTCCTCTATGAATCATATTGTTCCCACTTTTACGAAGATTAAAACCTTTCTAACATTTATTAAAAATCACAAAAACATTCAAATATCTATCAAAAATCCCAAAAACATTCACATATTCCCCAAAACGCCAAAAAAATCCAAATATATTTTGAAAATATCAAAAAAGAACATGACAATATATTATAATCAACATCAGTTGTCCCTTTTCTTGCCACAATAACAAGCACAAACTTTTATTCTACTATGATGATAACGACTTTACATTCAATAAATGTCTGGCAGATTATTTATTCTTGCCTACCTAGAGGAGGTGACAAGATAGGGTGTCCAACCAATGGTGTTTCTTCCAACCCAACTCAAAAAGAGGAATCTCCTAACATCATTCCTCTATGTACCAACACCATATCCATGGGAATTGGAAACTTCCCACCATGTAATTGCATATTTAATAGTTGTGTGAATTCCCTATCCATAAACTCTATCTCTCATCGTTCCTCATTTAGGAATGCCTAATGATAATGTCCAATATAATAAGTGGCTTCTTGGTGTACCTTTTTCAGCTAGTGCATTTCCACAAACACATTCTCGACTAGCTTGTTTACTCCTAGTGCAGTGATTGCTCATTGGGCCACATCCTACTCCTACTACATTTGATCAGTTGTTATTCACCAACACTCCACATCTTCTTTTACCTCACCTAAATGCTACTACAATTGTCTAAACTTCCCCTCACTTAACATTAACCACTCCTACAACTTTAATGATAGGGAGTTTTCTTTTGCAATCACCTCCCAAAATGACTCAGATTGTGACTACAACAACACCAACTTGTTATGAGCACTTTCTAAACCCACTTGCACCATCCTTAGAGATTTCTACAACCTTTGAGCTTGTGACCACTCTGCCTACATTCCCACATCATTTTCATCGACCTGTGATTGCACCCAAGCTCATTCTACATCCACCACCACTTGCAATTTTCTTGCCTTCATTTGTACTCCATCTTCCTGCACCTTCTGCATCGATGCCAGTAAAAATGTGACTTCATGTTCCATATTCTCTACTCAAACTCTTTTTGTGGCCAACATTCTTCATAATTCTTCCACATCACTTGATGCTTCATCTCTACCCACCACTTCTAGCCAAGGCTCTTCCTTATTTATACTACTTGCTTTCCCTTCTATTGACCCTTGTCCTAGAATCTAGAGGCTAAGAAACCAACGTGATCCACTCCTCACCCCACTAATGCCTCTCACATCCTTCAAAGCTTCTCCCATGGACTTTTCATGATATTTTATCTCCCTTGTCTCCTCCTCTACTCCTCACATACTCTTTGTAATCCCAAACAAACTATTTTCCACATACGTCATTGCCTCATCATCCAATACCATCGATAATGCCTGTTGCATTGCAATCCCCAACAACATCATTGATGTCAACAAGGGCATTTCCTCTGGTCTACTCCCCACCTCTTTTTGTTGCACTGACCCTTGTCTCGCATGACTTGCTTCACCTGGCTTAGGGATTAACACTAGTCGTTCTGACTGATACACCAGTTCCTTGGAGGTTCACCTAATGCACTTCTCCCTTCACCCTTGCCTCATCCACCTTCCTTGGCTAACATCACCCTCCTGTTGTGAAAAATTTGGTGAACCTAACATACTTCCACTTAAACACTTCCTACAATTTCTCAATATATCCACTAGCCACATTCTACTCTCCACCTTGCCTTGTTCCATTCCCATGATATCTACTTACTTATAATTGCCACTCACCTGAGACTTGTTCTTTACTAGTCTTATCACATATCTGCTCTCTACATCCCACTGCAATGGTACTAGGTACACTTGCCCCTTGGCTCTAATGCTCAGACACCATAATTCCCATCGACACACATTGCTAGATAGAATCCACTACTAAATTACCGTTGACACATCCCACACTTTCTTATCTGACTAGTGCAATAGTTTCTCCCAAGAAAAATTGAACAAACTTGACACTATAACACATAATTGGCAGATGCCTAGTCTACAAATAATGGTTTTCTTCGCTATTATGTGCTTCTAGTACCTCAATGATGTGTTTGACTAGAGGTACTAGGATGAAGTCATGATATTTTATTAGTTTTTCACTAATTAACTCTAGTGATCCTTTGATTTTGCACACTACTGTGTCCACTTGTAAGTGCCTCCTCTTGTTTGGAAAGCCATATGTACCTCGACCAATTTTGTGTGCTATCTTAGGTGAGGTATTTTATCTAACATGTGACTATTTACCTGCCTATTTTTATTCTTCTACAACAATAGCTTTTGTTTTCTAGTCATCATATTTTCATGTACATTGTTTGTCTTTGCTAGTATTTCTCAACATAACATAATATTCATATCACTATAGTTGAGCTAGTGGTGGTTGTACTTAGTCACTTTTTATCACACGCACTATGATGACAATTAATTTGCATTCATTTAGTTTGCATTTTTGTCTTGGGTTCCTTGAAAACAAATGGTTGGCACATAATTAGGATTATAGAAGAAGGCCTTCACAACATTATTCCACAAATTCATAACTAGATATCCATTAATAGGCAACAACGTCAACATCAATATCAAAGCAAGCTTTTAGCCCTCAACTATCATGAACTTTGTCTCCTCGCAATATCACCACCATGCATCACACTTCATTGTTTCACATCACCTACCGCATTACATGGCTTTTGAATCTCAAACAATTCTAGTCACTATTCCCTTTTATCACTATCATATTTCACCACATCATCTACTACATTATGTGGCTTCCAAATCTCAAACAATCTCATTTCATCTCATCCCCTTTTCTATCTTTCATCCTAATTCACTACATCACATTTTTATCACACTTAATCTCATCTCATTCCACCACATCATGTGTTGCATCATGTGGCTTTTAAATCTTAAAAAATTTCATTTCCTCCCCTTTTTCATTTATCCCAAAGCCATTTCATCACATTTCATTTATCCAATTTCATTTCATTACATACCATAGTTCTTTTCAATTCATTCATGTCTATTTCATTACATTCATGCTATCACATCACATTTTCATTTAATTGTTTCAATCAGTATCCACTTGTTATGCTACATTAATCATTCACATCTATATCATTATCTACTACTACCGTATCCATCAAATCATACCATCACATGCATACAAAAGTCCATGATATATCAAGTGCACAAGTCCAAACATCAAAAAGCTCAAATATATCATATATCAAAAATATAGAATCATCAACATCAACAAGTCATCAACATAAAAGGGTCCTCATCATAAATGACATACATGATAAGCCAATCAAATGAATACAAAATCTCCACAAATCAACCCTATGTCACACCACATACATCATCTCTCTATGTCTAATCTGAAGGTCCCTACTCACTGGGGGCACTAATCCCATCTTGAACAATCAAACACCAAACAACGACATCAGTTTTTCATCACAAGTGATCATCCTAAATCAATAAAATCTCCACATCTAGCTATCCAGCTAATGGTTCTATCTTGAACCTTTTATTTATCCTACTCTGTATCCTGAGATGGACCTATTAGTTTTCCCTACTCTGAATCCTAAGGGGGGCATTGTTTTCTATATATCCAACATCACCTAATTGATTTTACACATCACTTTGTTGAAACACATTGTTGAACTAGTCATTTGCCCTACTCTGTATCCTAAGATGGACATGTTCATTTTTCCTACTTTGCATCCTTAGGGGGGTATTATTTTCTATCCATCCCATATCATTTGATTAATTCTACCCCACTATACCATCATTTGTTCTCATCAATATTTTCAAAAATAAAATTGCAATATCCATATTTTGTTTTGAACATCCATTTTTCCAATTTCATTTCTAGGGGGCAATATATCCATATCAAACTAGGGCATCAAAAAAATTCAAATATCAAAAACATGCTACCCCAACCAAAATTGTAACATCAAATCAAATAGGGGCATCCAACCAAGTTATCCTAAAAAAAGAATTTTAAAACATCAACATTGAATCAAACATCAAATTGTCAGCAATTAGACATCAAATCATCAATGATTAGGCATCAACTCATCAACAATCAGACATCATATCAACCTTGAAACATCAAAACATAATCAATCAGACATTCAATCATCAGAATTCAACCTCAAATTAGAAAATCAAGATAGTATTTGAACTAATATGTTTCATATATTAGCTCAAAGAGGGGCATTTCTAGACACCCAAAATTTGGAAAAGACTTGAATTATGCAATTCTGGTCAATCAATGCAAATTAAGGAGGAAATCAAAAAAATGCAACAGACTTTCAAATCAAAATTGTATCAGGTCATTAATTATCTATCAAATCAACAAGACCTTAATCAACTTTAAAAGAGGAGAAAAAAAATTCAAATTCATAAAATGAAATTCAAAAAGGGAGGAAGAAAAAGATAAAATGTTGAAAATTAATAAGACATTTATTTATTCAATGAAGTCATTTATCCTCACAAAAGAGAAAATCTCCCTTTTTCATTTAAAAGAATTAGAAATATCCCTATTTATCCTCAAAACCAAGTCTGTTGGATTCTTCGTCCTGGTCTCTTATGAGATATTTTTAGGTTCACTTTCATCCACCAGTCAAAGGTGAAAGTCTTGATTCTTACCCCAACCCCTTCTGAAATCCTATAAATAGGAGGAAAATCTAAGAGCTAAAGGACCCAAGTTTTAGGCATATGCACTATAGGCACACTCCAAGTTATCATTTTAGCATTATCATTCTAGAAAATTCATAGCATTTTAGCATTATTTTTATGTCATTTAGCATCATTTATTACATGTTAGCTCATTTTATATCCATTTTCATAGCATTCTAAGAGTTTTTGTCAATATATAATATGTATTATAGTCATAGATCTTGCATGCATTCTTGTAGATCTGCATTCTAAGCATACTCGCATTCTAGAACTATCACTAAGATGTTGGTCTGAGAGCTTTCTTAGTAGTTGTAGTTAGGGAAACATGAGACATTGATAGAATTTACATTTTGATAATAATTTCTTGGGTTTAGTCTAGTTCATTGTCAGTCTATCTGCATTCTACATTAAAGTTTCATGAATACACGATTATGTTGTGTACAAATTTTGAATTACGCAATTCCAATCAATCAATGTAAATTAAGAAGAAAATTAGAAGAACACAACAGACTTTCAAATCAAAATCATATCAGGTCATTAATTATCTATCAAATCAACAAGACCTAAATCAACTTTAAAAGAGGAGAAAAACAATTCAAATTCATAAAATTAAATTCAAAAAGGGAGGAAGAAAAAGACAAAATGTTGAAAATAAATAAGACATTTATTTATTCAATAAAGTCATTTATCCTCACAAAAGAGAAAATCTCCCTTTTTCATTTAAAAGAATTAGAAATATTCCCATTTATCCTCAAAACCAAGTCTATTGGATTCTTCCTCCTTGTCTTTTATGAGATATTTTCAGCTTCACTTTCATCCACTAGTCAAAGGTGAAAATCTTGATTCTTACCTGAACTCCTTCCAAAATCCTATAAATAGGAGGAAAATCCAAGAGCCAAAGGACCCAAGCTTTAGGCATTTGTACTATAGGCACACTCTGAGTTATTATTTTAGCATTATCGTTCTAGGAAATTCATAGCATTTTAACATTATTTTTATGTCATTTAGCATCATTTATTACATGTTAGCTCATTGTATGTCCATTTTCATAGCATTATAAGAGTTTTTATCCTTATATAGTATGCATTATAGTCATAGATCTTGCATGCATTCTTATAGATCTACATTCTAAGCATACTCCCATTCTAGAACTGTCACTGAGATGCTAGTCTGAGAGCTTTCTTAGTAGTTGTAGTTAGGGAAACATGAGAAGTTCATAGAATTTACATTTTGATAACAATTTCTTAGGTTTAGTCTAGTTCATTGTCAATCTGTCTACATTCTAAATTTAAAATTTCATGAATACACAATTATACCATGTATAAAGTTTCATGAAAATCAATGCATATCTCAACTATCCACCTTGACCAAAGATCCCCAATGTTTATTTTAGCCCTTAGTTGACCCATTTGATGTCCCAAACTCCTTTCATTTCCTCTTTAGGCACCTCACATGGTCCTAGTTACCCCCATATTCCAACAAATCTCACTCACATCCTCATTCCAAATGCCAAAAATTACCAAAAAATTCAAAATTTGTCAAAAATTATCCAAAAAATATTGAAAAATTATCAAAAAAATCCAAAAATTGTCAAAAATTATCAAAAAATTAAAATATTGTCAAAAATCATCAAAAAAATTCAAAAATTGTAAAAAGTTATCAAAAAATTCAAAAATTCTCAAAAAATTATCAAAACCATTCCAATATTGTCAAAAACAGCCAATAACATTTGAAATGGGGTAATACTTGCCAAACATAGCCACAAAATCTCAAAAATTTAACAACCCAAAATTCGTATCAAACATGGCTCACCTCAACTCAAATAGGCCTTATAACACATCATAAAAAAATTTACAAATGAAGTGGCTCAATAGTATTAAGAAGCAACGTAGTTATGTCTTGAAACATCTCGCTGGGCTTTGGAAAATCCAGCACAACACAAATAGCACAAGAGGTGTCTCCTTTTCCTTCATCTTGTCAAGAGCAACAATTCTCAATGGATCATTAGTCTTATTTATGTTGCAGTGGCCACAATTGGTCTAGCCCCCTTTAACAAATATATCAATGCTATCTCGAAAGCCCAGATATCCGTCGGACTCTTTCATCCTCACCTAATCGGGGGCACATAATAAGTAAGCATAAGCATGAGAACTTGCCACCCCGCTCTATGCCTTTTTAGGCCCAAATGCTTTTTTCAAGCTCCCTTTATGCCTTTTTTAGGCCCCTCGAGCATGTTTTTAGGCCCAAGTGCCTTTTTCAGGCCCCTCGAGCACTTTTTTAGACCCAACCACCTTTTTTAGGCCCCCCAAATGCCTTTTTCAAGCCCCCCTCAAGCACCTTTTTAGGTCCACACCCCTATTCTAGGCCCCCTCAAGTGCCCTTTTTGGCCCAAGCACCTTTTCCAAGGCCCTATTTCACTTTTTTTTAAGGCCCAAATCTCATTTTTGAGCCCCCAAAACACCTTTTTAGGTCAAAATGCATTTTTTAGACCCTATTTCACCTTTCTTGAGGCCCAGGTATCCTTTTGGGCCCCGAAATGCATTTTCATAGGGCTCGAGAGTGTCTATCTTGGCACACACCTAGAGAAACATCCCAATGTTGGCCCTCTAATTGTCTATAATGGCTATTAATTTATGCAAAATAATGCCTTACATATCATGGCTCTCCAAATGTTATGCAAGTCTCTATTCATCTTTCATTATGAGCCCACACAAATATTTAGTTCCCTACATATAAGTAAAAGTTTTCCTTCCTCTACGGATCGTATTGTTCCCACTTTTACTGAGATTAAAACCTTTCTAACATTTTTCAAAAATCACAAAAGCATTCAGATATCCATCAAAAATCCCAAAAACATTTACATATTCCTCAAAACACTAAAAACATCCAAATATATTTCAAAAAAATCAAAAATAAACATGACAATATATTACAATCAACATTAGTTGTCCCTTTGCTTGCCACAACAACAAGCACAAACTTTTATTCTACTACAATGGCAACGACAACTTTACATTCGATAAATGTCTAGCAGGTTATTTATTTTGCCCTCCCTAGAGGAGGTGGCCAAACAGGGTGTCCAACCAATGATGTTTCTTTTGACCCAGCTCAAGAAGAGGAAGCTCCTAGCATCAGTCCTCTACATACCCACAACACATCCATGGGAATTGGAAACCTCCCACCATGTAATTGTGCATTTAGCAGTTGTCTGAATTCCATATCCATGAACTACATCTCTTGTCAGTCCTCATTCAGGAATTCCTAATGATAATGTCCCATATAATAAGTAGCTTCTTGGTGTACCTTTGTCATCTAGTACATTTCCATGAACACATTTTCCACCAATTTGTTTACTCCCAATGTAGTGATCACTTGTTGGGCCACATCTTGCTCCTGTTGCATTTGATCATTCATTATTTGCCAGCACTCCACATGTGCTTTTACCTCACCCAAATGCTGCTACAACTATCTAACCTTCCCCTCAACTAATGCTAACTGCTCCTACAGCTTCAATGATAGGGAGTTTTCTTTTGCAATCACCTCCCTAAATGACTCAGACTATGACTACAATAACACTAACTCATTTTGAGCACTTTCTAAACCCACTTGCACCATCTTCAAATATTCCTACAACCTCTGAGCCCACGACTACTCCACTCGCATTCTTGCATCATTTCCCTCTACCCACAATTGCTCAACGCGTAGCTCCACTTCTAGTGATTGCACCTGTGCTCGCTCTTCATCCACCACTGCTTGTAGCCATCTTGCCTCCATTTGCACTCCATCTTCCCACACCTTCTCCATCAATCCTAGCAAAAATGTGACTTCCTATTCTAAATTCTCTACTTGAACTCTTTCTACGACCAACATTCTCTATAATTCTTCCACATCACTTGATGCTTGATCTCTACCCCCAACTTCTACCCAAGGCTCTTCCACATTTACACTGCTCACTTTCCCTTCTATTGACCCCTGTCCCAGAATCCCAAGGCTAAGTAACTGATGTGATCCACTCCTCACCCTACTAATGCCTCCCACATGCTTTGGAGCTTTTCCCATGGACTTTTTAGGAGATTTTATCTCTACCATCTCCTCCTCCACTCATGAAATACTCTTTGTTGTCCCAGGTGGACTATTTTCCACTTACGTCATTAGCTCATCATCGAGTACCACCTGCAACACCTATTGCAATGTAGTCCCTGACAACATCATTAATGCTGACAAGGGCATTTCTTTTTCCCTGCTCCCCACCTCTTTAGGTTGCATTGAATCTTGTCCTACATGACTTGCTTCACCTGGCTCCAAAATTAACACTTGCAGTTATGACTGATACACCAGTTCTTCAAAGGTTCACTGAATGTACTTCACTCTTCAACCTTATCTTATCCACCTTCCTTGGCTAGCATCACCCTCCTACTATGACTAATCTGGTGAGCTTGACATACTTCAACTTGCACACTTCCTACAACTTCTCAATATTGTAGGGCCCATTTTTCGTTGCACCAAAAGCCATGATTGTTAGTGAACATGGAACACCACATAATTAACCACCTGTGGGCAGGGGAGCGTGTCGCATCACCCAACAATCTCCCCCTCGATGCGCATACCAGGTGCTTACGCGGGTCGAGAAGGCACCGGGGAGATTTGAACCCATGACCAAGCCAAAACCAGGCTCTGATACCAATTGTAGGGCCCATTTGCCATTGCACCAAAAGCCATGACTGTTAGTGAACATGGAACACCACATAATTAACCACCTGTGGGCAAGGGAGCGCGTCGCATCACCCAAAAAATATATCCACTAGCCACGTTCTACTCTCCACCTCACTTTGTTCCATTCCCATGATATCCACTTACTTATAGCCACCACTCACCTGAGACTTGTTCTTTACTAGTCTTACCATGTATCTGATCTCTGCATCCTATCACACTAATACTAGGTACACTTGACCCTTGGCTCTGACACTCAGACACCCTAATTCCCACTGACACACATTGCCAAATAGAATCTGTTGGTAAATTATTGCTAACACATCCCATGGTTTCTTATCTGATGAGTACAACAGTTGTTCCCAAGCAGAACTGAACAAACTTGACACTATTACACACAACTAGAAACATGCTTGGTCTGCAAATAATAGTTTTCTTCACTATTATTTACTTCTAGTACATCGATGATGTGTTTGACTAAAGGTATTGGGATGAAGTCATGATATTTTATTGGTTTTTCACTAATTAACTCTAGTGATCTTTTGATTTCATGCATTATTGGTGTCCACTTGTAAGTGCCTCCTCTCATTTGGAAAGCCATGTGTGTCATGGCCAATTTTTTGTGCTATCTTAGGTGAGGTATTTTATCTGACATGTGACTATTTGTGTGCATGTTTTTATTCTTCTATGGCTATAGCTTCTATTTTCTAGTCATTATCATATTTTCATGCACATTTTTCATCTTTGCTAGTACTTCTCGACATGACATAGTATCCATATCACTATAGTTGAGCTAGTAGTGGTTATACTTAGTCACTTTTTATAACACGCTCTATGATGACAATTAAATTTGCATCTCTTTACAAAGTGATAGTTAGTTGCATTCATTTAGTTTGCATTTTCATCTTTGGTTCCTTGAAAACAAATGGTTGGCACATAATAAGGATTACACAAGAAAGCCTTCACAAAATTATTCTACAAATTCATGATAGGTTATCCATTAACAGGCAACAACATCAACATCAATATCAAGGCAAGATTTTATCACTCAACTATCATGGACTTTGTCTCCTCACAATATCACCACCATGCATCGCACTTCATTGTTTCACATCACCTACCGCATTACGTGGCTTTTGAATATCAAATAATTCTAGTCACTATTCCCTTTTATCACTATCACATTTCACCACACCATCTACTGCATTATGTGGCTTTCAAATCTCAAACAATCTCATTTCATCTCATCCCCTTTTCTGTCTTTCATCTTAATTCACTACATCACATTTTATCACACTCAATCTCATTATATTCCACCACATCATGTGTTGCATCATGTGGCTTTTGAATCTCAAACAATTTCATTTCCTCCACTTTTTCATTTATCCCAAAGCCATTTCATCACATTTCATTTATCCAATTTCATTCCATTACATACCACAATACTTTTCATTTCATTACATTTCATTCATGCCTATTTCATTACATTCATGCTATCACATCACATTTTCATTTAATTCTTTCAATCATTATCCACACATTATGCCACATTAATCATTCACATCTATATCATTATCTACTACTATCGTATCCTTCAAATCATTCCATCACATGCATACAAAAGTCCATGATATATCAAGTGCACAAGTCTAAACATCAAAAAGCTCAAATATCTCATATATCAAAAAGAAAGAATCATCAACATTAGCATGTCATCAACATAAAACGGTCCTCATCATATATGACATACATAATAAGCCAATCAAATGAATGCAAAAGCTCCACATTTCAACCTTGTTTTTCACTAGATAAATCATCTCTCCATGTCTGATCTGAAGGTCCCTACTCATTGGGAGCACTCATCCCATCTTGAACAATCAAACACTGAACAATGACATCAGTTTTTCATCACAAGTGATCATCCTAAATAAATCAAATCTCCACATCTATCTATCTAGCTAATGGTTCTATCTTGAACCTTTTATTTGTCCTACTCTATATCTTGAGATGGACATATTAGTTTTCCCTACTTTGAATCTTAAGTGGGGCATTATTTTCTATATATCCAACATTGCCTGATTGATTTTACACATCACTTTGTTGAAACACATTTTTGAACTAGTCATTTGTCCTACTTTGTATCTTGAGATGGACATGTTCATTTTCCCTGCTCTGCATCCTGAGGGGGGCATTATTTTCTATCCATCCCATATCATTTGATTAATTCTACCCCACTATACCATCATTTGTTCTTATCAATATTTTCAAAAATAAAATTGAAATATCCATATTTTGTTTTGAACATCCATTTTTCCAATTTCATTTTTGAGGGGGCAGTATATCCATATCAAACTGGGGTGTCCAAACTAGGGCATCAAAGAATTTCAAATATCAAAAATATGCTACCCTAGCTAAAATTGTAACATCAAATCAAACAGGGGCATCCAATCAAGTTATCCTAAAAAAACAATTTTAAAACATCAACATTGAATCAAACATCAAATTGTCAGCAATTAGAAATCAATTCATCGATGATCAGGCATCAATTCATCAACAATCAGACATTAGATCAACCTTGAAACATCAAAACATAATCAATCAAACATTCAATCATTAGAACTTGACCTCAAATCAAAAAATCAAGACAGTCTTTGAACTAATATGTTTCACATATTAGCTCAAAGAGGGGCATTTGTAGACACCCAAAATTTGGAAAAGACTTGAATTACACAATTCCAATCAATCAATGCAAATTAAGGAGGAAATTAGAAGAACACAATAGACTTTCAAATCAAAATTGCATTAGGTCATTAATTATCTATCAAATTGACAAGACCTAAAGAAACTTTAAAAGAGGAGAAAAACAATTCAAATTCATAAAATGAAATTCAAAAAGGGAGGAAGAAAAAGACAAAATGTTGAAAATAAATAAGACATTTATTTATTCAATAAAGTCATTTATCCTCACAAAAGAGAAAATCTCCCTTTTTCATTTTAAAGAATTAGAAATATCCCCATTTATCCTCAAAACCAAGTCTACTGGATTCTTCCTCCTGGTCTCTTATGAGATATTTTCAGTTCCACTTTCATCCACTAGTCAAAGGTGAAATTCCTAATTCTTACCTCAACCCCTTCTGAAATCCTATAAATAGGAGGGAAATCTAAGAGCCAAAGTACTCAAGTTTTAGGCATATGCACTATAGGCACACTTTGACTTATTATTTTAGCATTATCATTCTAGAAAATTCATAGTATGTTAGCATTATTTTAATGTCATTTAGCATCATTTATTACATGTTAGCTCATTGTATGTCCATTGTCATAGCATGCTAAGAGTTTTTATTCTTATATAATCTGCATTATGGTCATAGATCTTGCATGCATTCTTGTAGATATGCATTCTAAGCATACTTTTGTTCCAGAACTATCACTGAGATGCTCGTCTAAGAGCTTTCTTAGCAGTTGTATTTAGGGAAACATGAGACATTCATAGAATTTACATTTTGATAATGATTTCTTAGGTTTAGTCTAGTTTGTTGTCAGTTTGTGTGCATTCTACATTAAAGTTTCATGAATACATGAATATACCATGTACAATAAGATCTAAAGTTGTTTAAGTATTTGTTTTTTCAATTGGTAAATCTGGACCTTGGATAACTGATTCACCCCCAATACCCTCACCCACCACCTCTTGGTTATTCTAAATATTCTAACACATGTCATCTAGAGACATTCCATAGATGATCAACAAAACTTTATCTCTTTATTTCATCTTCTTATACCTCTTAAGAACCTTATAACTTCCATCCTCTTATCTCTCTATATTATCTTATGTCTCCCACCCTCTTATCACTCCAAACTATCTTATCTCTGCCATGCATCAACTACTCCATGTGCTTCATATCTAGACATATGTAAGTGAGTTTGTGGGTCCACAACAAAAAGGACCAATTATTACTAAGGCATAATTTTCTTTTTTGTTGGGCAACATGATAGCTAGGCTGGGGAAAACTATGTAGACATTGTTCCACGATATGGACAGTGCAGTAGGTTTGAACCAAAGACCACTATATCAACACAGTGTCACAACAACTGCTACACTCTGTGAACATGCCCTATAGACATACAACTTTAATCCAATAGACTTGTTTATATAATTTTGATGATTATTTAATAAAATCACTAATGTTTCATTTCTGAATGAATACAAAGGAAAAATAAATAAGAGAAATGTAAGGATTAGGATCTCTTGCATTCATGATTTCAATCCTTTCAAGGCCTCAAAATATCTAAGTAAATTGGATCTTCAAGATGTTAATCACATTTTTAAACACCAATTTCTTGTAGAGGCATCTTACATAAACTTGCACTTTTTGTGTCCTTATAATACAAATAGTTGGAAAATCTATATTATTAAAAACCATGGTCAAGAAAGTATTGAAACCCTTACTATAGGCCAAGTGAATAGCAGTTTGAAGTTGAACAAGAGTTGTGGTAGAGCTAGAGTCTTTGTCCGTCATATAAGAAAATTACACTTAGAAAATGCAATTCTACCATGTGTTGTATACTCATCTGAAGGTTGTAGACTCTTCATTTAAACTTAGATTTAAAGATCAAAATATCATGGTTAACATTTTTTTTTTATCAAATGCAACAAGTGATATAGTATAATATAAAAATATAATGTACAAGCAAATAATGAAATCTTTAGTAAATAAATTTATAATTTCTATCTAAGATCTACTTTTTTATATACATGTTATACAAAATTGAACATTGTTAAAACTTCTATAAATATGTCATTATAGACTAATGTTTATGAGTATCGCTTCCATTTCTCTAAAAAATCCCATTTATCTCCTATAGACTAATTCTAATAAACTTATACGTTAAAAAAATAAACACCATACAAAAGTTTCGAAGGAAAAAATGATTAAATTGAAATGCTTATAATAGAAACTTCTATAAATAATTGATTTTCTCCCACCTTGAGGCTAATTTCAATAGGCCATATTTATAACTCTAAAATGGGCATCACTATTATTTTTTACATATAATTATTTATTTATTTATTCATATATAAGAACTAGGTATCTCAACAATTCATGTAGAAATTCTACTTTCAATCGATATTTGAAGGTTATGAACTAATGTAATTCAAAAATATTGTGAAGATTGTTATATAAAATATATAGAGTTTTTTATTAGAAAGTTGTTAAATGATTCTCGTACATATAGTCAATTCTAAATGATAATTAGAAATAATTATTTTTAGCTAATTAAATATGTCTAAACTTTTATAATTTATTTACAAATTTTATATATTATACAAATTATATGAATGGATGAAACAACATTGTATTATAAAATGTTTTCTACAAATAAACAAAGACTATTTAAATTTAAAAATAATAACTATCTCATATTTTAAATAACTATTTTTCATTCCATGAACTCCTTATTACAATTTAAAAATTATCACACTTAAGATAATATTTAAATAAAATTCAATAATTTATCAGAGTAAATATTAAAAAGAGGGACTCATTTATGTACATTCCATCGTATAAAATAAAATTAAGCTAAAAATAAAAGTTATAATAAATTAAATTCCCCTCAAGTGATGCTTGGTTTGTCCATCCAAATATTCACTCATATTTGCCAATTATACTTATAATATTTAATATTAAAAAATTAATTATAAAAATATAGATTAGAAATAGAATTGATTATACAAGTATAGTACATAAATGAATGCAATGTCAATATATAATATAACTAGTAGTTGTACGCTTTTGTGCTTGTAACGATAAGTCGATAGGTGCTCGACAATATAATTATTTTTTAAGATATAATCTTATCTAAATTAGATTATTAATAATTTTTAATTTAAATAAAATAATATTTACTAAAATAATTTAAATAGATTAATAAATATCATTAATTCAAATTCAATTTATCAAATATGAAAAAAAAATCATTTTAAAAACTCCATCAAAAAATCTATTATGAAAAATTAATAAGAAAAATAAAAAATTATAATACAAAAAAATAACGACATCTTATATTTGACTCAATAAATTATAGAAACTAAAAAAATAATATTTAAAAAAATCTAAACTAATATTAAAAAAAAAAAATCAAATAATTCAAAAACTAAAACGTAACTCAATTTTAAAAATCAAAAGTTAAATAAGACTAGTGTGAAAGTAATTATTTTTTAAATAAACAGGAAATGAAAAATAATAGTTAAAAGTGAAGATTTAAAATATAATCTTATGTGAAAAAATTAGATTATTAAATAATTTAAATAACATAATATTTACTAAAATCTTTTAAATAAATTAATAGATATTATTTATTTAAATTCAATTTATCAAGAGGTTAGGATCGTGCCTCGGGTGATTTTGACTATGTTAGGCAAGAGCCTACAACATAATGGTAAATTGCAAGCCTCTTACCGAAGAGGTCTTGAATTTGAATTCACTTGCATTTAATAAATAATAATAATTAATATTGGTTTCGGTCTCTTACTGATCAAAGAAAATTTAAAAATAAAAATAAAAATTCAATTTATCAAATATGAAAAAAAAATCATTTAAAAAAAATCTCATCAAAAAAACTATTATGAAAAATTAATAAGAGAAATATGAAAAATAGCAACATCTCTAACAAATATTCTAAGTAAATAAATTATAGAAACTAAAAAATAATATTTAAAGAACTAAACTAATATAAATAATAAATTAAAATAGTTCAAAAACTAAAATCTAAATCAATTTTAAAAATCGAAAGTTAAATAAATAGAGCTCAGAACATGAGCTAGAGATCACAAGTAATTAATTTTTTAAAATAAATAGAAAAACAAAAGAAAAAACAATAGTTAAAAGTGGAGATAACAACAAATAAATATCAAAACAAGAGTTAAAAGTGGAGTGATACAAAAATTGGCCAGTAAATACTTAACGAGAAGGATTTACAAATTTCCAGTCAAATGACAATTTTTTTGGCAACAACTTTTGCATCAAATTTTCAAATTTTGGGAGCAAAGTTCCCACAAATAATATATTGGCTAAAATATATAAAGTAATATTTATTTAATGTCTAAATTTATTCATAAAGAATAAAAAGTAAAAAAGTAATAATAAACTTTGTATTAAATTATGAATTTAGAAGTAATTTTATAATAATATATCAAAATAATAATTATAAAGCATATATTTATTTAATCATTTTTTAAATAATGTAGAAAATAAAATAAAATAACTTTAATATTTTTTCATAACATTATAAAAATTTGAATGATGTAGTGGATGTGAAAATTGGCTTGAAATCATTGTTTTCATTTTGTTATTTAAATATTTTACACATTACTTTAGACAATAATTTAAGAACTCTAAAAAATTAAAAATACTCTATTGTAATTGGTTAAAATGAATTTGGTTAATATCTAGTTAAACCAAATTGATTACAATAGCATATGCCTATTTGCAAATACCAACAAGTATTCATTATACATAAACATAACAATTGTATCAATCTATCCATTAGAAAATACAATAAAAACTTACATATTGTTTCAAAATTACAAAAATATATATGTTGAAGCTTTCAAATTAAAAATTACAAAAAATCTATGTTGAAGCTTTCAATAAATGTCCCCTGGGCAACTGCATTAACTGTGGGATCATTAAGTTAATCCTTAAAGATGGGGATAAGGTCCTCCTCAAAAACTAGAGGCCCATCACCCTTCTTAATGTTTCATACAAGATCCTTGCTAAAATCTTAGCCCTTAGACTTGAGGGCATCCTCCCCAATTTTATTTGTTCCACCTAGACTAGTTTCATTAAGGGCATGTATATATTGGAGAACTTGAGCACCAGCTAGAGTCCATGAACTGGGTCGAGCATTCTAATCAAACAATGGTCATGTTTCTTTTGGATTTTGAAAAGGCTTATGATAGAGTTGAGTGGCATTTTATTCTTATGATTTTGGAGGCCTTTGGCTTCCCCCTTCCTTTAATAGCATGATTAAGGTTTTGCTCAAGGATGCTTCTACCCAAATTGATATTAATGGCTCCCTCTCACCCCGTTTTCTTCTTAGTAGATCCATTAGGCAAGGGTGCCCCCTTGCCCCTACCCTCTTTGTGATTGCTTCAGACATGCTCTCTTATATTCATAAAGACACCTCTCTTTCTCCTTATGTTAAAGGTATAACTTTGTCGGATAACTTTGATCTTACCCAATGTCAAATTTCGAATGATACTGCCCTATTTTGTGACTACAATGAAGTTAACTTTGAAAATCTACACAATAAGCTTAACCTTTTATGCTCCATTTTTGGCGCTCAGTTATCTCAAGCCAAATCAATTATATTGGGTTGGGAAAAACTAACCAATAGATTGGATTATTAAATATGGCTTTCAATGGGGGTGTCCTCAAAAAATTGTACACTATCTTGGTATACAATTTTCTATGGAGCCCTCACTTAAGGAAATGTGGTTGTGGATTAAAGATAAAATGAATGCTAAGTTTTCCAAATAGCATAATAGATCTATCTCCTTGGTTCGAAGAGTTCAAGTCTGCCACAAGATTCTTTCCTCTTACAATATTTACTACTCCTCTGCTTGGATGTTTAGCAATTACCAGATTATGAAAATCCAAAAATCCATCAAAATTTTTCTTTGGTTTGATGGTAAAGGCAATAAGAAGATGTAATCTGTCAAATGGGATTGGTGTCACACGGATTAACTCTTGGGGGTGGTGGGGCTTAAGGATTTAACGTTGCAATGGATTTCCCTTGCAACCAAATGGATATTTCATTCTCTTGAAGGGTATGAGACATGGAAGATCTTGGTTAGGAATAATATCCAATGTGGCATTCCTAAAAATGCAAAGAATTGGAAGAATCTCCCTCTTAGAGATCTTATTGAAGGGAATTTCCCTATTATTGTTCATAGTTTGTCTATTTTCATATCCATCTAGAAGGCTTGGGAATATGGTAGGATGTTCCTTCCAACTAGATCCTTTCATTATAATAAGCTTCTTTATGGTGAGTGATCCATTTGCTGGAACCTCAATATTTCCAGTAAGCCCCTTGCTCTTTCCCAAGGATGCTCGGCTAGGTCTTGGACTAGCCTAGGAATTTCTCAACTTATAAATGTTGGAAGCATGAATGTTGATGATATTCCTATGAGGAAGCATTGTATATATGTTATCATGATGATATGTTACATTCATGATTGTGTTTTTCATTAATATCAACATAGCAATTTTCTAGTGGTATCTGATAGAAGAATAGCGAAAAGATCAAGTTGTTACGGATGGCTAGTTGAGTATTCTCACTATCCAAGGTTATGGGAGATACTTCTGAGTATCTAGTACATGTAGTTAATATCAGATGAAGAAATGATAATTCTAGAAGAAGTTATGTAAGTTTTGGTGATGTCTGTTCTGAGAAAGAGTTTACAGAGGTATGTTCTAGTAAACTTGTTATCTCTTAGTAGAATTGTTATTATTAGAATCAAGGTCAAGGATGTAAAGAAGACATGTTGATGATGATGTAGCTAAGCTCTCTTTTCATAATGTTGTGTGTAGAAAAAGATATTCAAGTTGGAAGGTGGAAGATTAATGTTATTGCTAAGTGTAATGTGTTCTTAATGTGGTCCTATAATTTTCAATTAAGAAGGTCTAACAGCCGACTTAAGAAATTTTTTTATGGATTCAATATAAAGGAAGGACATTTTTCTTTATCATGTATAGTGTGAATATGAGATGGAGAAGTGATTGTAAGTAGTAGAGAGTGTGGAATGCAAAGTTGAGTAGAGCAGAGTGAAAGTGAAGGAAACTTCATTGCCGACATTTGATTTGCATCCAAGGTTCATGACCTAGTCTACAAAGTTTGACAGTGATTAGTGTTGCAGGAGCAAGTGCTAGGCAAGAGAATTTTTGGTTTGAAATGTGAATTTTTGGTTTGAAGATAAACTTGGAGAAGTGTGACCTTTTGAAACAAGAGTTGGTGTATCTTGGATTTGTGATATCCAAGGGAGAATTGAAAATGGATCTGTCTAAAGTGGAGGCCATCATTAATTGGCCAACACCAAGGGTTGTTGGAGAGGTTCGAAGTTTTCATGGTTTGGCCACATTCTATAGGAAGTTCATAAGGAACTTGAGCAACATTTGTGCACCAATTTTAGACACCATCAAATGAGGAGGTAGCACAAAATTTGAATGGAATAATGCAACAAATAAGAGTTTTGAGAAACTCAAACAAAAGGTAGCCAAATATCCTATTCTTGTTTTACTAGATTTTAATAAAAAATTTACAGTAGAATGTGATGCCAGTGGCTTTGCAATAGGGGCTGTTCTTAGTCAAGAAGGTAGACCCGTTGCATTTTTTAGTGAGAAGCTGAATGAGACAAAGAAGAAATATTCTTCTTATGATTTGGAATTGTATGCCATGGTCCAGGCATTGAAAAAATGGAGGCACTATTTGCTACCTAAAGAGTTTATTGTGTATACTGACAACCATGCTCTTAGTTTCTTGAATGGGCAAGAAAAACTCAACCATAGGTACATGAAATGGGTTGAGAGTTTGTAGGCTTATACTTTCACAATCAAACATAAGAAAGGACAAGCCAATAAGGTGGCTGATGCACTTAGTAGAAGAGTGTTAACAGTGCAAGAAGTACAAATCCAAAGCAAGGGTGTAGATGCATTGAAGGGAATGTATGTGGAAGATAGAGATTTCAGTGAAGCATATGAGGTTTGCACTGAATTGGAAGATAATTTTCATTCTAATTTTTTTGAATTTATTGTGCAAGATGGACTGTTGTTTAAGGGCAGCCAACTATGTATTCCCAAATGCTCTATGCGGGAAAATGTTATTAAAGAAAAACATTGTGAAGGTCTTAGTGGTCATTTTGGACTCAACAAGACATTAGAATTGGTACAAAGATTTTATTATTGGCCTAAGATGCAAACAGACATTAGGAAGTTTGTGGAAGGTTGTCTTGTCTATCAAAGGGCAAAGGGAGTATCAATAAATGCTAGACTTTATCAGCCTTTATCCATACCAAACAGACCTTGGGAGTGTTTGATTATGGATTTTGTAATGGGATTACCAAGGACAAAGACAGGTTATGACAACATACTTGTGGTTGTTGATAGATTCAGTAAAATGGCTCACTTTATTCCATGTAGAACCACTAATGATGCTAGTTATATTGCAGGACAATTCTTTAAGGAAATAGTTTGTATTCATGGTTTGCCATTGAGCATTGTATCTGACAGGGATAGCAAGTTTGTGGGTCACTTTCAGAGAACCCTATGGAAGAATTTGAGCACAAATTTATCTTTTAGTTCAGCCTATCATCCTCAAATGGATGGGAAAATTGCGGTGGTTAATAGATCCTTGGGAAACCTTTTGAGGTGCTTGACACGAGAACATGGAGGTAGTTGGGATGCTATCATACCTCAAGCAGAGTTTGCATATAATGACTCAGTGAATCCTAGCACAGGCATGAGTGCTTTTGAAGTTGTTTATGGGAGACATCCAAGGGGAGTTTTGGAACTCAAAAATATGGATGGTTTGGAGAAAAGGAGTGGACATGCAGAAGACTTTGTTGAAGCAATGGTGGAAGTACATGAGCACGTGAGGAAAAATCTACAACAGAATAACCTAAAGGTGAAGGCTAAAGAAAATTTTAAAAAAGAAATGTATAGTTCCAAGTTGGAAACATGGTTATGGTTCACTTGAACAAAGATCAGTTACCTCAGGGCAGCTATACAAAGTTGATGATGAAGAAGATTGGACCATGTGAAATTTTAGAAAAGTATGGAGAAAATGCTTACAAAGTGGCATTGCCTCTAGATGTAGCTATTTCACCTATATTTAATGTCTTGGATCTCACATTGTATAAAGGTTCAAACAAAGAAGTTGGTACAGAAGCAACAACACATGAATCAAATGACTAGATTCAAGAATTGCCTTCTAAAGAGACACCCTAGATGGAAAGTATCATCAATAGCAAGGAAGCAATGAGGACAAGACACAAAGTACACATGGAGTATTTGGTTAAGTGGAAGGGCCTTCCAGGTTTTGAAGCTACTTGGTTGCTGAAAATAGAAATTTTAAGGCAAGGTGAGGAAATACAACAGTTGGTCTCCAAGAGGACTTGAGACAAAATTCACCCCTAGGAGTATGCTGTAGGAGCAAGTGCTGGGCACAGGAATTTTTGGTTTGCAATTGTGATGGTGTTTAAATATTTTTTATTATTATTAAATTTTAGGGTTTGCATTGCATTTGGGGTGTTGTTTAATTTTAGGGCTTAATTTAATATTTTTTTATAACTTTAGTAAAGGTTTAAACAAAACCTTTACAGGTCTAGTGGTTGCCAAAACTAGTTCTTAACGGTTTGGCTTTGTTTATAAATTCTCTCCGAAATCTTTTGGGAGAATATGATTTGAGATTTTTTTTTCTGTGTGAAGAAGGAATGAGATGAACAGATGAAATAAATAATATTTTAGTGCTTTCTTGCTACTTGGGTTTTGGTTTTATTTTATTCACATGGCAAATTGATTAGGGATGCATATCATATCTATTGGTTTCTGAATAAAGTAGAAGTAGCATTGTTTTTTTTTTTTGTGTAGAAGTTATTGCTATAGGAAGCTAGACTCACATGAGAATCTCTGGAAGTTAATTTGGGCAAAAATGCCTCTTGCTCGCATGAACACCATGTGAAGTGGCTTGAGTGTGGTGGAGAGCGAGTAAGAGGAATGTACATTACTTTCTTCATGGTCATTTGCAAGAATGGGCTATAGTTTGAAGAAACATGTGTTTGGTAAGGCAGTATCCCTATGTGCTTGCCATGAATGAACACATGTAACTTGTAAGGTGTTGTTCATATTTGGTGTTTTCCCTGTAGTTTTCTTTTAGTTTCTTCTTTCCATCCAATATTGAGCCTATTATAGGCTTTTTCCTTGTTATCTCCTCATCAATTAGTTTGGTCAAAAAAATAGAGAAAGAGGAACTTAACAGTAAATTACTTGTTTGGGCAGTGATCTCTTCTTGTAGTTGAAATTACATGTTTAGGTAGTGGGCTCTTCTTGCATACATTGTATTACAACTCCTAACAGGGTTGGAATCTCCTAACAAGGATTCAAAATCTCCTAACAGGAACTCATATGTACTAAATGTTGTAATAGACTACTAACAGGGTCCATCCTCTAATAAGGAATATTTATATTAGTACATCATATTATGGGCATCATTCCCACTGAGGTTTTCCCTCTGATCAAGAGTTTCTTTAATTAACATATTTGGTGTAATTGTCTATGTGAATCTTGTTGTGGTTGATGTTTACTTTTCTTGAATGGATAATATTGTTTAAGGTTGATGAATGTTTTAATTGTTGGATAATTGATTCACCATCTCCCCCCCTAGTTATCTTGGTGGACTATTCTTTCTAACAATTGGTATCAGAGCATCAAGTCCTTGAAGATAAAGTTTAACAACTTTGGGAGATTCGTGGCAAGCATGTTCAAGAAAGATAGTTCGATGTTTGATGGAACAAATTATGATAGTTGAATGGAAAATATGAAGACACATCTATTGTGTATGGGTCCAGGATATTGGATCTTGACAAAATCAAAAAAAGATAATCATTATTGAAAAGGATTTTTAAACTTGTACCAAGGAAGAAAGAGATCTTTTCATGTGCGACATGCGAGTTAGAGAAGCACTATTGACTTCACTTCCTAAAATTGAATATAATTAGTTAAAGTCACTTGTTACTTCACATTTGATTTGGAAAGCTTTGGAAAATAGTTTTGAAGGTGATGAACATTCTAAGAAGTCGAGGCTACAAAGTTGGATTTGTGCATTTAAAGATGCTAAATTGATGGAAGATGAATCTGTATAAACATACGTAGGCATGATATCAAAAATTACTATAAGTATTAGATCTCAAGGAGGAACCAAAGAAGATGATGAGGTGATATGGAAGATATTGAAGAGCTTAACACCACCATTTAAGCCAGTAGTTTAAATGATGCAATTATTGATATCTTGTACCAAATATTTCACAAAAGAGACATTTCTTGGAAGACTTGAAGTAGTTGAGAATGAGCTTAGACAATTTGGAGAATTGACCAAAACTAAAACAACTTTCAGTGCCTTGAATATTTGACCTAGTTTATCAAGGAGCACAAGTGCTAGAGGACACTTTGCTAGCAACAACAGATCTAATGAGGACAAAAAGATTGAAGAAGGAGTAGCCCTTTTGGTAAGAAGAGAAAAAGATGGTAAGAAAATCTTTAAATGTTGGACTTGTAACGAATTTGGTCATTATGCATCAAAGTGTCCTAAAAGAGAGAAAAAGTATAAAGGAAATTACAAACCTAGAAGAGATAGAGAGTGTTTGTATGGAAATGATGAAGATGATTTTGATGAACAAGAAGTAAGTGCTAATGATGATGAAAGTGGATTTGTAGTTGTTAAAGAAGAAGGCCTAGAGAAAGTAGCTTTGGTATTACAAGTTGAAAAGAAATCTGATTGGATAATTGACAATGGTTGTTCACATCATTGGTGATATGAAAAAGTTTGTTGACTTCAAAAGTCAGGATGGAGGCATTATCAAAGTTGGAAACAATGTAGCATGCCAAGTTAAAGGTATTGGATCTATAACTCTTGATGGTAAAACTAATACTGAGGATGTATATTTTGTTGATGATTTGAAGGACAATATTTTGAGTGTTGGACAACTAGTGGATAAAGGTTATCAGTTGCAGTTCACAGAAAAGACATGCATGATCAGAGACAAAGATGGAAAGGTAATTGGAATAGGAACTAGATCTAAAGGTAATGTATTCTAGTTGAATCCTACTAAAATGACATGTTTGGTTGCAAAGGTAGATGATAGTTGGTTATGGCATAAGAGATTTTGTCATATAAACTTTGGAATTATTGTGAAGACTAGTAGTATGTTTGCAGTTAGAGATTTTCCAAAGATTGTAAAACCTACTGACACAATTTGCACGAAGTGTGTTTTGGCAAAGCATATCAAAAATTATTTTCCCAAAAAGAAGTTTACTACTATAGAAAAATTGTACATTGTACACATATATCTCAATGGTCCTATGAAGACCAAAGGATTCTATGGTGAAAGGTATTTCATGATTTTAGTTGATGACTTTTCTAGAATGATGTGGGTTGTATTTCTTAAAGAGAAATTTGAGTCATTTGATAAGTTCAAGATATTCAAGAATAGAGTTGGGAATGAATCTAGTATGAAGATTAAATGTTTAAGATGAGATAGAGGAGGAGAGTTTACTTTGAATGAGTTTAACATCTTTTGTGAAGAAAATGGAATCAAAAGATAGTTATCAGCTCTGAGAACTCCTGAACAGAATGGTATAGCAGAGAGAAGAAATAGGTTAGTTACAAAAGCAACAAGAGCTATGTTAGCTAAGAATGATGTATCCAAGATGTTTTGGAGAGAAGATATGAATACAATAGTCTACACTATGAACAAAGTGCAAGTTAGGATAGACACAAACAAGACCCCTTATGAACTTTGGTTTTTGTCACTCACCTATAGTTAGGTATTTTCGAATTTTTGGTAGTAAGTGTTATATCAAAAGAGATGATGGTATTGGTAAGTTTGATGCTAGAAGTGATGAAGGTATGTTACTTGGTTATTCATTGAAAAAAAAACTTATAGATGTTATAATATGAGAACAAAAACTATTACAGAAAGTGCAAATGTGAAAATTGATGAGAAATTTAGGATACAAGAGAGAATGATTGATTACAACTTAGATGATGATGTTGTTACTAAACCAAGGAATGATGAGGTATTTCTTAAGACTAACAATGATTTGTAGAATGAAGGAGAACCAAGGTAGGAACAAATCTCAAAACCTTCAATAGAGCCAAGAGTTGAGTTAGCAACTCCTACTTCAAGTAAGATTATGACAAAGAATCGTCCACCCAAGAAAATCATCAAAAGAAGAGATAAAGGTGTGTTGACAAGAAGAAAAGTCAATGAAGAACTATGTTTGATATCTCAAGATAAACCTAAGAATGCAGATGAAGCATGTAAAGATGATCATTGGAAACAAGCTATGAAAGAGAAATTGGATCAGATAGTAAAGAATGAGACATGGGAATCAGTCCCCAGACCAGTAGACAAGAATGTGATAGGAACTAAATGGGTATTCAAAAATAAGATGAATGAACAAGGAAACGTTGTGAGGAACAAATCAAGATTGGTATGTAAATGTTACTCATAGTAAGAAGGAGTAGACTATGATGAGACCTATGCTCTTGTGGCTAGAATAGAAGTAGTAAGGTTATTCTTAGCATATGTAGCATATAAGAAATTCAAAGTGTATCAGATGGATGTCAATTTAGCATTTCTAAATGGAGAACTTGAAGAAGAAGTGTACATAGAGAAGCTTGAAGGTTGTCCTTTGACAAATGGAAAGGACATAGTATGCAGACTGAAGAAAGCATTGTATGGTTTAAAGAAAGCACCCATAACCTGGTATGCAAGGTTGCACAAGCATTTGACAAAACTTAGATATAGAAAAGGTATGGCAGATAGTAATCTATATTGGAAAGAAATTGATGATGGATTAATGATTTTGGTAATATTTGTTGATGATATCATATTTGGAGGAAATGGTGATGAAAGAGACAAGTTTGTAGAAGAAATTAAGAAAGAATTTGAAATGAGTATGATAGGAGAAATGAAATATTTTATAAGATTACAGATTATATAGAATAAAGAAGGAATCTTTATTTCTCAAACTAAATATTTGAAAGATTTACTAAAAAGGTTTGGTTTGGAAATATGTAAACATGTTGGAACACCTATGGTAACTAGACACAAGTTATCTACAAAGGATGAGACTACTATTGTTGAGCATAAGAAGTATAGATCTATGATCAAAAGATTGTAATATTTGACTAACACAAGGCTAGATATAGCACATGCAGTTGGAATTGTTACAAGATTCCAAGCTGATCCTAGAGAAGCACATTATGCAACAATCAAAAGGATATTTAGATACTTGAAAGGAACACCAGAGTTTGGATTGTGGTATGAAAGATCTAATGATTTTACTCTAAGTGATTATATCGATGCTGATTGGGTATGCAATATGGATGACAAAAAGAACACCAGTGGTGGAGCCTATGGAGGAAGATTGGTTTCTTGACTAAGTAAGAAGTAGGATTGTACCTCACAAAGTACAATAGAAGGAAAATATGTTGCAATAGCAAACAATTGCAATCAAGTTGTTTGGATGAAGTAGATGTTGAAGGATATAAGAATAGAAATCAGTGAACCTGTTGTCATACATTGTGACAATACAAGCTGATAAAGGGTGTTCCCCTTAAAACCATAAAATCATAATATAAACAAAGAAACAATAGCAAATGCGAGAATAAAATATGGACTCCTTATTTGCGTCGCAAATGTAGAAATGCCGAATTCACAAGTACAAAATCCTAACCCACATGGGTGCCTTCATTACAATAATCTACAAGACTAAGTTACAAACTACCGCCCAAAGTTGTTATAGACAATGTTCAGGCCTTTCTTAAATAGTCAATTTTATGCTTCCTGGGAAGGTTCTACACATTGAAACTTAATACTTAGGACTGAAAGACCCTAATAATACATATAGAGTCAGCTAAATACATATTTGACAATTATTTTAGAGTATTGGGATGGGTGACCTCCCGGGAAGTCCCGGTGCTTCACCCCTATGAGCATCACCTAGATCCAATGAGTGCTAAGTGTTCCATTTATTCTCATGAGAGATGGATTCATGTTGAATCACTACTCATGAAACATGGGTCATCGAGTTTGACTCAAAATCACACAGTTAAATCCTGATATTCATATCACAATTTGACTAGCGTTAGAAATTATCTCCTACTTATCAATTGATGAGCTTAAGGGGCTTTCTAATGAATGGTTCATAAGGCACAACACTTGGTGAAGGTTTTGCAAATGGGGTTGCAAGCTTTGGGTTTAACTATGGAGGAAACTTTGTAGTTAAGCGTGCTCAGGCTGGGGTAGTACTGGGATGGGTGACCTCCCAAGAACTCCCGGTGCTTCACCCCTGTGAGCATCACCTAGATCCAATGAGTGCTAAGTGTTCCATTTATTCTCATGAGAGATGGATTCATGTTGAATCACTACTCATGAAACATGGGTCATCGAGTTTGACTCAAAATCACACAGTTAAATCTTGATATTCATATCACAATTTGACTAGCTGTGGAAATTATCTCCTACTTATCAATTGATGAGCTTAAGGGGCTTTCTAATGAATGGTTCATAAGGCACAACACTTGGTGAAGGTTTTGCAAATGGGGTTGCAAGCTTTGGGTTTAACTATGGAGGAAACTCTGTAGTTAAGCGCGCTCAGGCTGGAGTAGTACTGGGATGGGTGACCTCCCGGGAAGTCCCGGTGCTTCAACCCTATGAGCATCACCTAGATCCAATGAGTGCTAAGTGTTCCATTTATTCTCATGAGAGATGGATTCATGTTGAATCACTACTCATGAAACATGGGTCATCGAGTTTGACTCAAAATCACACAGTTAAATCCTGATATTCATATCACAATTTGACTAGCTGTGGAAATTATCTCCTACTTATCAATTATTTTAGATTTTTCAAGCAGCTCAACTTTGAAAGGCCATAACTCACGAACCATTGCTCCAATTGGCTATTATAACCACTTTTTAGAAATACCAGCTTCTAATCTATAGGCTAAAAACTATGTTAGCACCATTTCGTTGATTTTTTGGACCTCATACGGGCACTCTAAAGCCTCCTATGGTGAGCTTGAAGATTTTTCTACAAATATTTCCACTAAAAATCCGCAATAACTCTAACAATACATATAGAGTTGGCCAAATACATCTTTGACAATTGTTTTAGATATTTTAGGTAGCTCAACTTTGAAAGGCCATAACTCACGAACCATTACTCCAATTGGCTATTATAACCACTTTTCATAAATGTAAGCTTCTAATGTATAGGCTCAAAACTATGTTAGCACCATTTCATTGATTTTTCGAACCTCATCTGGGCACTCTAAAGCCTCCTATGGTGAGCCTGAAGATTTTTCTACAAATATTTCCACTAAAAATCCACAATAAATTCTCTGATACTTAAGCTAGAGCAATAAGATTTTTATGGTAGGCTTATAACTTTAAAATGAACCTTCATGTAGAAAATGAGAACATTTTGAGCTCATATGAAAAACTTACTAAAAATAGCAAGTTCCCATAAATAGTAACCACCCTGTCTACTAGTCCTTATTAAAATAGAAAAAAATGAAAAGAAAATATTTTTGGCTGATGCAAGATTGCTCTTCCACCTAGGATGCTCCTATATCAAACACCCAGAGTAATTTAAGAAGTGATTCTATCACATCTCAGGTGTTCAGAGGAAAACCAAGATGGTGAACCTCCTCCTTGCTAGTCATGATGAATACTCTACTGGCCTCCCTTTCCATTTGACTAGGTATTCCCCATAAGTTTTGTTCCTTGTACTTTTTCCAACACAATCGTCTAATATCTCCTCAATCTCTTTTGTAGCCGAACTAGCTGTTGGAATACTCCACTGCAATTATGTAACTTCATCTCCATCACCTCCTTCATAATATTCTATCAAATTTGAAATATTAAATATTGGTGAAATATTCAATTAGCAAACAACTCCACTTCATTAGCATTTCTAGAATCATGCCTTTTCACTATCTTGCATGGTTCAAACTTCTTCATCTTCAATTTATTATATGTCCCCAATGGAAAATGCTCTTTTCTCAAATGAGCCATGACTTCATCTCCAATCTAAAATTTTGTATACTTCCTTTTCACATCTTCCTTAGCTTTATACTGTGTATTCATCTTTATGATGTGTTTCCTCACCTCCTCATGGATGTTCTTCAAATGTCTAGCAAATTCTTCTACTTCAGCACTACTTATCTCTCCTTTATCCAACTGCCTCAATTTAGAAGCATTTTTGGGACTACTCCCATATACAATCTAGAATGTTGATTTACTAGTACTCCTATTCTACAAAATTATTATATGCAAATCCTACCTATGGTAAAATCAGATCCCATACTTTTGGCTTGTTTCCAACCAAACATCTCAGCAAGTTTCTCAAACTATGATTCACAACTTCTGTCTGTCCATCAGTTTATGGATGATGCGATGAACTAAAATTCAACTCCATCTTCAATTTCTTCCACAGTGTATGCCAAAGATACCCAAAAAATTTGGTATCTCAATCTGAAACTACACTCTTTGGAAGACCATGTAGTCTCACCACTTCTTTGAAAAAAAGACTCTACTATATGAACAACATCAGTAGTCTTCTTGCAAGGAATAAAATGTGACATCTTTGAAAACCTGTCAACCACCACGAAAATAGAATCATGCCCACTCTGATTCCTCAATAACCTAAGAACAAAATTTATGCTAACATCCTCCCACGACTTCTCTGGTATAGATAATGACTGATACAACCCTATATTCTACTTCACTCCTTTCACCATCTGACATACTCTGCAACTCTATACAGACTTCTTCACATCTTGCTGCAATTGTGACCAGTAATAATTCTCAGCAACCAAAGCTATGGTTTTATCTCTGCTAAAATGTTCAGTTGATCCTCCACTATGCTTCTCCTTGATGAGATTCTCTCTCATTGAACTTCTAGGAATGTACAATTGGCTTCCTTTAAACAACATACTATTCCAAATCATGAAATCCAACCACTTTGTCCTATCAAGTGTAATAGATTCTATACAAACCTTTCATGCTTCACCAAAAATTAGGACAATCTATATAAAAAGTATTGAGTTCCTTGAACCGAACCACCTCTATTTGCATTTCTATCAGCAAAATTTGTCTTCTACTAAGAGCATCTACAACTATATTAGACGTCTCACTCTCGTGTTTCAAAAAAAATGTATAACTCTGCATAAACTCAACCCACTTCAAATGTCTTTGGTTTGATTTTCCTTGACTATTTTAATATTTCAAAGCTTGATGATTAGTATACAAAACAAACTCCTTAGGAAGAAGATAGTGTCTCCACTTCTTCAACGCTTAAACTATGACATAAAATTCTTGATCATAAATAGAATATTTTCTTTTGGAATCATTCAATTTCTCACTAATGTAAGCAATAGGTCCACCATCTTGGCTCATAATAGCTCCTCTTGTAGTACCACTAGCATCATAGTCTACTTGAAACACTTTGTTAAAATTAGGATGTGCTAAAATAGGCTTCTCAAAAAAAATTTGTTTCAACAAATTAAAACTTTTATCTGCCCCTACAGTCCACTTAAATTCTTTCCTATCCCCTCTCATTATTTTAGTCAGGGGTCCACAAATAATACTAAAACCTCTTATGAACTTTTTGTAAAAACTAGCCAATCCATGAAAAGATCTTACCTCTATCGCACTCCTTGGTGTAGGCCATTCAAGGATAGAATTCACTTTCTCTTGGTCTATTTTCAAACCTTTTGTTGAGACTACAAATCCTAAGTACACCAACTCCTTCTTTACAAAACTACAGTTCTTCAGGTTTATTAGCAACTTTTCTTCCCTCAACTTACCAAACACCTTGTGAATATGGATCAAATGCTCCTCCAATATCTTACTAAGGATCAAAATATTATCTAGGTAAACAATGACAAATTTACCTAGAAACTCCTTCAATACCTCATTCATGAGCCACATAAAAGTGCTAGGTGCATTGATTAGCCCAAAAGACATGACTAACCACTTGTATAGTCCTTCTTTGATCTTGAAAGCAATCTTACATTCATCACCTTCTCTGATGCGAATCTAAACAATCCATAATATCATCCATCCTTGGCAATGGAAATCTATACTTGACTATGGTCTTGTTTATAATGCTAAGTTTCTGGATTAGATTGTGTAGAGATTTCACATCAACGTTTCAAATTACACTATGTCATCCATCATCAGGATGAGAGAGCAAGAGGTGTCAAACAATGTAAGATGCATATTTGGTACATGGTCACTTAATATGATAGCGCAAGAATCTATACACATCCTCCATTCACCATTCTTCTTTAGTGCTAATACGGCTGGTACAATACATGGACTCAAACTCCCTCAAATCAACCCCTTCAGAAACAACTCATAAACTTGTCTATTCAACTCTTCACTTTCTTCTGGTGTCATTCTATGCGTTGCCTTGTTTGAAAAATTGGTTTCTAAAACCAAATCCATCTAGTAATTAATCTTCCTCATTGGGGGCAATCCATTGGGTACATTATTAGATACAATATCAAAAAAAATACTCCAACATATCTACAACTTCTACAAGTACCTCCTCTACTTCTTCCTTACTTTCTTTTAGAATTATAGCAAAACACATATGCTCACACTTCATACCTTTGAGAAACTCTTTTCCATCAACAAAACATATTCTGATAGCACTACATACATTTTCTTATTTATCCTTCAATAACTTCAACTTATGTATTGCTCCATCCTTGGTTAGAGTGTAGGTATTTGCTCGCCCATCATGTACATCATGCCTATCAAACTACCATGGCCTACCCAACAACATATGATATATGTCCATAGGTATGATATCACATAGTACCTCATCTTGGTAGCTTCCAATCTTGAACTTCACAGAGCACTGTTCATTGACCGTGACCTTGTGGTCCTTTTGCACCCAAGCAATACAATATGGATGTGAGTGTTTCTGTCTCTTTAGCTTCAACATTGTGATCATCATTTCTAACACTAGATTGTTAGTATTTCCACCATCAATGATCACATCACAAAACTTAACTTCACATCTGTACCTTGTGAAAAACAAGCTCCTTCTTTGACCAGGTTCATTCTTACCAATCAACAAGTATCTTCTATTAACTAAGACTTCTCCTCTTTCAGCATCTTCAGAATGTGAGTATCTGACATCTTCATCAATATGTGTAGCTCTTGCCTGGTCTTCTGTTCTTTGATCTTTCCTTCCTTGGCACTAGAAAAATTCAAATGCTCTATGCCCTTCTTCTCCACAGCAAAAAAATTTCCTGTGGAAGCCTTCTCTTCCAAATCCTTTTCCTTAGCCTCTTCCTCTCTGATCTCTATTATTCAGATCATGGAAACAATTGGAATTGTTTCCCCTTTGGTTCTTATTTCTACTTCCAACCTCATCATTTTTCTTCTAATCATCATTACAATCTCCATAAGATCATCCACTAGATCTTCCACTATGACCTCTTCTACTATTCTTGTAGTCAAACTTCTTGCTGAGTTTCTCCCCAATTTTTAGGGTAAACTAGTATGCCTCCTTAATATTGTTCATTCAAACTAGACTTAGCTTGTCCTAAATTCTTGGCCTTAACCCATAAAGATAATGGGCCACTTTCTCCTTATCAACTTCTACATGGCTAGTTCTAATGAGAACTCGATATAACTCTTCAACATACTCTTGAATATATTTTTCTGCTTGCTTCAACCCTTGCATTTTCTTCAATAGATCAAGCTCATAATCCATGCGAATAAATTATCACTTCAATTTAGCTACCATCCATTCCCATCTAGTGATTTTTTCCTTTCCCTTTCTATTTTGCTCCAACTAAACCTTCTACCACTAGATCTTTGTATGTGCCTTCAGTGTTGCCTTCACAAACTTGACCCTATTAGGATCCTCAATATCTTCATACTCAAAGTACTCCTCTAGTTTATTGATCTAATCAATTAGCTCCTCTAGGTTAACATTTCTCAAAAATGTGGGAACTTCAAACTTAGGTCATTTTCCAATCTTTGAGATGGCCCTAAAAAGCCTTTCTTCCTTTGGATTTAGAACTACCTTTGCTTGAGCATTTTGGTCTACTTCATCCTCATCCTCACCTTCATCTCTTACATGAAGATTTATTCCTCTATGCATTTGTTTTTCCATTGCTTGCATTTATCTTTGGAGGGCTCAGAAACCCTCAAGTGTAACACCTACAATTCTTCTACCATGTCCTCTTCATGGAGTCATTTTCACACTTCTGTTGAAACCCTACTACAAACTGCCTCACAATTAGCGATCTATCTACACACTCAATCTAAACCACGATCTTGGTGTGAACTACCTCATAGTTGGCAATCTATCCACACACTCAAGAACTCTTGTTCTGATACCACTTGATGAAGGGTGCTCCCCTTAAAACTATAAACTCATAATAGAAACAAAGAAACAACAACAAATGTAAGAAAAAAATATGAACTTTTCATTTGCACTGCAAATGTAGAATTACAAAATCTAAAAGTACAAAATGCTAACCCACATGGGCACCTTCATTACAATAATCTACAAGACTAAGCTGTGAGCAACCACCCAGAGCTATCTAGACAATGTTTGGGCCTTTCTTAAATAGGTAATTTTATGTTGCTCGGGAAGCTTCTAGACATTGAAACTTAATATCTAAGGCCGACAAACCCTAAGAATACATATAGAGTTAGCCAAATACATCTTTGACAATTATTTTAGATATTTTGGGTGGCCAACTTTGAAAGATCATAACTCATGAACCGTTGCTCCAATTGGCTATTATAACCACTTTTCAGAAATGTTAGCTCTTGATCTACAAGCTCAAAATAATGTTAGCACCCTCCCATCAAATTTTTGGACATCATCCAAGCACTCTAAGGCCTTTAACGGTGAGCCTGGAATTTTTTCTATAAACATTTCCATCAAAAATCTGCAATAACTTTTTCGATACTTAAGTTAGAGCAATGAGATTTTTATAGTAGGCTTATAACTCTAAAATTAACGTTCATCTAAAAAATGAGAACATTTTGAGCTCATATGAAAAACTTACAAAAAATAGCAAGTTCCCATAAATAGTAACCACCCTGTCTACTACTCCTATTAAAATAGAAAAGACTGAAATGAAAATATTTTTGGGTGATGTAAGATTGTTCTTACACCAAAGATGCTCCTACATCACAAGCACAATAAATATGTCTAGGAATCCAGTGTTGCATTTGAAGACCAAGCACATTTCTATCAAGTATCACATGTTAAGAGAGAAAGTTGTAGAAAAGGAAATTAGATTGGAGTATGTGAGCATTAAAGAGAAGATTGAAGATATTTTCACTAAGCCTCTTTCCAAAGAGACTTTTGAGTATTTGTGAGTTATGCTAGGGGTTATGCCCCTTCCTACATCAGAGTAGATGATGCAAGAGTGCATCAGTCTAGTGTAACAGAGCACCATTATTTGTTTGGATGTAATGCTAATGCTTCCTATATGGGGGAGTATCTATGATGGATAGAGTTATCTAGGACTCTTGTTAGATGTTGTTTTGAATAGTGTCTTTGGATACTTGAGCTAGTAAGAATCAGTTGTTTTAGAGTTTGACGGTTGTTGATACCTTTGACATTGATGTCAATTGGAGAGAAGTACGGCATGAAAAACATCATGGGGGAGAAGCAAAAACATCATGAGGAAAAACATCATGGGGAGAAGCAAAGATAAGCAAGAACAAGTACAACATGTTTAGGAGAAGTTTAGCATGAACACAGTTTGGAGACATGGAAAAATTGAAAGCACATTGAGGTATATAAATGGGGGAGAATGATTGGTGAAGAGGATTTGAAAAGAAAGATTAACAATCTTTTGCAGTTGGTATTCTTGGAACTAGATGTTTTTCATCTATGTCTCCATCAATGCCAAAGGGGGAGATTGTTGGAAGCATGAATGATGATGCTATTTCTATGGAGAAGTATTGTAGATATGCTATCATGATAATATGTTACATTCATGATTGTGTTTGTCATTTATGTCAACATAGCAGTTTTCTGTGGTATCTGACAGAAGAACAACTAAAAGATCAAGTTGGTACAGATGACTAGTTGAGTATTCTCATAATCTAAGGTTATGGGAGATACTTTTGAGTATGTAGTATATGCATTTAATGTTGGATGAAAAAATGTTAATTCTAGAAGAAGTTATGTAAGTTTTGGTGATGTCTATTTTGAAATAGAGTTTATAGAGACATGTTCTAGTAAACTTGTTACATCTCTTAGCATAATTGTTATTCCAAAAATCAAGGTTGAGGACGTAAAGAAGACATGTTGATGATGATGTAGCTAAGCTCACTCATCATCATGTTGTGTGTATAGAAAGATATTCAAGTTGCAAGGTGGAAGATTAATGTTATCGCTAAGTGTAACATGTTCTTAATGTGATCCTATAATAATTAATTGAGAAGGTCTAACATCCAACTTAGGGAATTATTTTATGGATTTGATATAAAGAAAGGACATTTTCCTTTATCATGTAGAGTGTGAATATGAGATGGAGAAGTGATTGTAAGTAGCAGAGAGTGTGGAATGCGAAGTTGAGCAGAGCAAAGTGGGAGTGAAAGAAACTTCATTGCTGAGGTTTTATTGAGTGATTTGAGGTTTGATATTTGGATCTGAGGTTCATGACCTAGTCTACAAGGTTTGACAATGATTGATTTGGTTGAGAGTATAGAGAAAGAGGAACTTAACAATAAATTACTTGTTTGGGCAGTGAGCTCTTCTTGTAGTTGAAATTGCATGTTTGGGCAATGTGCTCTTCTTGCATACATTCTACTACAATTCCTAATAGGGTTGGAATATCCTAACAGGGATTCAAAGTCTCCTAATAGGGACTCATATGTACTAGATGTTGTAATAGACTCCTAACAGGGTCCATCCTCCAACAAGGAATATTTATATTAGTACATCATCTTGTGGGCATCATTGCCACTGGGGTTTTCCCTTTGATCAAGGGTTTCCCTAGTTAACATATCTAGTGTAATTGTCTATGTGCATCTTCTTATGGTTGTTGTTTACTTTGGTTGAATGGATAAGATTGATAAATTTTTTAATTGTTGGATAACTAATTCAACCCCCCTAGTTATCTTGGTGGACTATTGTTTCTAACAATAAACCTATTTGAATGTAATATCCCTAATTTCGACATATATTTTAATAATAAACAAATAATAATAAATATTATAATTACATTATAAATCAATGAAGATTATAATATATTCAAATATTATCACATTTGGATATATATGATATTAATAACTAATGATAATAAATTGATTAATAAACTAATCAATATAATATTATATATATTAATAATACAAGAATTAATATAAATGATAATACAATATGGTACTATATATGTTATAATAACATATAATATTATATAACATATTTAATATGATAACCATAATATTTAATAACATATAATAATAATAATAAATGATATAATATATATTTCAAACATAACTATAACAAATTAATTAGTTAACACCTAAGAACGTGACTATTGGCCAATACCGAGCAACACGTATAAAAGTAAAGATACGAAGAACAACATAATACATTCCATCGGTGGTCAAATCGTGGCTAGAGAAATACATATTCATAAAATTACATTGAGCAAGATATAAATCTTCCATCAAAATCCATCAACCACCGAATCAAAAGAACAACTATGGAATAAGGTACAAAGGTCATCAACAGGTTTTATGTGGAATGAATGGCTTATGTCAAAGGAAGCATGGAGCAAAAAACATTAACAAGCAAGAGGTTCCCATTGAGTTTACAATAGTACAACAGGGTATCGCCCATGGTGTTCGAGTGATAGTAGACACCAACGATTATATGTATAAGGTTGATACGTACGATATAGTACCTTCATTAATATACATACATATTAAAGGCATTAGTATGTATTATTACTTATATGCAAGGAATAAATAGGAATAGGGAGGGGTCAAGATTATTGACAAGGAAGGAATATTAGAGTTAATAAATTATTATTAATAGGGAAGGAGTATAAAGTTGATATATAATTAGGATAGATTCCTAATTATAAATATTTTGTATCTTACATGCAAGTGATCAACATATCTATATTTTCAAGAGTTTGGAAACCTTTAAAGATAAAAAGACAAAATTCAATATATTTCCAACCATAGAACAATAATTGAAGATATATATAAGGTCTTAATTGAAACTAAGAACATTTGGAGATATAGCCCTAAACGGGACATTACAAGTGGTATCAGAGCATCTTTCCTGCCAGCCTGTGGAAAATAGTTAATGCAAAAATACCAAAGAGATCAAAGGGCATTAAAAGGGGAAGGAAGGAAACAATCCACAAAAATGCACAACCAAATAAGTGATGAATTAAAAGCTTCCATGGAACAAACGAACCGAACTACTCAAGCACTCATGGAACAAACTGAAAGAAATGCTTGAGCTCTTACCAAGCAAAGTGAAACAAATTGAATCCTCTTGGAAGCTCTTCATAATATAAACAAAAATGGGAGAGATACAAATTCTGACCAATCTAAAGATGATAATAATCAGTGGCATTTTCCAGAAACAGAGCATAGACCTACAAGACCCCCCTTTCTACCTGGAGAAGAACAAGAAAATGAGGATGAGGTAGATGGAGTAAATAATATTAATGAAATTATAAATGAATACTCAAGAATTGATCTTGAACTTATAAGGGAGATATTGTTTAAAGATTATTGTGATGCTTGGATGAAGTCACTATCGAGTAGAAAGAGACAAACACACCAAGAGAAAGGACTAAGAGAGGAGATAAGTAAGGTAAGCCTTCCAAAATTTGATGAAATAGAAAGAACTACAACACACTCATGGGTACAAATGTTGGATACATATCTTTCCTTAAATCCTATGACTAAAAAAAGTGCTATTCAATTTTTCGGCCTTCATTTAAGAGGAGTAGTACAAGATTGGTGGCAACATGGCCTTAACAACCAGGGACATAAACAAATTAAGAGTTATGATGAATTTACCCAAAAACTCATAAAGTGATTTGATCGAATAGATGTGGGATGGTACTTCAAAAGATTAACCCAACTTAGACAAGAGGGATCAGTGATGGAATTCGCTAGGGAATTTGAAAGGTTATCAGCCATGGTACCCGAAATATCACAAAAGAGACTCACCTATTTATTTATAGATGGATTTAAAGAATCAATCAAGAGCATAGTGGGAGCACATGAACCAAGAAGACTAGAAGATGCCATCCAAAAGACGTTAAAATTTGATACGCACCAAATAAATGATAGGTCCAAGAACCATGCACCTAGCACACATTATAGACATTATGAAAAGGAAAGAAATCACTCCAAGGACTTCCAGAAGGATGAGTTATGTCACCATCGCAAGGAACTATGGGAACTTGGCCATAAATGTAGAAGAGAGATCAAGAGCTATCGTGACGAACTAAAAGGGAAAAAATTATGCTTTCATTGCAAGGAAAGTTGGGAACTAGGACACACATGGGGAAAGAGAAGCCAAGTCCAAAAAATGGATGCTACACTTGATGAGGAAGCAAAGGACAAAGTAAATAAGAGACCTAAATATAATCAAGAACATAATGAAAATACGAAGGACCAACAAGAACTAGATGAGCTGCAATTTTAGTGGAATACATATATGTATGTAATAAAATGAATCATAATAATTAGTGAATCAAATTACCTCCTAAGTAGACCACCTTGATGGATGTCATGGGTTGCCATCAAGCCCAAGAGGGCCAAAGTTTCGCTCTTGGGCTTAGGTAGGATATTCAAGAAGAATAAGATTACCTCCTAAATAGACCACTTTGATGGATGTTAAAGGCTGCCATTAGGGCCAAGAGGGCCAAAGTTATGCTCTTGGGCTTAGGTAGGAAGAATAAGATTACCATCTAAGTAGAACACCTTGATGGATGTCAAAGGCTACCATCAAGGCTAGGAGGGCCAAAGTTTCGCTCCTGGGATTAGATTGGTTAAGTTAAGACTTGACATCATGTCAACTTAATTCAGTTAAGAATCTGCCAAGTAGACCACCTTGATGGATGTCAAAGGTTGCCATCAAGGCCAAGAGGGCCAAAGTTTCGCTTTTGAGCTCAGTAGGAAATTGGTTCAGAACTAATTTATCATGACTAATCTTTCTTTGAAGCCATTATATACATGTACATGCTAATAACTATTTGTGTGGGATCCACAATCAAAAAGTGTACTGGGGAACTATATATTATAAATCATTCCCTTTACTCTACTTCATTGTGAAAAACTATAAAGAATGTATGATGTTTCTGCATCGTGTTTTCTTTGTGTCTTCATCTGTCTACATCGTGTTTTTATTCATTAAAGATGTATGTTTTAAAATCTTCTAGGCCTTTGTATGAAAATATGTTTTTTTGTCTATGAAAGAGCTGGTACATGAATGATTTTGCTTGAGGACAAGCAAATTTGAGAAGGGAGGGCTGTAATATCCCTAATTTTGACATATTTTAATAATAAATATTATAATTACATTATAAATCAATGAAGATTATAATATATTATCACATTTGGATATATATAATATTAATAACTAATGATAATAAATTGATTAATAAACTAATCAATATAATATTATATATATTAATGATACAAGAACTAATATAAATGATAATACAATATGGTATTATATGTGTTATAATAACATATAATAATATATAACATATTTAATATGATAACCATAATATTTAATAACATATAATAATAATAATAATAATAATAATATATGATATAATATATATATTTTAAACATAACTATAACAAATTAATTAGTTAACACCTAAGGATGTGACTATTGGCCAATACCAAGCAACACGTGTAAAAGCAAAGATACAAAGAACTACATAATACATTCCATCGGTGGTCAAATCATGGATAGAGAAATACATATTCATAAAATTACATTGAGCAAGATCTAAATCTTCCATCGAAATCTATCAACCACTGAATCGAAAGAACAACTGTCGAACAAGGTACAAAGGTTGTCAACATGTTTTACGTGGAATGAACGGCTTATGTCAAAGGAAAGCGTGGATCAAAGCACATTAACAAGCAGAAGGTCCCCATTGAGTTTACAACAGTGCAGTAGGGTATCGCCCATGGTGCTCAAGTGATAGCAGACACCATCGATTATATGTATAAGGTTGATACGTACGATATAGTACCTTCATTAATATACATACATATTGAAGGCATTAGTACGTATTGTTACGTATATGCAAGGAATAAATAGGAATAGGGAGGGGTCAAGATTATCAACAAGGAAGGAATATTAGAGTTAATAAATTATTATTAATAGGGAAGGAGTATAAAGTTGATATTTAATTAGGATAGATTCCTAATTATAAATATTTTGTATCTTACATGCAATTGATCAATATATCTATATTTTCAAGAGTTTGGAAACCTTTAAAGATAAAAAGAAAAAATTCAATATATTTCCAACAATAGAACAATATTTGAAGATATATATAAGGTCTTAATTGAAACTAAGAACATTTGGAGATATAACCCTAAATGGGACATTACATTGAACATGATAGGCTTATAAGTTGGGAAACTCTCAGAGCTGATTACAACATTCCCCTTTCCCAAAAGAAGACTTATAATATGATTATTAAAGTTTACAAGGATTTGTCCACTATTTGCAATGTTGACTCCCATAGATTTCTTGATATGAAGTGGCCTGATGGTACTTTGATTACTAGCATTAAAGCCAAGAACATCTACAATGTTCTGTCCTATAATAACAACATTATAAGTCATGTCAATAACTTTGGGTATACTGACCTAGATGATAATGATTAAAATTCTTTTTGAAGAATTGTGTTGACCCCAAAATCAACTGTTTCAAATGGCTTGTGATGTTGGATAGGTTGCCTCTTAGAAAAGACCATAATGGTATGGAATTCTGCAATATTTGTAGGATGCTGGATATTGGTAGACATATTATCTTTAATTGTAGTATTGCTAAAGAAATTTGGACTCTTTTTTGGCATATCTTATCCAAATGATGTTTCTATACTTGAAATATCATTGGTTATATTTTTGGTTTAAACAAGGAGGCTAATTCTTATTGGAATATTGTTTCATCTCACATCTTATGGCAAATTTGGAAAATCAGCAAAGAAGACAGGTATCAAAATAATGCTAGAACACTTAGTGAATCTTTTCAAAGACTCACTTATTTTAAAATCTCTTCGCAGGTTATGGCCAGCTTGATGATAGATCATGAGAAGCTCAAAAGATTCCTTAAAATTGGTCATTCGACAATGTTTGTGTTCGAGATAAAGAACAAATACAAGTGGAGTAGGACCATTGACAACCTTGATGCCTCTAAAGTTGTGGTCAAGAAGCTAAACTAGGAGATAAAAATGAATAAGATGGCTTCTGATAAGATCCTAATGCTTGATAAGATTCAGGACAAAATGGGTATTGTTTGGATGGAAGGCCTAAAAGAGTGGACCACATGGGCTCAGTCATACTCACACTTGATGCACTAGCTTTGCTTTCTTCTGTTGTTCTTTATTGTATCTTTGGTTATTGCGATGTATTTAGAACTCTGTAGTAGCTGATTTTATGTGAACTTTGGTGGTACGTTGATACGCTCAGTGTGAGGCCTTACCTCCTAAGGTAGCTTTCTATTGTGTGTTTCTCTTTTTTTGGTTTCTCTATTATTAATATTAAAAAAAATTACAAAAATGATTTAATTTCCTAAATATTGAAGACGAATGAATATTAATTGATTGAACTGAATATATTTTAACAAATAAGGAGTCATCACAAATTAGTTTACTTTGAATGTAAAATATCTTTCTATCTTTCATCACTATTATGAGTAAGGAAAAAAAGTGTTCACAAGTCAAGTTTGATTTAAAGCTAAAATTTCTAAACTATCATCTATATAAATACTTAAGCATGCAATTTAATATAAAGATTAAAATAAATCAAAAAATAAATATCAAGCAAGTAACAACTACAACGCAACGATAACATATCTTATGGAAAATTGCAATAACATATCTGAAGTGACTAAAGTTGTATAGGGGATGAAATGAAATAAAATATTTGATGTATCAAATTCTACAAAATATATTCAAAATTTTAATAAGCAGTAAAATACAAAGAACATCTTTAATTCTACATGATGGAACACATGAGCTAGTTAAGTCATGTCACAATTCTTGAAGGAGAACAGATTTGAATCTGTAATTGTGCCAAAAGATTGACATGTCAATGCCCAATACAACCACTAGGGGGTGGTTCAGCCATGTCACAAATCCTTACGGGGGACATTGCTGATTAGTCCAATACAAGCTTCTTCTCTGAGAGCAGAATATCATGATGATATTGATATCAAAGGTTTAAAAAGAGCTGTGACAACACATAAACTTTTAAAAGAGTACTGAAAATATCTGTTTTGATTTTTTATTATTTTTTAAGAAAATAATATAACCCCGGCTAAATTAATAGTAGCTAATAGAAATATATAACAATTACAGAAATATTTTAAAAGTGAGAATGTTGTAAACTTCAAAATTTAAATTCTGTCTACTCGAAGAATTGATTTGCTTCAGTCAATTGGAAACATTAGTTCGCATTAATACACGGGGTTAAATTGAATAGTTTTAAAAGAGATGCCTATTTAAAGGAGAATATCGAACGTCGCAATAGCTAAGTTGAATCAGGTGCTAGGTGTGGGACCTGAAAGTTCCAGAGAACACCAAGGAGAAGTTCGTTAAATTGTCCACACTATCTGAATTTCATATGTTGTCGTTGTCTTCTTTTTCCATCCAACTGGAGAAACGAGATATCCGGGCTAAATCTGTCAACTGAATCGTAATTGGTTTTGGGGTTTCTAGATCAGTAGGCAACACAGCCAATAAAAAACAAAACATTCAAGCAACATGGGGTGTGGTCATTCTGGAGAAAGAGATGTTGACGGGGATCCACAGCCAAAGAAGAAAGACTCTCGTAATTTTCATTGCAACAAGAGGTCCAAGAATCTCATTATCTTTGTGCTAGGTAATGCCTATGCAAATCCTTGCTCAGTTCAATTTAGTCTATTGTAAATTCAAAACTTTTCTGCCTTTTTGCGGTTCCGAAAAAATGAGGTGAGAGAGTGAATGGTCAGATGTAGTGAAAGTTATGTATTGGTTTGATAGCAGTATGGGTTAAACGAATGGGTCGCAGTAGTTATTCATGAATTTAGTCTTATGACATGTCTCTTGTAAGGCCCTGACAATTTATTTATTTGCTAATGGCCAATGGTGGTTTGTAGACAGTTTTTAGGCCATCATATGTATTTGTATCCTGTCATTTCGTAATAATATTGGGTATTGGTATTGAGAGTGCATCCCTTTGAATTTGTTCTTCTCCTTGATTGGTTTGTTCTTTTGGATGCTCACTAGACGAAGCTTTTTTCTGTTTCCTAGCGATAGGACGATTTGAAGTTTACCATTTGCATGGTAGTGATATTCTATAGTAATTAATTCCAGTCCTAGTGTCCCTGTGCTTTCCTGTCCGATTAGGTTGCTTAACCCCCTTACTAGGTTGAGACAATTGGGCGTCTATAGTTTGCAGGGCTAGGGCTGGGGCTAATATCCTTCTGCAATCAGGGGTGATTCCATGTCAGTTCGATACAATGATATGCCAATTTTATTGCTACTTTAGGAATTTGAACATAGATCTTCATCTTCACAATCTTATAACAACCTTTAGGGTGCAATCCTATTCACACCTCCACCAGACTGACTATTGTGCACCCCCTGCCGTGGCGTAGATTAGCTTTTAATCTCACGGTCCCAACTCTTAAGCTTTGGATCAAAACCTTTTGTATTTTGGGATAGTTTTCTTGTGTGTTTGAGGAAGAGGCTACGCATTCAATTCCGAATGGCACATTTGGAGAGAAAAATGTCTTCAATATACACCAATACATTAGATAAGATAAGATAAATTTATTAATGTCCAACAAGAGACTACATAGAGGGTCAAAGGGAGTGTCACTACAAAACGAAGGAGGCCAGCCAATAGCGGGAACACAAAATGGTGCCTGGGCAAAGCACAAACAACACTAACAAAAAACAAAAGAAGCCTAGAAAAATGGGGGCGGCCACCCACAACTGACTAAACAAGCCCAACAGTGGAGAGGAAATCAAGAATTGAGGGGTACAACCTAGAACGAGAAGAAACCTTGTGACATTGCTGAGTGTTGGTAGAAGTGTAGGATAGTTGCCGAGAGTAACTCCAATGAGGTTGCATAGATTTGGTTGGGGTACAAGGACCAAGTGGTCGCTTGGTACCCCAAACTTGGGGGACCACCAAAAAGAAGGATGTGATGAGTTGGTTTGTGATCTGTCTCGAAGGAGACAATATTTGAGTAGCGTGGTCCCAAAGTCTCATGGTCTCCTGAAGGTAAAAGGCCCAAAACCTCTGATCTGAAAACTCGGAGGATAGAGATCTAGAATCTCTAAATAGGAAGTGAAACCTCCCTCTAATCTCATAGTAATGAGGGCACTAAAAAATGAAGTGGGTCTTTGTCTCAGGCTTCCCACATGTCAGAAAGCTGGCAAGTCATGTCCTCTCTATCAATCTGGTGATCGTTTGGATACGAAGCTAGTGAGAACCCACTTTGAAAGACCCTAGGAAGATGTGCAACACATGTGGCCGATATCGGGAGAGGTAAGAGGGTTGCACAATCACCTCATCCCAAAGGTCAAGAAACTCGGTGGAGAAGGCCATCTTGGACTGCAACCCCCTTGAAGGGTCGACCCAAGTCATACAGATATACAACTTGTAAATGTCCATCCTGACACGTGTGTTCAACTTCTAACAGAAAGGAAAAAGGTGAGTAGGCGCATCCAAGGAGTACTAGAAAGGGGGAAGACAATCCATCTCAATCCCCATAGACCTCAATAAAGAAGAAGCCTTAGCAAACCAACATGAGGCCCTACCAATGGAGTCGGCACTTGCAATTTCCTTCAAGGAGTGATATGCCAAGTAAGCGTACCTATGCCACCCCTTGGTTGAATCAACAAATCACCGAAGCCAATGAAGTAACCACACTAGGTTGAAGATCGTGCCAAGTTTGAAAGGGTGTGCCCCAAACTCGGTCAAAACAATACTGTGGGGAGTGCCCTGGTGGCACCTAATGATACACCTAAGAAGAAGGGTTTGGACCCTTTCCATCGACGCCTGGTCAAACTCCCAAAGAGAGGGCCCCTAAATCACTGAACTATACAGCATCGTTGGTCTAACTAGGGAATCCAGGAGGGCCATCTTGGATGTGGTGTCCTAAAAATGATGCCTAAAGCACTTTCTCTCAAGCAAGGCGAGAGAACCATGCCCCTTGTTGGTGCGGGGTTGCATGGTGGGCCTCAAGTTGAAATGGGGCCCAAAGAACTTGACCCCCAGGTAAGTGTAGGAAGAGGACATCTCAACCTTTGTGCCCTAGAAAAAGAAATGGAGATGAGAGGTCTTCAAACAATTCACAATCATTACCCGGGTCTTGCCCAAGTTAACAACCAACTGCCACAAATTAAAAAAGGAAGCCAAGCCATCAAGAAATTGTTAAAGGCCCTTTGGGGAAGAGGCAAGAAGAACCACATCGTCCGCAAAGAGTAAAATTGAGATCAAAGTATGATGCAAGGTGGACCCATCACCCAGGAGTGAGTGCTTTCTAAGGAAAGCCTCCAGTGCATCAATATAAGCTCCAAACAAGGCGAGAGAGAGGGGACACCCTTGCTTCACCCCAATAGTACTCTGAATGGGATAAAAAAATCTCTACTGAGTCTTGCATCTGCTAACCACACTCTCATATAGCCTTGCGATGGCTGTCAACAAAGTCTCTGAAATCCACAAGTCTCCAAGTCTCTAAAACAACACAGCCCTACAAATGGAGTCAAACGCTTTACGTAAGTCCACAAAGCAGCAGTAGACTTTCGCAGAGTGGTGTCTAGCCAACTCAATGATAGCCCGAGGAGTCAGGATATGTGGTCAATAGTCTGAAAATCCTCCCTGAAACAAGCCTGCCCCCTCACCCTGAGATGGAGCTGATCTTGCCCATAGAAGGTTTACATCATTTATATGCAACTCAACCTGTGACGAGGATGCCTTCTCAAAACAGTGTTGTTTTATCAACTGTACTTATTTCATAGAATTAGTGTATAAGTCTGCAGGTCTCTCTACCCCCATTATGCCATTAGTTTATTTACTTAGAATTTAGGGTTCATGTTTGGTTACCCCATTATAACCTGTACATTTCATTTAAATTTTGCTCAATAGTTCCATGGAGGTTTCTGATAGAGGGACATGGGGGCATGGGGCTGGTTTCAGCGATAGGGGACTAAGGGCATAAATCTGAGGGCGGCAAGGGGACGGCAGGGGACATTGACAAGGCAGCCGTGTGGTGGTGCTGATATACAAATAGAGGTCAATTGATATTTTAAGGAAAAGTCTGCAATATAACATCTTTGTGACTTCTCCATATAAGAAAAACTACTTTGTGATCACCGTATACTGATATGTGCCATATATAAGCAACTCGTGACATTCCAGCAGAGTTGCAGAGACGGTGGTACTGTAGGAGATGTTTCTCCAACTCCCCAAGTCTCAAAAACATCCCCATATAGAAGACATGGGATTTTTCGGGGGTATGCGACCCTGCGGAACTTAAATATACTGGTTTATACACTCATGTGGGAACTAAGGTTGCATGTTCAAGTTGGCTTATGTTCTTGTAGCAGGGAGTTACCCTTTTAAAAATAGAGCTTCTGTTATCACATAAATCCTCAAAATTGGCGTTTACATTCTGTACCTCTAAATCTATTATGGCATTGAGTATCTGATTTTGTAGGGGATCATCAAATTGTTAATTGTTATTTGCTTTGTGCATGTCTCCCATTCTTTTACAATCTCATTATGATTATATCCTTCAATAAGGTCCTAGTCTACAAATCTATTTCACCTCATTTCTTGTTCCCATCATAGCCTAAGTATAGTGATCTATCCATATCTACAGCATCCACTGAAAACTAGAAGCCATTAATAAATTCTGTAAATACCTAATAATAATATTGTATTTTCATAGTAGATCCAATATAAACCCTCTTCTTATGCTTCTTTGGGAAATGGGTCTTTTAGGACCCGGTTTAGCAAGATTAAGGTTTTTAACTTTTTGCACTCTACTGCAGGTGGTCCAGGCTCTGGGAAGGGTACACAATGTGAGAAAATTGTCAAAGATTATGGATTTGTTCACCTCTCAGTAGGAGAATTGTTGCGGGATGAAGTTAACAATGATTCTGATATAGGAAAACAGGCAAAAACTTGCATGGCAGAAGGGAAACTTGTTCCAGTTGAAACAACATTGGAGTTGTTAAAGAAAGCTATGGAGAAGTCTACAAACAAGAAGTTTCTGATTGATGGCTTCCCACGTTCTGTGGACCAAGCTAAAGCATTTGAGGACAAGGTACAGCTCTGCCTCCTCAATTCTAAGCAAGTTAGAACCGGAGTAAGGGCTTTTATAGTCGACTTGTATATCAGCTAAAGCTACTTGAATGAAATTACAAAATACACTTAATGTACAGTTGCTCATCGTCAACTTCCATGAGAAAGCAAAGATTTCAGTTCAATTTGGTTTGTTCATCTTAACAGAGCAATAAGAACAATCTTGAACCTTTGATTCATATTAACTAAAAAAGATCTAAATTACTTAGATTTCAGTAATTTGTGGTTCAAGTTAGGTTAGGCTAATAAAACTATTGTTCGATCAAGGTTTGAAGAGTAGTTCTAGTTGGGGAGCAAATGATCTGTGCGTGCCCTTGTGCAGATCATTTTCTGAATACAGCAATGAGATCCATTTACCATAAAAAAACAAAGAAAGGTATAAGAAGTTGTCAGAATTAAATTTCACTTTGTTAATGTAGATTTCAGCTTGCATGCAATGAGGTAAGAATAAATTTGATCTCCTTCCACATTGTTTCATGTAGATTTCAGCTAGCACACAATGAGGCAACTAAAAAATTTGAATTCCTAAAATCTTGAGATCATTACAGCACGAAGATCAAAAAAATGCGAGTAGCTGCTGAAGGATCTTCTTGCTTGAAATTTGCATGCAATGCTGTACAATCAAAATCTGTGAACTTTAGATATCAATCAAACAACTCAAAAAATTGTTGGGTATGTGCTGTCTCACGTAGTGGTGCTAGGGGCTCAGAGCCAGAGAATTGGAGTGTGATCTAAAACATTAGAAAATACTTGGACAATCAAATCCAAAAACTTGCCAATATTATGAACTCTAAAATATTTCTCTCTTAAATTGATTTTTCTTATTAAGATTATTGAATTTTTTTGACACAATATATTTTAATCTTTATTTAGATTGAAGAACTGAAGCATTTAGCATTTCACCACAAACACCTTGTATATATTGTTAAATTAGTAACTATATCTCAGTGACATTTTAAAATGTCAAATCTATTTTTTATTACAATTTAAAAGTTAAAATAATGGTGTTTTGGTTTGAAAAACAGGCCATATTCATTCTATAACAGTATCTTTATTTCTTATGAAATTTATAGGATGAATATTTTGTCCAGTGGGAGGAATCGTCATGCTACTTTGTCTACAAAGATTCTTCTAAGGAAATTTGATGGATTGTGCAGATCTGCAGCCCCAATATGGTGTTATATTTAGAATGCAGCCCTCAAATTATGGAGAAAAGAATTTTAGAGCGAGGAGCAACATCGGGTCGAGTTGATGACAACATAGAGACTCTTAAAAAGAGATTCAAAACTTTTGAGGAGGAAACCGTACCTGTCATCAAATACTATGAAAATTCAGGGAAAGGTATTCTCACGAAGGTAAGCAGCCGCACTTATTAGTTTTCTTTCATAATTATGTAAGTGCATTTTTAATTGATTCTAGGAATTACGGCAGAGTTTAAGTGTTCAAGCATGTCAGGGAAACAAATTTCTTATATGAAACATTTGGCCTTTTTCATCGTATAATAAATTTAAATTTAATTAAATATAAAAATTAAACGAATTTAAATGAGACATTTTGTTGGATTTTAGAAGTGAGAGAATGGTATAGAATATGTTAGGAATCAAATTATCAAAATATTAGTATTTGAATAGCTTGTTTAGATCGTCCAATCTCAGATTATACAAATTGACCATGTTTTGCCTTGATTCAATTAATCTTTAAAATCATGGAAATGGCCTGGATTGTACACACGAGTTGCTAGATTTTACTTGCTATAATAGTCTAATATCTAATTTTTTTTTATAAGAACTAGCAATGTTTACAAACACCTTTAGGGAATTTTATAATCATTAGGGTCGTGTTCTCCTTAGATAGACCATTTCAACCAATTTTCAACAGTTTTGGAACAAGGACCAAGAACAACAAGCAAGCACTGAATAGACTAGGATGACATATGTTGGTGTAATTAGGTAATATCGTGCTTTCGTTAACACTCTTCAATGAATCCTAGGTTGTCTATAATTTCCACATTTTCTAAAATGAATGAATGAATGGATATAAATTGGGCCCTCTGATCAAGAACAAAGATAGCAGTTGGTCGTCCTTGACCAAGTCTATTAGAGAATATGACCCTAGTCCAAGTTTTGGAATTGTAATCCCCTATTTCAAAATCGACCATCCTTATATTATTATTCCTTACATTGGAATATGCTGAGAAGATGCCCCCAATCGGGTTTCCAAACTCATTGAAGTGTTTGATGGGGTTTTGTTTTTCCTTTGAAAAGTAGAGCAACTTTTGAAGGTCATATCTTGTGAATCATGGACTTGATTGGCTATTATAGCCATTTTTCAGAAATCTCTCAAAGTTCTCTACAATCATGTGATTGCAAAACACTATATTAGCAAAGTTTGACCCCCTTATGGAGCCTCTAAGACCTTTAAAATTGAATTGGAATTTTTTTGTACCACACTGCTAAAATAGAAAATTCAATATCTTCAAAACCAAAATTGATCTTGCCATGAAACTTTACTAATAGTTTTATATATCCAAAATGAACCTTTAGGGAAGTAATTGGATCAATTTGTGCTCAAACAAAGCTTACTAAAAATAGTAAACTTGCAAAAAGTAGTAATGCTACCCAAAGATAGGCTTCATTGAAAAACAAGACTATATTTTTGGGTTATGCAAGATTGCTCTTACACCTTATCCGTTTGTAAAAATAAATTGCATATAAGTCAACACTATTATGTGCTAGGTTAGTTGATAATGACTAGTAGAACAAAATCATCAAGTGTTGGAAGGATTAAATGGGAAACAAGATACTGGTGGGGGAGGGGGTGAATCAAGATCTTAAACTTTTACTTACAAAACCAAATTAATTACTAAATTCACACCTAATTCATTTCATATCTTAGTTCTAACATTAAAACTATAATGATGAATAGTAAATGGATATATCACATTTATGAAAGATTCAACACATAACACAAATGATTTGGTAACCCAGAAACACTTCAATATGGAGGTAAAATTGGGGTGGGGATGAAACCCACAAATCTTCATTGTTGCAACAATAAAGTTAACTTGTGGGGGTTATAATGTTTGATCATAATATATGGTCTACCCTATGAGGGGTCTGCCTTGTTAAAAGATTCAAGACTGTTAATTCCTACCCTGTTAAAGGATTTCACACTTACAATTACGTAAGGACTCTGTTAGGAGATTTACATAGACCTGCTAGGATCACTTGGTTAAGAGATTTGCCCTTATTCAATCTTGTTAAAACTTATTCAATACCTGATCCTTAGTTTGCTCTGTAAGTTGATTTTGGATCTCCTCTATATGATGTCTTGATCTGATCTCTCAATATGATATCTCCTTTTAATCCATCACAGTTTGGATTGCCTTTATCTAATATGATTCCAGACTTAGCCTTTCTTGCTTTGTTCAATCCTTGATCGCTTCTTCACTTACACATTCACACTCTCATTTATCCACGCATACCATCTCTCTTTATTCTCATCCTTATATTCTCATCACACACATTGATTCTAAGGTTAGAATCCTCCTTAAATAGACATTCTTTGAAAGTTCTAGATCTCAATCAACAGTTTACGTTTCATCTTCTTTTGCCGTTTCTTTCTAATTTTTTGATTGGTTGATTTGTATTCCTCGGGATCATTACCTTTTGCAATGATGCATAATATTCATCTTAATTGTCTCTATAAACATTAAATATTATATAGGAGTTGGCCAAAACGATTTACATAGTTGTTTGTGCAATTACAAACTCATGACAAAATTGAACTGCTTGACATGTGAATGCGTTGACACTCGGTCATCACTAACATTCATATTGGCGCTCAACTTCTATATACATGTTCTTCTTTGTTTGCATGGCAAAAACTATCTTTTCAATTTACTCGGTCTCTACTATAATAGCTCGACTTACATATGCGCTCCGTCTCAAGTAGGATGCTCGACAATCATTGACTTGCTTGACATGTAATGCAAAATAAACAAGTCCTTATATTTTCTCGGCCTTAACTAGATGACTCGGTCACAATGATGACCATTCATCCTTGCCTAGTAAATGACTAATTGTTTGGACACTAATAGATAACATAGGCTTAGAGATCAACAATCAAGATTTCATTTGTATTTGAAAATTGAAAATTTGGGGCTTAGGTTCATAATTACTCAAATGACCTAGGCCAAGTCAATGCATGCATATTTTTTATTTGGTGTGATGAAGAATGGATCTAGGGGAATCTTTGGGGCTCAATGATAATGGGATCTATATGTGGTGTTGTAATGACTCAAATTCTTGCAAGAATATGTTACTTTTAGACTTGTTCTTGCATTATGGATACAATTGAAGTGTGCTCAAAACATAAGTGAAATGGGCATATGGTTTTTTCTATTACAAAGATTTTACCTAAAAAAATGATAGAAAATAAACATAAATCAAACCTAAGTTGTAGACTATTACCAATGGCTAGAATTTGACTTTTCAAATTGAATAAATTGTTTACGAATTGCTTCATTTCTACCCATAAGTTTTATTGTAGTTCTGGAAGGGTGTTTGACTCTCCCAACATGTTTTAGTCCATCTCTCATGCTCTTCAATATCAATACGGAACATGTATAATTGATTGTTTAAATCCATAACTAGCATCATGTACATGCAAGTTACAAAAATTAATGACAAAAATGCATTTGCAAACATCAAGTCCAAGTTAGATATTTATAACTTACAAGCATCATGATACATCTAAAAAGGGAAGGAATTACATCACAAAAAATGAAAGCATTTTATACATGTAATCATTGCCAACCAAATCCTTATATTCTCATCATGATGGATCATGCACAATGAACTATTACAATAATTAAATAATTTGTGTGTATTGATCATAAGTGAAAATATTGGAGGATCAAATATTATATAGAGTGCCTTTTTTATTTAATTACAAGATGGGTGATTCTGATGCAGTGCAAGGCAGGAGAATCCCCAAAGGAGATGTCCAAGCACCCAACAAACAACCACACAGTGAAAACACCACAACAAAACAACAATAATGCAAGATCTGATACCAAATCACAACTCTTTATTCCAAGATATAATGGATTACATGCAACATGCCCAGTTGTAAGGCCTTCTAAGTTAGGGCCAAATACTAACAACAATTACAAAATCAGTTTTGCAAGATCCAACAAGATCCACTTACAAACCCAACCTCAACTAGCCCAGATCCACAATTGGGTAAGAACACCAAGAAGAATCCACACTTGTACCCTCAGGTCCACCAAGCAATCCTCTAGTTCTCAAGCTGCAACCCTAGCTCTTCAAAATTCACATCTCTTCTTCATTCCGTTCCCCACTAAATGAATGACTAAAAGACTACAGAAGACCCCCACTTTTACCCAACTAAGCCACAAGTCGGCCCAGTTCATTAAAAACACAATTAAATTCCTTACATTTAATATAGGTCACGCCACAAGTCGGCCACAACACAAATTAAATACCCATACATATGTTAAATGCCAAAAGTCGGCTCACAAACAACTCGACAACAACAACAACTAAGACCAAGCCGAGCACCAGTAAATTCCTAAGCATTGCCGACCTCCTAGACCATGCTAAGCTCCATAGACCATGCCGAGCTCCCAGAGCATGCCGAGCACCAGAAACTGCCAAGCTTCCACAACACTTAACCAAATCCCTCCAAACATGCAGGATTGCAAGAAAACTCAAGATGCTCCTGCATCAGACACCCCAGGTTCGAAAATATGTTTTCAATAGTTGGAAGAACATCTTCTGGGATTCAACACATAAATCCCAAATTGGTTCTTCACATACATATTCTCCAAGTCTTCAACTTGTACACTCTTTCCCTTCTTCTTCTTCTGCTTCTTCACATCCATCTTAGATGTGCTATAGGTCTGCTTTCCATAACTGATCTGCAACCTTCTCAGAATTTGCCAACTCAACTTGGCTACCAATACTCAGGTTCCTCCTACCGAGCTCTTCATTCTGCAAAGGAATCAAGGAAAACTTCTTGCCACCTTTCTCAATAGTAAACACATTCTTGACACAATCATGCACAACCCTGCAATCATACTACCAAGGTCTATCAAGCAACACATGACAATTGTTCATGGCCACAATATCACACAACACTTGATCCTTATATTGTCCAATCTAGAAATCAACAAGGCATTGCTCCTTCACTTCCAAAGCATGCTCACATTGCAACCAGCCAATCCTATAAGGATAAGGATGTCTCACTCTCTTCAAACCAAGTTTCTGAACCATCTCCTCAGCAACAAGGTTATCAGTACTACCACCATCCACAATTACCTTGCAAACTTTACCACCAGACTTACAACAAGTCCTGAACAAACTAGTCCTTTGACAAGAATCCAATGTCTTCTCACCAACTAGTACTCGTCGAGCCAGCAAACTTTCTCCTTGCTCAGGCTGACTATCTTGGACTTCAACCTCATTCACAACAGCAACTGTCCTACCAATCGGACATTCAAAAGATCTATGCCCTTCTTTACCACACTTGAAACAATTACCTCGAAACCAACCTCCATCTATTCTTCTTTTCTGATCAACAAGTTTTGATTCACTTTCTACACTCGGTTTAGCTTGTGCCGAGCTATTTGGCTTCTCCTTCCCCCTAGCATTACTTTGACCTTTCCTCTTCAACTTATCCTTTGCTCTCAAAGCATACTGATAAGCATCCTCAACTGAAGAAATATTCAACATACCAATCTCATCCTGAATATTGAATCTCAAGCCATTAATATACCGAGCTATCTTTGGTTTTGACAATTCTCCATGGCCAGACCGAATAGTCAACTTGTAGAACCCCTCGATATAATCTTTCACAGACATATTCTTCTGTTTCAGATTCTGCAATCTCTTAAACAATTCAAGTTCATAATCAATAGGAATGAACTTAGCCTTCAACTTAGTCACCATCAACCTCCATTTAGTGATCTTCATTTCACCTCCCTCTTCTCTGTCTCTTTGCAATTCTTTCCACCAAAGAGCAACATGTCCTTTCAACTTAGTTTGTGCCAACCTTACTCTGAGTGGATCCTCAATATCCTCAAGCTCAAAGTAGTCTTCCAATTCACCAATCCAATCAATTAGGTCTTCAGAATTCAAAGTACCCGAGAAATTAGAAATGTCCATCTTATGCTTTAGCTTCAACTAAGATCTAGGTCTAGCAAACTGACCAACCCTAGTTCCAATAGGTCTCTCCACATGATCAATTCTTTCCTCACCACTAGATCTAGTAATTTCAAAGTCTTCAACAACTTCCTCATAACTACCCTTAGTACCCGCATGCCTAGGTACACCACCTAAAGCACTCACAATTTCAACAATCATGTCACTCTTCATCAATGCTATTTGAGATTTGAACTCTTCTCTAACCTCCTCCATTTCAAATTTGAAATCTGCTTTAACCTTCTCTAACAACCTTTCTTACACAACATCACTAAGATCATCAATTTCCTTAGGGTTCAATCTTCTTGGAGGCATCTTCCAAAATTTAGCAAACCCTAAGCAACAGATCCACTAATCCAAAAGATCAATCAGCTACAAGATCAACCTTCTCTACAAGTCTTGGTGTAAACTGCCTCACATTTGGCAATCTGTCAGCACACTCAGGAACAACCTTTGCTCTGATACCATATGACCCAGTGCAAGGCGGGAGAATCCCCAAAGGAGATGTCCAAGCCCCCAGGAAACAACCACACAGCGGAAACACCACAACAAAGCATCAATAATGCAAGATCTGATACCAAATCACAACTCTTTATTCCAAGATATAACGGATTACATGCAACATACCCCGCTTTAAAGCCTTCTGGGTTAGGGCCAAATACTAACAACAACTACAAAATTAGTTCTGCAAGATCCAACAAAATCCATTTACAAACCCAACCTCAGCTAGCCCAGATCCGCAACTGGGTAAGAACACCAAGAAGAATCCACACTTGTACCCTCAGGTCCACCAAGCAATCCTCTGGCTCTCAAGCCCCAGCCCTAGCTCTTCAAAATTCGCATCTCTTCTTCATTCCATTCCCCACTGAATGAATGACTAAAAGACTCCACAAGACCCCTACTTATACCCAACTAAACCACAAATTGACCCAATTCATTATAAGCATAATTAAATTCCTTACATTTAATATAGTTGAGCCACAAGTCGGTCACAACACAAATTAAATACCCATACATATGTTAAATGCCAAAAGTCGGCTCACAAATAACTTGGCACCAACAACAACTAAGACCAAGACGAGCACCAGTAAATTCCTAAGCATTGTCGAACTCCACAGACCATGCTGAGCTCCCAGACCATGCCGAGCTCCTAGAGCATGTCGAGCACCAGAAACTGCCAAGCTTCCACAACACTTAACCAAATCCCTCCAAACATACAGGATTGCAAGAAAATCCAAGATGCTCTTGCATCATATTCAAAAATGAATTTAATAAAAAAAAATAGTTTGAAGAAGGTCAAACCCCATGAGCATTGGGTGGGACCATAATGTTAGGTGAACAAATATCAGGGTTCACCAACATTTAGGGAAATAAAGTGACCCTATTATTATTTAGGTCTAATAAAATAATATATAATAGTATATTCTAACATAGACTACTATTAATGATTAAAATTAACTTTCAAAATTGAATTAGTCATACAAGAGAACCTACCCCAATTAGGATGAGTTTGTAGGTACATGTAAGGTGCCACACAAGGGGATTTTGAAGCCTGTTAGTGAACAGATTGTCCTTCAAGAAAATGCATGCAAATCTGACCCCGAATGCCCAAATGAAAGGACAAATTAGCACCAACAGTTGGATAGGTTATTATTAGATTAATAACCTTCCTCTGAATTTTATCAGGTACAACTCCCCATGCAAGATTTACAATGAATTAATTATAAGTACTTTTAATCAAAAAGCACGAAAGGATACCAAGCATCTATCTGTAAACATAGAGTAGACGCGAAACCTAAGAATTGAAAAGAAAGGAAACAGAATACAACAGATTACACAAATTTAATTTGTTGTACACTATATCACATAATGTAAATGAATACCTAACCTCCGCTCTCTTGAGAGAATTAAAATCAGAGCTCTGAAAGATGTTTGGAACGTCAATGTAATAAAGAAACAATGACAACAAATTGTAATTTCAGGAAAAATTGGAAATGACTCAAAGTCCAAATTTAGTGGAAGGAAAAATACATTATCAACAAAGTATAATATGTTTAACCTTCAGCCTCCCTTCCCTGACTGTAAAAAACACAAGGACTCCTTTACACATTACAATCAGACCATTATTTAAAGAAAAACATAAACTTCTTTCACAATATTACATCAATCACCAAAACCTTTTCTCTATCTCAGACACACAGTTCAGAAACAGAAAAATCTGCCCATGCTCTGTCTCTCCCTGTCTCCCAAGGAAATAAAAAAATGATCTTGCAAGATCTGCTCCCTGCCTAAAGCTCAAAGTTTGCAATCTGGAAGAGGTCAGAATCAAACAGGAAAAAGAATGGGACCTCCTGTAGCACAAAGTCTTAGAAAAATCCAATCTTCCCTCCTATCACTGTATTCACAACCTCTGTTCTGCTGTAGCCCAAAGTCTCCCAACCAAAACTCCGAAAACTGGAACCCCCTCTATATCTTATCTTCTCCATTAAATAGAATTCTGCATGAATCCCTCTTTCAATTCTTGTAACTGCTTCTTGCCAACTGTTTCTTTACACATTCCCAGGAAGTTTTTCATTTTCCCTCATCAACTTACTTTCATAAACTTTATTAAAGTTTATTCTCATTAATAATAATCCTTTTCAAAGTTATTTCGGTGACCTTTCAATTTTACAATATTTCCCTATGTGAGAGTCTCCAAAGATTATTAACTAAAGTTCTAACATCTTCATGTGACTGTATCTGCTTTGGACAAGTGTACATAACTAATTGACAGGGGTCAATTAATGATTTTTCATCTTTGGATTACATTTCCTTGGATATAATATTCAATTTTATATCTTTGCAAATTCGTGGCCCCTATGACATACTCGTGCTGACAGGTGGCACTTGCTGGTGATGATGTTTTGGCATGGTTTTATAACTGCCATTGACAGTGTCCCACTCAATCAGTCATAACTTATTAACCAGGAATGAGTTTGAAAAAATATTTGGTCAGATCATGCGTAACTTGCTTCTTAGAAACATATTTGAAATTGAGCCAAATCCAATAGTTTGATTGGAAGTTATGGCCTTCGCACTCAGACCCAATCTGGTTGTTTGCATTCTGTAATTGTTAATTGTTGATCCAATAGAGGTGTAAACAGAAACCTATAACTTTTGATCCATGCTAAATCTCATAAAAACATATGGAGAAGATTTAGATAGCTGGGTTTTCCAACAAATATCTTAAATGCAGCATGATCCAACGATTGGATTGAGAGATATGGCCCTCGAAATATGACTATTTTCTTCCATCTGTAATTCATGACTGTTATTTCTGATCCGATAGTGGTGTAGTCAAGAACTTGTAACTTTTGATCCACATGTAATATGACAAAACGCTTTGGTGAAGATTTAGAGAACTAGGTTTGCCAAGAAATATCTAAAATGCAGCTAGATCCAACGGTCAGATTGGGATTTATGACCTCTTAAATATGATTGTTTGTTTGTCATCAAAGCATCCGAAATTTGCGTGAGATGTATATCTGCCTGTTCTCATTACAACCGATCACCATAGTGCTTTGTCGCATGACCTTTATGTAACATTGATACTGAAAGCAACTCAGGCACAATATATCATCAAAATTTCAACTTATAGATGATCACAAATTACTCCTTGTGTTTCAAGATGTTTGGCATCGAGCATATACTCTCTGTATTCCTGTAACCCACCTTAGCTCCATGATCTTGTACTGAGATCGAGGCCTTTATGGAACTAGTCTTGCCAGTTCATAGATGCTTGGCTTATAGAAGTGTGTGGACCAATGTGATTGTGTTGAGATTTATACTGTCCTTGAAATATGAACTCGATTTTCTTCTGACTTTTAAAACGTTGTTGCTGCCCATCACAATGATGCTGATTAATATATATTTATGTGCACTGGGGGAAAGCCGTAGGTTATACTAATCTTGCGCAATTTCCTACAAAGTTTGTGGGCCTCTTTTCATTTATCACATTGTAGGTATCCACGTACATGCCTAATATATGAAATTGCTCTGGAAAAATATTCATCTTCCATACATCTACCAGACTTGATCTTCTGATTTTGAACTTTGCTGAGTCAACCGATTTGCATTTTGAACCCTGAGTTTGAATTATGCTTGTATTGAACCTGCAGGATGGATCATTTGAAACATTAAACCATTCTAAACTACTTTGAACTACTTCGAACTTCAGTTCAAAGTGGTTCAAAGGGGTTTAACATTTGAAACTAAATTCTAAAACTGTGAAACTTCTTGTGAAGTCCTTTGAACTTGGATTAAATGATCCTTATACCTTTTCTCTGAATCATTGAACTTTACAACCTTAAGCCTTCTCTGAGTCTGCATGTTGAACCAACAAACCAACTTGGACCTCTGAACCATCGAACTACTTTGAACTACTTTGAACTTTAGTTTGAAGTGGTTCAACAACTCTAAACTTGAAGCTTTGAAATTGTGACCATATTGGGTACTAACAAAGCCTTAGAGAATAACATAGATGGCACTAGTAAGCATTGTAATACTATGCAAATTACAAGTACTTGTACTATTGGTTGAAGGTATGCTGGTAATTTGTGTTGTAGACTCCAAATATCTAAGGTATGCTTATCTTTCAAGTGTCAATAGTGTCAAATATAATAACATTTCCACACACCTATAGTCAACTTGGACAACTACGGTTAAATTATTGAGGCATGTCAGACCTTTACTTTTGTCTCTACATAGTCCATCTAAGGTGCTAAATTGATGAAGAAATGATCGATTATTTACCCTAGTGCAATTTCTACTCATTATATATTTCTCTTCATCAAGAAAATCTTATTAATTAAAGATTTGGCTTGAATCATCTCATTAAGTTTCTTCCTTAGCTTCTTTGTAGATGACTCTTCATGGACTTCAATTAAAATAAACTCTATAATGAATACTCTAGTTAAACCCTTGGCTTTACAATCCATCACAACATATTTAACAACCTCATCTAAACTTGTAGGTGTTATGATGTTTTCATCGTCTCACAGATCTTGATCTCACCAACATGTAGGGAAATAAAGTAACTCTATTATTATTTAGGTCTAATAAAATAATATAAAATAGTATTTTCTAGTATAGACTATTATTAATGATTAAAATTAACTTTCAAAATTCAATTAGTCATACAAGAGAACCTACCCCAATTAGGATGAGTTTAAGGGGATTTTGAGGCCTTAGAGAACTATTTTCTAACATAGACTATTATTAATGATTAAAATTAACTTTCAAAATTGAATTAGTCATACAAGAGAACCTACCCCGATTAGGATGAGTTTATAGGTACATGTAAGGTTCCATACAAGGGGAATAACATAGATGGCACTAGTAAGCATTGTAATAATATGCAAATTACAAGTACTTGTACTATTGGTTGAAGGTATGCTGGTAATTTGTGTTGTAGACTCCAAATATCTAAGGTATGTTTATCTTTCAAGTGTCAAGAGTGTCAAATATAATAACATTTCCACACACCTATAGTCAACTTGGACAACTATGGTTAAATTATTGAGGCATGTAAGACCTTTACTTTTGTCTCTACACAGTCCATCTAAGGCGCTAAATTGATGAAGAAATGATCGATTATTTACCCTAGTGCAATCTCTACTCATTATATAGTTCTCTTCATTAAGAAAATCTTATTAATTAAAGATTTGGCTTGATACATCTCATTAAGTTTCTTCCTTAGCTTCTTTGTAGATGACTCTTCATGGACTTCGATTAAAATAAACTCTATAAGGAATACTCTAATTAAACACTTGGCTTTACGATCCATCACAACATATTTAACAACCTCATCTGAACTTGCAGGTGTTATGATGTTCTCATCAGCTCATAGATCTTGATCTTACCAACATGTAGGGAAATAAAGTAACCCTATTATTATTTAAGTCTAATAAAATAATATAAAATATATTTTCTAACATAGACTATTATTAATGATTAAAATTAACTTTCAAATTTGAATTAGTCATACAAGAGAACCTACCCCAATTAGGATGAGTTTGTAGGTACATGTAAGGTGCCACACAAAGGGATTTCGAAGCCTTAGAAAACTATTTTCTAACATAGACTATTATTAATGATTAAAATTAACTTTCAAAATTGAATTAGTCATACAAGAGAACCTACCCCAATTAGGATGAGTTTGTAGGTACATGTGAGGTGCCACATAAGGGGATTTTGAAGCCTTAGAGAATGACATAGATGACACTAGTAAGCATTGTAATACTATGCAAATTACAAGTACTTGTACTATTGGTTGAAGGTATGCTGATAATTTGTGTTGTAGACTCCAAATATCTAAGGTTTTCTTATCTTTCAAGTGTCAAGAGTGTCAAATACAATAACATTTCCACAGACCTATAGTCAACTTGGACAATTATGATTAAATTATTCAGTCATGTAAGACCTTTACTTTTGTCTCTATATAGTTCATCTAAGGTGCTAAATTGATGAAGAAATGATCGATTATTTACCCTAGTGCAATCTCCACTCATTATATAGTTCTCTTCATCAAGAAAATCTTATTTATAAGATTTGGCTTGATACATCTCATTAAGTTTCTTCCTTAGCTTCTTTGTAGATGACTCTTCATGGACTTCGATTAAAATAAACTCTATAAGGAATACTCTAATTAAACCCTTGGCTTTACGATCCATCACAACATATTTAACAACCTCATTTGAACTTGTAGGTGTTATGATGTCCTCATCATCTCACAGATCTTGATCTCTTAACAAGTCATGTTACAAGTGTGGTTTTCATTGCACCAAAGATTGACTTGTTAGTGCTCGATACAACCACTAGACTTATATAACCACAAGAGGCAATTAGTCCCTTGTCACAAATCTTGAGGGGAGTGTTGATCATTTTCCAACAGTCTCTCCATCAACATTACCTGAGGGGATTCAAACCTGTGACCAAGCTTTGATACCACTTGTTACAAGTGTGATTTATGTTGCACCAAAAGATCAATATGTCAGTACTCGATACAACCACTAGACTTATAGAATCCATAGGAGGTGGTTAGTCCCTTGTCATGACTCTCGAGGGGAGAATTGACCATTTGCCAACTGATCCCCCTTCTTAAGTTTCCATATTTCAAAATTATTTCTAGAAGATTTCTCCACTTCTATTCTCCTTGAGCAATTGCCATCTGAAAATTCCTACAAAAAAATCACAATTTTCTTTTTTGCAGAAGTTTTAACAAATTTAGATTAGTTCAAAAAACCCAATAACCCATAGCTAAAATCAAAAGTGATGAGGCTTTGATACCACTTATAAGGGAGTTAAGCAACATAACAACTCCCTACACTTATCTTGAGGGGAGATAATGTAAAAAAATCTTAGATATTTACACTAGTTATATAAACTTAAAAATAATATAAATAACATGCAAGGATTTGCATGGGAAAAACCCTTTTGAGAGGAAATCACCATACTCCAAAAGCCACCCAATATTATTTAGAAATCAATACAATATACATGCAAAGCAAGCTTCATGTGGGGGTATCACCAACTAGAGATGTGGAGGTGTTTGAATAGGTATAAGACTTTAACACACACTATCCATCTCAAACACTTAATATTTCAAAGATATAATACATGAAATTGTCAAATGATGTTACAAAACTATTGGCTAAAAATTCACTTATAAAGTGACACCCACCATATCTCCAATCAAAGACACCCTATGATGTCTCAAAATATACACCAACACATGTAACTCCCTTTTACAACTCATTTATTTATTCAACACATTTTTACATTTCCCATTTTAAGAGATTGGGGAAGCAAAGATTTTGCATCGAGCAAGAGACAATTTTCATAGGCCATAACTTTTATGTTGGTTGTCTGATTGACAAACCATTTGAAATGTCAAAAATCTTGCAACGTGTTCTACTTTGTAACCATATATGTTATTGACACACATTTTCAAGCCATTTCAATGCCTCTAAAGCCTTCAAAATTGAATTCATAAAATTTCTTCAGTAACTTCAAAATGAAAACTTCAATATCTATAGAACTATACACAAGATTCCATTGAAAATTTGTGAGCATGCTTATCTAGCAAATTTGAAGCTTTTAGGAAGGCTTAGGAAAAAGTTGTGCCCAAAGCTTTCTATGAATAATAATTTTATGTTAATGCAAGGTTGAGACACATTTTCCTAAGTTCTTAACAACTTGGAAACTTTCAAACTCCCTTTATTTAGTGTCCATAGGTTTATGAGCCTTCGAAGGAACAAGCTAGAGCTCTATCATATATGAAAATAACAATGTTGAGAATGTGAAATTACCTTTCGATATTTAGAGGGGTGAACCCTCACAAACCCCTTAGAAAAATAACTAAGATATCATCGTTTTCTCTCCAAAATAGAATGCTATTATAATAATTGAGTTACACCAAAAGTCCCAACCATTTGTAATTGTCAACTGTCTCCAAGAAGTCACCAAGTAAGCCATTAGTGATTTTTTCAAAATCACATGCCAAAAGAGGAGAAATATTAATTTAAATTTCTATTCATGACCAAGTCAAGTCTTCATGTTTTTCTATTTAGAGTAGTATAATATTAAGGGAAGTTTTTTCATATTTCTAGATTATCTTCCCACGAGCTGCCTCTTCTCGGCTTCTCCTGCTCGCGTTCATGTTCTGCCTTGACCCCCACCCCTGCCTGTGCATTGCTTCTATCAGCTTCCCAGTCATTGTCTTCACTGACTTCGCAGCTGTTGGTGTGGTTGTTGTGGTGGTCAAGTCTTGTTGCAGTATGATTGAGTGTGTTTCTGGGAGTTCTAAGGCTCCGACATGTCATTTTAGGGATCAAAATTTCCATAGGGAACATCATTGCAGGGATCAATTCGAACTTCTTCAACTAGAATTCGAGAGAAAGCTTCAACTAGGTGCCAACTGTTCAACAGATTGTGTGTCGCACTTGGTCTAAGAATCTTTATTTACTATCGTTCCTATACTTCTGATTTGATCTCACTGAGCTGCAAGGGGTTTTTTAGTGGAATTTGACACAATTGCAGAGGGGCCACGACACATGTCAACTATTTGACAGAATGACTCCTCCACTTGATTTGGTCCCATTAAAGTAGATTGTCGACCGTTTAGAAAAACTAGAGAAAGATAATGCAACACTAAAAGATACAATTTTCTCTATATCTAACATCTCTCACAAATTAGTAGATTGGGTTTTTACGTTGGAATCTAAGGTTGCATTTGACCTACAACTCAAAGACATGGTCCAATCTCTCTCAACATCAATTCTAGAACTCATGTAGTTGACAACCTCTAATACAACTGTTATTGATAACTTCTCAACAACTTTAAACACTACAACCACAAACCTCACAGCTATTAAGGAGAGAGAGACTGAAATTTTTCATGGGCATTCATCACTCGTCTTTGAAACTGAACACAAGGTAAAAAATTGGGCGACCTTGTGTAACACTACAGTTGCAACACCTGTCTCAGGTGTTGAGAACTTGGTCCAAGGGAAGATAGAAGAGGAGCGGGCAAGGGGAGCTTGGGAACTAAACCTGCAGGTCTGTGGTCTCCCTCCCATAGACTAGCTTGGTATCTCTGATATTTCATTAGACAGATGTTGGCTAGGCCTAGATGACACCCTCTTTCTTCGGTTTCACTCTCTCTCAGATAGACTGCAGGCTCTTAGAGCAAAGAAGATGTTATTCTCTCTTCCTACTAAAACTATCTTGGACAAAGATGTCACTAAATCATAGGTGTTAGAGTTGAAACACTCGAGGGGCTTAGTTGTTGAGGCTAGGAGTAGTGGGAAGTGGGCGGTTATTCAGAATCTCAAGGCAGTTATCTATGATTCTCCTCCTAGTGGTTGGGTGTCGAGATAGGCCGACAAGACCAAATAACATGCCTGCCAATAGTCTAACAAGGGTGGGTCCTCCTCTAGTTCTATTCTTGTCAACTGTTGGAATGGCAATGGCTCGTTATGGTCCCTACCTGGCCTATTTCAGGATGTAGTTGGTTCAGCAAATATCCTTATCGTCATGAAGACTCATGAGAGTCCAAATCGGCCCCTTTTGAGGTTTGCAGGCTAGTAGTGGCTATCCGTATGTAGAGAGGTTCATAACTCAGGTGGGGTACGAGGTTCTAGAGGCATAAATTTTTTGATTACGACGATCTTTTTGAGCCTACCTTGGTTGTCCATATTGATGTCCATACCCGATTCTTGTGGATCCGCATCGGCCATACCAGTCATACTAGGCATCGTCAAAGAGATATTTTCATTGCCGCTTGCTACTTCTCGCCGCCTCTTCTCAGTGCACTATTCATAACGTTAAGGACGAAGACCCTTTTTTAGACTTACAGGAGTGCATCTCCATGTTTATGGCTATGGGTGACATCATCATTTTAGTGGACTTTAATGCTCGGTTCAGAGACTTGCAAACATCTTTACATGACCATGGTTTAGACTGGTCTTGCACTTCTGAGATTGATCCAACCAATTTTCGGCTCTAGCACACCTCCAAAGACAGTTGTGGACTTTTATCTAGTTATGGGCGCCAACTTCTCCAAATGTGTGAGTCTACCGACGTGATTTTGAACGACCTCTCTTGCTTCTCGGGTTTTGAGCTCTTCACTTTTTGGTCCCACTCTGGTGGTGCGAGTGTTGTGGACTATGCTCTTGCTTCAACCTCCTTTATTCCTTCCGTTCGCTACTTCTTCATCTCTCGCCTTTCCTTGGCCGATCACGCTCTCCTCAGCCTTTCTCTTAGCTTCTCCCCCCACCCTCGACTTCCCCCACATCCCCCCCTTGCCCCCCCCCCCCCCCCCCCCACTCTTGTTCGAGAGTGACCCTACCCTCTTCACCTTCCATCTCAGGTAGCTCATTCCCCTCCCTTGGTAGCTTCTCCGAGCTCGACCAAGCTACTTCTATGTTTGACTTGTTGACAATTGCGATATGGGAGTCTACTCTCCTTTCCATCCCCCATCGTCCTTCTTATTGTTCCAAGCATCGTAGTACATGCCCTATGAACCAATGGCTCAATGATGACTGTAAGTCTTATCATCACCACTTGTGCTCGACATTTGAGACTTGCTCCACTGCCTTCACCAACGTTTGTCCTACTTATTGTCATTTCCTTCGCCCCAAGAAATGGTCGTTCACTAATTTCCAGTACCACTCTTTGTGTGCTACACTTTCTCAGAATCCCAAGTTTTTCAGGTGCACTTTATTCCCTCGCTGCTCCAGCTCCTTGCTTTCTTCCCTTGATTTCATCTCCCTCACCACCCATGCCTCCACTCTATATGACAGCCCTGGCCAACCCCCCCTTCACCTCACCCCACCTCCGCACTACCACCACATTTTTACCCCCTCTAGCATTCTTGAGGCCATTTGATACATGAGATGTAGCAAGGTGGCTGACGAGGAGGGTTTTCAAGCTGAGCTCCTCAAGCTTCGTGCCTCAGTGCTGTGCTCCTTTCTTCCCACACTCTTTAACAGAGTGGTCTGCGCTAGCTTCCTGGACTCCTGGTCAAGGCATGTGATCTGTCCTATCCACAAGTCTGGGATGACTTTTGACCCCAACAACTATAGGACTATCATGATTGGACACACCTTTGCCAAGCTCTATGCCACAGCGCTAAAGACTATTCTTACTAGAGAGCTTGACAGGAGGGCTTGCAGAGCTAGAGGCCAGGCTAGGTTTCAGGCAGGTTATGTAGAATTTGAGGTCCATCCTTTCAGACTAGGTGCCATTTTCTATCTGGTTTGGTTTCTTCATCGATTTTGTGGCTTTATGGATTCCGTGAATGGTCGTCACAGATATGCTTACTTGGCCTATCGCTCCTTTGTTGTCATTGTTGCCTCAGATCCCTCCCCTAGAGGTCGATGTTGGTACGCTCAGACGACCTCTTTGTTGAGCTCAATAGGGATTGATATTGACCACATCCCTCCCTTCCAGTTTTCACTAGATGTTCTACTCATCTCCTACCATCACAAGAGTTGAATGGGCATGTCAGGACGAACATTTACAGACAGTATATCATCGTGACCTAGAGTAACCCGGTTGGGGGGTTACGTCCTAGGATTGCTTGTTACTGATGGGAACACAACCCAACAATAGAATGGACACAATGGAAAAGGGAAATTATATTAACTGAGAAAATAAGCTAGTACAAATAGTGCAGAGAAAATGAACTTCAAAACATGCCCTACGGGCTTACAATAGCATAAATCTGGAGAATATTTCTCCTTTTAGCACCTCCTCTCAAGCTCCAATCCGAACTGCCTTTTACAATGCCAGAAATCTCCTTAAATAGACCCCGGAGGGTTAAGGACTAGGAGTACATTCTAGAAAGTGCTAGTAGGCATCCACCGACAAAATAGAAGGTTCCAGAAGCTGCGTTAGAAGTCGGTGCAAATCTAGAAGAATCCAGAAACGGTAACCGAACTTTCGGGAGGCATAACTTTTGAACCGTAGCTCTGATTGACGAACCGTTTACATTTTCGGAAAGCTCTCGAAGCGCTCTATAGCCCTATGGACCAGCTTTGCTCGTCCCCCATTTTTTGACCCTTTTCGAGGTCATTTAATGCCCCAAACCTGACTTTGAAGCATTCTTAGGAGGTCTCCAAAACTCGAAAAACTGCAATAACTTTCAAATCGTGGGGCCTATTGACCTGATTCTTTTTCTGGAATGCTCTAAATCATGATTACATTCATCTGACCAATTCACACCTTCTAGTTTACCGAAATGATGGCCCAAATACATGCTCCTATTTTTTCGAGATTTTCAAACACACTGATAGTTGAACTATGAGAGTTGGAACCTTTATTTGAGCCAAATGGGTATCCAAAAATGTAAAGACATAAAATAGAAACTAAGTCTAATTACATTTTTTGGGTGACACAGGATTGCCCTTATACCTCTGGATGCTCCTGCATCAGTTACAGTGAGCACTTCTTGGTTATCACTGATGGGATTATTACATGACCTAGCTACTTGTCACAACATTTGTGTCATGCCTTACAAATCTCCCTTGGATCTTTCAAAGTTGGCTCCCACCGGTTACAAATCTAGATTGATCATCATATGGGTAGAGAGGACTGGATTTGTCACTTGTGCTTCTTGTCTGAGGCTGAGATTGAGACCCATTTCATCTTCTGTTGCCCGTCCTACTAAGAGATCAGAGGGAGATTCTATTGTTTATTCAGAGAGTTTAGTTCCTTCACGACTTTCTTTGTGTACACAGATCAAAGGTGTCTGGCACTCTCCAATGCACTTTCGGGACCACACTTTACAACGCTTGACCCCTTAGAAGGCCTCAGATCAGCTCCTTATTACCACCTTCTTCTCCCCCTTGTCTTTGACGCGGGGGTTGAAGCGGACCTCCAATGCCTCCAGTTCCTCCAGTACCCCCATGGCTGGCTACTCCAGATCAGTGAGACTCCGCACCAGATTTACTCTTACTCTTAAGTGACACCACTCTTGCAACTCGCAACAATGGACCAAAGTTCCTTCCTGCCCAAAACCGTCTCGTTCGGTGTTGGATTTCTTTTAGCAGAGGAAGGATCCCTAATTTGTGCTCTTTGTTGGCTCCTTTGTTGCTTTGTTTCTTTTGTTTCTCGCTTTCTCTTTCCCAGACACCATTTGGTGTCTTGTTGTCCACTAGTTCTTTGGATGTATGCTCTCAGTCCCTTAGGCCCTTGGTCTTTTGTTGGACATTAATATATTTATCTTATCTTATCTTATCTTATACTCCTTGCTATTAAGTGCAAGCCAATATTTGTGCATACGATTTTATTGATTTTTCTTGAATTTGTCCATGTGATCATTTGGTCCCGCAATTTAATTGCATGTTCTTGAGCATTATTCAATTTAAAATGACATAGTTTGATAAACAAAACAATAATTGTCAATGTGGCAATTATTCTCTTTTTCCATTAATCATTCAAAATTCTAAATGCACATTCTCTTATGTAGTAATATATAATGATTAAAATAACATTTATGTTAGTTGACAAATTTGTATTTATTTATTTTTGCAGATTTCTAGTGAGAGTGAAGTTGATGTTGTTTATGAAGAGGTAAAGAAGAGCATAAAAAATACATGATTAGTGAAGATCTTCCTCGATGGAGTGATTAGGTCAACTATCATCACTGGTGCATTTTGGATTAATTGAAATTTATTTAGTTTATTTTATTGTTAGCTTATAATTTATTATATCATTAGCTTATTTTAGATGAGTGATTAGGTCAAATATCGTCACTGGTGCATTTTGGATTAATTGAAACATATATAGTTTATTTTATTGTTAGTTTATAATTTATTATATCATTAGCTTATTTTAGATGAGTTTAGGTGTGCATTAAAGAAAAGATTTTTTTTTTTTTGTTGAAGTGTACCATTGAATGAGGCTTTCATTGATGGGTATTATTTTAGATGATATAAAAATGAATTGTTAGAAAGATTGTTCATATTCTAATTAGAAAAATGCATTTAGGAAGATTGGAATTCACGATTTGTGAGGAGATTGTTCAACATAGGCATAAGAATTTTTTTTTAAAATAATAATTATATAGGTTTTACTCTACTAAAATAATATCTTAAATTGAATAGTTTGTTTGTAATAGTTTAAAACTAATTGACGATTTTCATTAATCTAAAAATAACAAAAAATAAAATTTAGTTTAATTTTAAAATTTGAAATGATTTGCATAGAAAACATGAATATTAGAATAGAAAGATTACATTTATATTTCTAAAAACAAAGATTATATCATATTTAGATTTGTTTGTTTTAATGTCTACAATTTGATTTTAAATTTATAATTATAGACACAATTATTTTTTATAGAATCTTAAATGATTTGTATAAAAAATCAAAATGGCTTTGTATGCATTTATTCAAATTCTACATTTGATTAAAATGTCAATTAAACTTATGCCCTTAATTATAGAAAAATTATCAACATATTTATAATAATTCAAAAATAATATCCTGCAATACAAATTTTTAATTGATTTAAATAATCCACATATATAACTTTATAGTATGAAATGGAATGAAAATGAATTTTGTTATTCATGTAGAGATAAAAATTTGACATTATGAAAGGGGAAGATGTATTAATATTTGGAGAGTTATTATTAATTATACAATGATAGTAGCATTGTTATGGTACAATCACTTCATTATACATAATTGCTTTCATTTTTTATATTTAATTTTTGTGAAAATTGAATTTTAATTATGTACTTCTTCATAGGTTTTAATTCTATTATTTTCATTTGACAACTAAATTTTTTATTTCAAGAATTATTAATTTTCATTTTAAATGATATAAAATAAAAAATGATTTCACACCTATTGCGCTTGTAACACCTTATATACACTATTTACTAAGACCATAGCTAATAGGTTATAGAAGTTATTGCCTGGCCTAATTAGTGAGGAACAAACGAGATTTGTCCCTAAGTGATTACAGCTCAAAAAGCTATTCACTCAATTCAAATAAATAAGGAACCAAGTATGCTCTTCAAATTAGTTATTAAGAAAGCATGCGCTAGGGTGGACTGGATTTTCTGGTGCAAATCTTTAGAGACCTTTGACTTTTCTAGGAAATGGATCAATTTGATCTTTGAATGTATTTCCACTACCAAACTATCCATCTTGGTTGATGAAACCCTTACTGGTATCTTCAAAATACCTAGGGCCTTAAGATAATGGAACCTAATGTCTACCTTTCCCTTTATACTAATGGCAGAAGCTTTACAAAGGTTTCTATCTCAAGCCAAAATTGAAGGTAATTTAAAAGGTATCTCAATAACAAGTGAGTTAGAACCCACCACCCATGGATAGTTCGTTGACGATACTTTACTCTATGGTAAAGCTCTCTAAATGAAGCAAGGGCATATAAGGCTATCCTTAGTCAACACACTCTTACTTTAGGCTAGGAGATCAACTCAAAAAAATATAAAATCTTTTTCAATACCCCTCGAGCATGTAGGAGTAGATTTGCAAAAAAATAAAGTTTAATAAGGGAAAAATACCATGCAAATACATGGGATTGCCCCTTGCAAAAGACTATAGATCTACTAAGCTTTGAGATCTTACCATCGAGAAAATCAAGAAGAAAATTGAAGTATGGAAAGAAAAATGACTCTCACCTATGGGAAGAGCAATCGTGGTTCAATCTGTCTTAGCAACCCAAACCCATTTATCAGTTATTATGTGTTGACCTCCTTATTGGTAAGGGGAATGAGATCAATAAACTTCTTTGCACCTTTTCTTGGCAAGGGTTAGGAGAAAAAAAGAAATTATCATTATCATGCTAGGATAATGTGTGTAGACCTAAAGAATATGGAGGGGTTGGGATTATGAACATTCAAGACCAAGGAAAACCTTGGAAGCAAAGCTTGTGTGGAGATTGTTTAGATTTCTTTATCTGAGATGGGAAAAGATTTTGATTCACAAATACCTTTCCTACCTTGACCCTATCACCTTATTCAAAGAAAAATCCCCTCCTAAAGCATCTAAGATACAGGATTTCATGATGGACAATAGATTCTCAATTCAAGACAAACTTACATGGAATTTGGTAGAAGATAATGATACCCTCTATTAGGAAGATTCTTGGGGAGGTTACAAAACTCAGGAAAAGGATTTTAACTTCTCCCAATCAAAGAACATCTTGTGTTTGAAATGGGGAATTAAAGTCAATGACTATATAGAATTTGACCCTAATAGAGTGGCATGACATTTGAAGGATTTAGGGGAATGATCTCCCTACTGTGGAGAAGAAAAGTCTTAGTAAGTTGTTAAAGTTAAGAGTGATAATCTTTAATGGGGGAAATGATAAATTCATTTGGGACGATTACCAAAGTGGGGAGCATGGCTCCAGAATGGGATATAGGTATTTAATTTCCAAACGTCTCAACCTTCAAGACAAGCTCCCAACAAAACTAGGTTGAGATAAGACTTGTCTTTTTAAAGCTGGGATCTTTTCTTGGCTAGTCCTACATGTAGTGCTTACCCCTAGTTTACTTTTAATATTATCTTGCCAAATTCTTTTAGGCCAGCTTTAGGGTAATGTTTAATGATTAGTGGTACTTAATTACCGATTTTTTGGATGTCATTTCATACTCAGTTGATTTATGTGACAAGTTCCTTGGTACTCAGTTATTTCATGTGTGCATGTGCATGATTATTCTTCGATGATGATACTTATATAAAGTGATTTCAATTATTTTATGATGATAGTTAGAGGAATGATTTATATGCAGTTTCTATAGATACTTACCCCATACTAGCATGTGAATGGTGTACATGTATGTTTTACTTTATGTATGATTTCTGATGCGATTGAGGAAGGGAGTCATAGTCACTTGCTAGTCAAGATCTACATGATGCACCACTCCCCGCCATTGCCTGTTTAGTTTAGATTATATGTGTATGCACATACCTAGATTTTATGTAGATTGTAGGTACCAGACATCAACTTCCCTAAATTGTCAGGATGAGCGTGCTCTATCGTAGTATCTCAATGGTAAAAGATGGGAGATAATTTTGGAGTCCAAATCCTAACCTTAAGCCAATTGTCATAGAAAGTAGGACAAGTATCTGAGTTATTTACCCTTCCAAATTCGTCAAGTGACGTGAATTCATGATTTTGACCCTTGAGTTTGATCTAGTCCTATGTTATTTATAATGAGTTTTCGTATTTAGTTTTGTGGGTATGTTGTGATTTTCCATTATAATTAAATCAAATTAAAAGATAATTTAATGAAAATTTTGTAAAGAAAAATCAATATTTAAATCAAATTAAAAGATGATTTGATGCAAATTTTATAAAGAAAAATCAATATTTAACTATATTTAATTAATTAAGAAATTAATTAAATAAAAGACTTAAATTTAAAGATTAATTAAAGTTCTAATTTTGATGTAATCATATTTATTTAATTTAATAATGATATATTTATGAGTTTCATTTTTATAATAAATTATAAATATTATTATTAGCTAAACTAATAAATAGTTTATTAAAGATGTCTTGTGATTTAATAAAAGAGAGAAAAAATTAATTTAATAAAGTTTATTTTAATTAAAATGCAAAATTTTTCACATGAAATTAAAACAAAGTAATTAAGAAAAAAAATTCATGTGATTGCAAAACCGAAACCCTAAAGGGAGAAAGCTCTTTATTAAGAGATGAGAGCTCATTTCTCCACACAAAGATTTGGAGGAGCCAATTTCTGAGAAGAGGGTTTTTGAAAGAAAAGAAATTTTCTTGCGAGCTTTGTGTATTCGATTATTAGCATCGGATCCATGTAGGATCTTGTTGATGTTTTGTGTAGTAATTCTTCTTTTGAAAGCTTTATTTTCTCCATGTTTGTGGATCTGTATTCAAAATTTAATTGGGTTGAAACACTTGTTTGTGAATTTATAGTTCTTCATTTCGAGAACATCTGTAAATGAATTAAAGTTTGGAACCCTTGTTCGGTAAATTTTAGAGATTCGTAATTTGATTAATTTTAATTTGGGTAGGGTTTGAAAAATAGATCAAAATTTGATATACAAAATTTGATTGGTTGTTCGTGTTTTTCCTATCAGATCTATTATGTAAATTTATAAAAAATAATGTTAATAAAAACTACCACAACATATAATTTTATTGTGATAATTGTTATCATATATTATATTAAGGTTCATTTTATTTATGGAAGGGCGGGTTATTGTTTTATGTTTTTTTCTTTTTAATATTAAAAAAAGATATACACGTTAGGGAGGGAGATCAAGGCAATGACCTTGTCTCCCATCTTTGTGCTGCACTACAACACAACTGCAAAGGCAGCTAAGGCTGCTAACAATAGTTGAAGCTGCTGTGGTAGCCGAGGTTGCTTAAACAGTCAGAGTTGTTGCAACCAACGGGCCCTAAACGTAATTAATAGAAAATATTTTTAAAAATAATTAATTTATTATTATTATATTAATTTTTTAATATAGTTTGTTTATTTATTAATAAAATTAAATAGTTAATATTATATTATTATTACTAGTAATTGTGATTATTAATTAATTAATATTATTTATTAATAGTTAATAGTTAATATTTTAATAATTATATAATAATTATTTATTTCTAAAAATATTTATTCAAAACATATTTAGTTAATGAATTACAAGTTTTGGAAAATGGATTTTAGTTTTTAAATCTACTAGGTATAATTGAATTATTTATTTTAAATCTAATGTTGATTTAATTAAATGATCATTGATCTGTAAAAAGGGAAATTTGTAAAATTTTGTAAATGGACTCTCCAGGATACATTTTTAAATGAAGTACGAAAACGTGAACCCTATTGTTCATTTAAAATTGTATGTTTTCAAACCAAACAAAATCTATGGAACTACACTTGCTATGATGTATGTTTTATTTTGTGTTGGGTTTGGGGTTGACTTAGAGTCTTGACCAGTTTTGGATGTCTACCAAAGGACGAGAGTTGTTTTTGTGACGTCATGGCTTTGTAATGTGATCTTTGAGTTATGGATCAATTTTTTTTTTTTATGGTAATTATATTGGTGAAATCTATGAATTTCGATGAGTTATCTTTTGGTGCTTTTCAATTGCTTGTTTAAGAACTGGTGTGTGTTATTATGTACTTATGAGACCTTCTGCTATTTTTGAGCTTAGGGTAGGTTGTCTTAATGTTTGTTGGGAAGTGGTTTACAATGGAGGCCAAAGCCCTAAAGAGGCTGCCTGGGTAACCCATTGTAGGTTATTCTAATAAGTGATAACATTTCATTAAATGGGTTTAAAATGAATTAAAAAGAGTTAGTGTTTTTCCTCGCCCATACATAGAGCGCTAGTACAGGATAGGATGGGAGTAGAGAGAATGTTTGTTTGTGACCTTGCCTCGTTAGAATGAAAGGACATTGATGCCACATAGATTCACTAGGGGGCCAAAGTTCAGAGAGGTTGCGAGGGTAACCTTAGAGTTGACTCATGCGATGACACTTACCCATTTACATAGTAGATTTCCTACGTGTTTTTGGTGCCTCTGGATTTAGATGTCATTTGTGTCTTGGTACCTTTGAGATAGATTTCTATAAGGTTTTCCTTGACCTAAATGTTGTTTTGACTTTGGGATTGATACTTGTATGGGAATTAAGACTATCTCCTTAGCACGGTGGGATAAGAAAACATTGAAGAGTAAGAGGTATTCCTAGTTTTAAGAAACCTGACATGGGTCTATGCAAAAATTGCCAAATTGGTAAGATAGGAAAGACTAGTTTCAAAAGCAAGAACTATCATTCAGATGAAGTCTTAGAGCTTGTGCATACAAACATATGTGGACCTATTGGAATAGAGGGTTACAATGCAGATAAGTTTTTCATTCTTTTTGTTCATGACTATTCTAGAATGATGATGAAGACACGACCCAAGCACAGAATGGACACAACAGAAAAGGGAAAATTTTATTAACTATGAAAATATGCTAGTACATTCAGTATAGAGAAAATAGACTTCGAAACATGCCCTAAGGGCTTACAACAATATAAGCCTGGAGATAATTTCTCCTTTTAGTACCTCCTCTCAAACTCCACTCCGAACTGCCCTTTACAATGCCAGAAATGTTCTTGAATAGACCTCGGAGGTTTAAGGATTAGGAGTACATTCTAGAAAGTTCTAGTTGGCATCCACCGACCAAATAGAAGGCTCCATAAGCTGCGTTAGAAGTCGACGCAAATCTAGAAGGATCTAGAAACGGTAACCGAACTTTCGAGAGGCATAACTTTTGAACCGTAGCTCTGATTGATGAACCGTTTACATTCTCGAAAAGCTCTCGAAGCGCTCTATAGCCCTATGGACCAGCTTCGCTCGTACCCCATTTTTTTGGCGCTTTTCAAGGTTATTTAATGCCCCTAACCTAACTTCGAAGCATTCTTAGGATGTCTTCATAAATCGAAAAATTGCAATAACTTTCAAACCGTGGGGCCTTTTGACTTGATTCTTTTTTTGGAATGCTCTAAATTACAACGACAATCATCTGGCCAATTTACACCTTCTAGTTCACCAAAATAATGGCTCAATTCCATACTCCTATTTTTCTAGCATTTACACGTATCCAAAGGTGTTCAAATACTCTATCCTAGAACATTGATAGTGGAATTGTGAGAGTTGGAACCTTTATTTGACCCAAATGGGTATCTAGAAATGAAAACACATGAAATAGAAACTAAGTCTAAGTACATTTTTTTGGTTGACACAGGATTTTCCTTATACCTCTGGATGCTCTGCATCAGACACCCAGGGTAGATTGAAAAGTGACCCTGTCACTTTATGAATGGTAGAGGAAATCTCAAATAGGAAACCTCAGCTGCTGAAATCCAAGTTGAGTCCTCTATCGGCCATCCTTTCCACTTGACCAAATACTCTTTATACTGCCTATTTCTGGTACTCCTGCCCGCACAATGATCTAGAATGTCTTTTATCTCCTTCTTAGAAGCAGGAATCAGACATGGCTCTAACATCAGCTCCTCATCTGCACCATCATCATGATACTTTGTTAAGTCTGCAATGTTGAAAATAGTAGAAATGTGAATACCATCTGGCAACTCCACCGCATATGCATTTCTTGAGTCATGTTTCTTCAGAATTTTGCAAGGGCCAAATTTCTTCATTTTCAGCTTGTTGTAAGTACCAGTAGGAAATCTTTCTTTTCTTAAGTGTACCATGACTAGATCCCCTACTTGAAATTCCTTATGTCTTCTCCTTTGATCAGCCCTAGTTTTATACTCTTGATTCGTCTTGGTAATGTGTACCTGAACCTCCCCATGTAGATGCTTGATATGTTCAACAAATTCTTCAGCTTCAGCACTTGTCCTCTCCCCTTGCTCTATCTTCCTCAATTTTGGTGTAGTCCTTGGGCTACTTCCATATACAATTTGGAATGGTGATTTTCCAGTACTCCTATTTACAGAGTTATTGTAAGAAAACTCTTCTTGTGGTAGAATCAAATCCCATCCCTTGGGCTTATCCCCAACTAAACATCTCAGCAAATTTTCCAAACTTCTATTTACCACTTTTGTTTGGCCGTCAGTTTGCGAGTGATGTGTGGAACTGAATTTCAAGTCTGTTCTCAACTTTTTCCATAATGTTCTCCAGAAATACCCCACAAATTTAGTGTCTCTGTCAGAAACTATACTCCTTGGGAGACCATGTAGTCTTACCACCTCTTTGAAAAACAAGTCTGCAATATGGACAACATCATGAGTTTTGTGGCATGGAATGAAATGTGCCATTTTGGAGAGCCTATCAACCACCACAAATACTGAGTCATTACCCCTTTGTGTCCTCGGCAATCCAAGAACAAAATCCATACTTATGTCCTCCCATTGCTTTGATGGAACAGGCACTGGCTGATATAGTCCAGTATTATGACTAAATCCCTTGGCAACTTGACAAATCTGACAACTCTGTACAAACTTCTTCACATTCTATGAAATCTGAGGCCAAAAATAATGTTATTTGAGAATGGCAATGGTCTTATCTCGACCAAAATGTCCTACCATCCCTCCATTGTGTTTCTCCTTAATCAGATTTTCCCTCATGGAACTCCTTGGAATGCATAATTGACTACCCTTGAATAACATACCATCTTGAATCAGATAGTCCAACCACTTAGTTCTGTCTACAGCAACAGGCTCTTTACAAGCTTTCCACGCTTCAGTAAAATCAGGATCCTCAGGGTATAGATTCTTGAGTTCATCAAACCCAACTACTTCAACCTGCATTACTGTAAGCAACAACTATCTCCTACTTAGTGCATCTGCAACGCTGTTAGATTTTCCACTTCTATGCTTCAACACAAATGTATAGCTCTGCAAGAACTCTACCCACTTCATATGCCTCTGATTCAATTTACCTTGGCTATTTAGGTACTGTAATGCCTAATGATCAGTATACAAAACAAATTCCTTTGGCAATAAATAATGCCTCCATTTCTTTAAGGCTTGAACTATTGCATAAAACTCTTGGTCATAAACATAATACTTCTTTTTCGCATCATTCAATTTTTCACTAAAATATGCAATAGGCTTACCTTCTTGTCTTAATACAGCCCCAATAGCGCTGCCACTAGCATCAAACTCCACTTGGAACACCTTTCTAAAATCTGGAAGTGCCAACACAGGTTGTTCTGTCACCTTCTTCTTCAGCATTTCAAAACTTCTCGCAGCTGCCGCAGTCCATTTGAACTCTTTTCTATCCCCTCTTATTGTATCAGTCAGGGGTGCACATATGCCATTGAAATTCTTAATAAACTTTCTATAAAAACTAACCAGACCATGGAATGATCTTACCTCAGTAGCAAACCTTGGAGTAGGACATTCCAAGATGGCTTTTACCTTCTCTAAATCCATTTTTAGACCTTCAGGTGATATAGCAAACCCCAAGTAGACTAACTCCCTTTTTACAAAGATACACTTCTTCAAATTAATTAATAGTTTCTCTTCCCTTAACCTTTCAAGGACACTACGAATATGCAATAAATGTTCTTCCAAAGTCTTGCTGAAAATTAAAATATCATTCAAATAGACAATAACAAATTTTCCCAAGAACTGCTTAAGTACCTCATTCATAAGCCGCATGAAGGTGCTTGGGGCATTCGTCAATCCAAAGGGCATGGCTAACCACTCATAAAGACCCTCCTTGGTCTTGAAGGTTGTTTTCCACTCATCTCCTTCTAGTATCCGTATTTGATGATAGCCACTCTTGAGATCTATCTTTGTGAAGTACTAAGCTCCACTCAAGCAGTCCATAAGATCATCCATTCTTGGCAAAGCAAACCGATACTTAATGTTTATCCTATTTATAGCTCGAGAGTCTATACACATCCTCCACTCTCCATCCTTCTTTGGTGCCAGTACTGCAGGTACTGCACATGGACTCAGGCTCTCCCAAATCAAACCCTTCCTCAATAACTCTTGAACCTATTTTTTTAGCTCCTCAGTTTCAATAGGAGTCATCCTGTGAGCGACCTTGTTAGGAAAACTAGCTCTTGGGATTAAATCTATCTGATGACTGATTTGCCTTACTGGTGGAAATCCTTCTAGAACATTAGCAGAGATGACATCTCCAAACTCACGTAGTAAATCTGAAACTTCAAGTGGTATTTCACTACTACCTTCTTCTTTATCTTTCCTAGGAATCAAAGCATAGCACATATGTTGATGTTTCATCCCATCTAAAAACTTCCTTCCATCAACAAGAAAAATCCTAGCACTGCTACATACCTTTTTGCCTTCCTTTTTCATGGGCTTCAGTTTATGGTGAACTCCATCCTTTGTTAGAGAGTATGTGTTTGCATGACCATCATGTACTGCATGCCTGTCAAACTACCATGGTCTTCCCAACAATAGATGGAAAACATCCATTGGAATAACATCACAGAGAACTTCATCATGGTAACTCCCAATTTTGAACTTCACTAAACATTGTTCACTTACCATGACCTTATGATCATCTTTCACCCAAGCAATCTGATAGGGCTGGGGGTGTTTCTCCCTCTTGAACTTCAGCTTAGAGACCATCTCCTCTGATACCAAGTTATCAGTGCTACCACCATCAATGATCACATCACAACATTTATTCTCACACTTGCACCTAGTACAGAATAAACTACTCCTTTGTCCTGGTTCAATCTCACCACTTAGTAGGACCCTTTCATTTACTAAAGTCTCTCCTCTTTTTGCATCCTCTGAATGTGATGATTGTGCATCCTCATCCACATGAGCAACCCTAGCTTGACCCTCAGCTCTCCTATCTGTCCTTCCTTGTCGTTGAGGGCATTCAAAGGCATGATGACCTTCTTCATTGCAATGGAAACAGGTACCATGGAAGCCTCATCTTCCTTGTCCACATCCTCTACCTCTTCCTCTTCGATTTTCAAAGTCTTGATCACGGGAGCGGTTGAAACCCTCATTCCTCTAGTTCTTGCTAGTACGCACATCTTCATTTTTCTTTTGGGTTTAATTTTGACCTCTAGATGACCTACCACTACCTCTTCCTCCTTGACCACGCCCTCTTTGTCTCCCTTCAAACTTTTTATTTAGCTTCTCTTCAACTCGTAGGGCAAATTGGTATGCCTCTTCAACACTGGTCATTCTTACCAGACTTAATTCCTCCTGGATGCTAGGTCGCAACCCACTAATATAACGAGCAACCTTCTTATTTGCTTCTGCATGCCCTACTCTAATCAGAAGTCGGTAAAACTCCTCTGTATATTCTTGGACTGATTTTTCTACTTGCTTTAACCCATGCATCGTCTTAAACAAATCAAGCTCATAATCAACAAGAATGAATTGCTTCTTCAATCTGTCCACCATACGATCCCACCTTGTGATCTTCTCCTTTCCTCTTCTGTTTCATTCCAATTGAACCTCTTGCCACCAAATTTTGGCATGGCCTTTCAGTTTGGCCTTTGCAAACTTAACCCTATCTGGATCCCTGATATCCTCATACTCAAAGTACTCTTCCAGTTCATTGATCCAATCAATCAACTCATTTGGTTTCAGATTTCTTGAAAATACACCCACATCAATTGTAGGTCTTTTCCCAAACTTAGCAATGGCCATAAAAAGCCTTTCCTCTGCTTGATTCAAAACTTCCCTATCAAATTCCCCTTCTGGTCCAATTTCTTCTTCTTTATTGTCTTCCTCACTTTCGTCGCCTACGACAACATTTGTTCCTCTACGGAGCTCCTCCTGCAACACTTGTACCTACTTTTGGAGGGCTCTAACCTCCTCAGGATTAATAGCTTCGGCGCTTCCACCATGCTCTCTTCGTGGAGGCATCTTCTTAACTCAAACCCTCAACCATGCAGTCCTGGTGCAAATTGCCTCACAGTTGGTGCTCTGTCTACACACTCAAGAAAACCAGCTCTGATACCACTTGATGGAGACACGACCCAAGCACAAAATGGACACAACAAGAAAGGAGAAATTTTATTAACTGTGAAAATATGCTAGTACATTCAATACAAAGAACATAGACTTCAAAACATGCCCTCAGGGCTTACAACAGTATAAGTCTGGAGATAATTTCTCTTTTTAGTACCTCATCTCAAACTCCACTCCGAACTGCTTTTTACAATGCCAGAAATGTTCTTAAATAGACCTTGGAGGTTTAAGGATTAGGAGTACATTCTAGAAAGTGCTAGTTGGCATCCACTGACCAAATAGAAGGCTCAAAAAGCTGAGTTAGAAGTCGACATAAATCTAGAAGGATCCAAAAACGGTAACCGAACTTCCAGGAGGCATAACTTTTGAACTGTAGCTCCGATTGACGAACCATTTACATTTTCGGAAAGCTCTTGAAGTGCTCTATAGCCCTATGGACCAGCTTCGCTCATCCCCCATTTTTTGGCCCTTTTAGAGGTCATTTAATGCCCCTAACCTAACTTCAAAAAATTCTTAGGATGTCTCCAGAAACTGAAAAGTTGTGATAACTTTCAAACCATGTGGCTTTTTGACCTGATTCTTTTTTTGGAATGCTCTAAATTACAATGACAATCATCTGGCCAATTTACACCTTCTACTTGACCAAAACGATGGCTCAATTCCATACTCCTATTTTTCTGACATTTACACCTATCCCAAGGTGTTCAAATACTCTATCCTAGAACATTGATAGTGGAATTGTGAGAGTTGGAACCTTTATTTGACCCAAATGGGTATCCAGAAATGAAAACACATGAAACAGAAACTAAGTCTAAGTACATTTTTTTGGTTGACACAGGATTTCCCTTATACCTTTGGATGCTCCTACATCAAATGATGATTATAATGTATCTAAAAGAAAAATCAGAATCTTTTCAAAAGTTCAAGTGGTATCTGGAAAGAGCAGAAAAAGGAATTGGAAAGAAATTAAAATGTTTAAGATTAGATAGAGGTGGTGAATTCACCTCCAATGAATTCTACATTGAAAAATGAATGAAAAGACAAGTATCAGCCCTAGTACACCTCAGCAGACTGGTATAGTTGAAAGAAGAAACAAATCCGTCATGGATTGTGCAAGAACATTGATGATAGAAAAGAATGTTGTAATCAAATACTGTAAGGAAGCTATCAACACTGCAGTTCATACCTTGAATAGAGTACAATTGAAGAAAGACTCAAATCAAACTCCTTATGAACTATGATATGGTTATAAACCTAATGTAAGTTATTGAAAGTATTTGTTGGCAAATGCTATATCTTGAAAGAATCTAGAAAAGGCATATTTAATATCAATGGTGATGAAGGCATATTTCTAGGATACTCATACAGAAGTAAAACATACAAATGTTTGAATTTGTCTACTCATGAAATCATAAAAAATGCACATGTGGGAATTGATGAGTTTGTAGACAAGAGTGAAGAAGAAAGTAGCCAAGAGCCTAAGGATTACAAAACATTTGTTTACTATGAACTTGATAGCCTGCCAAACCTATCTAAAGGAAAGGAGGCTTCACCTCCCGAGTCTCCAAAATCTCCAACAATTACTGAGTTGCAGACAGTGCAATCTGAGTCACAGTCAAAGGCTATTGAGCTAGTTCAAACCGAGTCTAAAGGACCTGAGTCACAGACAGTGGGACCTGAGCTTGATATTGAAATTCATGATGAAATCAATGAAACTCATTCCAAATCTAAAGAACCTATGTTAGCAAGATATGTCAGAAAGTATCATGCACTTGATCAGATCATTGGAGATAAATATGATGGAACAATGACAAGTAAAAATTTAAAAGGTACATGTTTACTTGCTGAATTTGAACCTAGAAATGTTAAAGATGCATTGGATAATGAAAGTTGGATTGAAGCAATGAATGAAGAAATAGAATAGATAGAGAAGAATAAAACTTGGACTCTTGTTTCTATACCCAAGGATAAAAATGTAATTGGCACAAAGTGGGTGTTTAGAAACAAGCGAAATGGAGATGGAAAAGTTTTTAGAAACAAAGCAAGATTGGTGTGTAAAAACTATTCTTAAGAAGAAGGTATTGATTATGGTGAAACTTTTGCTCTTGTTGCAAGATTAGAAGGTGTTAGAACTCTACTAGAATATGCAGCACATAGAAGATTTAAAGTTTATCAAATGGATATTAAATCTGCATTCTTGAATGGAATTCTTGATGAAGAAGTCTACATTGAACAACCAGAAGGTTTTGTAGATCTTAGCAAAAGGCACATGATTTGCAAGTTGCATAAGGCATTATATGGTATCACGCAAGCTCCTAGAGCATGGTATGAAAGACTTCATAACTACTTGGTACAAATTGGTTTTCAAATAACAAATGATAACATCAGCCTATATATCAAAGAAGAACCAAACAAGAAGATTGCATTGGCAGAAATATTTTTTGATTGTTGGTGTAAATAGATATTTACTATTTACACTTTACTTAAGTTTACTTAGGTTAATGCATTATTTTATTATTTATTTTGTGAGACACTTAGGAGTTTGCGTACCTTTATGAGTTTTCATGTTGACAATACAAAAGTGCGCAACTCTAATTCAACACATGGTGTCTACAACATTGGAGTTTGCATCATTCACTGAGTTGTCATGTAGACAACACAGTTATTCGCACTCTCTTTTTAGTACATGTTGTCTACAATATAGATTTGTGTGTTACACCTTTGTAGGCTTATACTCTCATCATCACACTTACTTCCGTGCTTAATGGAGGATAACCCATATCTGGTGGACATGTGCCTAGTTGTATGACTTATCATATAGCTGATTCTTAGGCATTTTAGATGCATCTCAATGACCTTTATATACAAGCACTCCTAGTGTACTTGTACATTGAATTGAATACTATATAGTTATTCTGATCATATTCTAGTCTATTTTGTGTTTGTGTTTGAATTCTTTGGTCTTGGGTGGATTTTTTCTTAAGAAAAATTCTTACATGGTATCAAAGCTAAGGGAGATTCTCATCACAAAGCCATCAGAGACCTTATTGCTTCATCTCTCAAAGGGACCCGATTCAAATCTAGAGCATCTGTAGCAATTGGGAGTGTCTAGAGCCGAAGCAGACCTCACCATTACGTTCGAAGTGACAATTTAGTGAAGAGTGACTATAAATTTGCCTATGCTTGGCTAAAGTTGATCATGAGGCAATTTTTTTTGGCAAATTAGAAATCGAGGGCCTAGTTTGCAAGTTGGGTATGGTCTTTTATTGATTTGGTAAATTCATTTTCATATCTATTTTTCTCTATATATATTTTTAAAAAAAATTTCTTGATTTTTTGCCTAGTTGGGTGTGCAATTTTTTTTAGATTTGTTGCCAAATTGGGCGTGCAAAGAATTTGTTTTTTGCACAAGCATTGAGCAGGCACACCCCAGCCCTGCGTAGAGCAGGATATTTTGCAGGAATAGTATGGTGACAACTTATCAATTTTCCTGGCCCTATCAATATTTCCAATATCTAGCACGGTCATACCACACAATATTCCAAATTCAGTCCACATAATCTGGCACCTTCTAGCAAGGGCACCAACTTAACATCCACCAACAACTTGTCCTCACTGCTCAGCGATAACTTGTTTGGTTTATGTTGGTGGCGCTTTGGTTTTAAACAATATCGCATTCACCATTCCTATGAGTGTGGGACTATTTTAACAATTGCGCCGATCGATAAAAACTTTCTGGCATGCAAAAAGTAACTCTAACATCGTTGTTCCATTTTTCGCCCACCGTCGAGAATGTTCTGGTACCATTGTTCCCTCCCTTTGCCACGTGGGGCCATTTTATTGGTCTTGCCCACTAGCTCAAACAAGTGGACACAATCACCTGTGCTCTTCACCATGTTGGATTCCATTGAACAACCTTGTCACTCGCCACTGTGCATTAACTGTACACATGGTGATCTGTCAATTAGACATGCAATACCATTTTATTGTTTCACTCAGTGTACGTGGAATTGCACATTCGACGATTAATTAGCACTATGTTAATAAACAGTCAGAAGCCCAGTCAGCACATAGCTGGTAGATACATCAGCAGTGTTGTACCTTGCCCTAGCATCCATCTGTACAGTCCATACAATACATTTCCATGCTGATGTCATCATGATGTCATGCTGACATCATTACAGGCCTGAGTTTTTGTTGATGTCAGCAAACTGCTAGGATAAAATTGATGGTCATCTGACCGTCATTCTAGGGAAATTTTGAACTGTTGTGACAATCATTTGATTGTCAAATTTAGCATCGTGTTTTCCTCTCCAAACCCCTCTTTAGATGTAGTTCTGATTTGGCAGCTCAACTTTGCAAGGCCATAACTCGATCATCTGGACTCCAAATCAAGTTCAATTTTTTTTATTTTTCTTAAAATTTCCTAAACTTTTTAATGGTGTAGCTTTTTTCTAGTTATGGTGCATAGATTTGTTAGAATAAGCATTTTTTAGCGACTGTACCTATCTAATCTTGCATTTTGCAACTTCAAATGCATTGTACAGGCTCATCTAGACTCCTTTCCAGGTTTTTTTTTTTTTTAAGTGTATATTTTTTCATCTACTTTTTAGATATGTAGTTAGATTGTAGTCTTGTGTGGACAAAAATACCACTTTCAAAGATAGGTCCTCTTTTGCATTGTATTGCTTCACAATTGTTGTATTTTTTAGCTACATTGTAAAGGTCTAGATTTGTGCTCTATACAGAGGTTGTAATCAACAAAATTAGAAAGCCCACTTTGTCCATTTTGACAAGTGGCCTATTGTAAACACACTATATACAAAGTGCCAAAATCATTCATTTGGGGGGGATTTTTTGATTGAGTGATAAGGCAGAGTGTGTACTGTGTATTATGTCTCCTTGATCTTGTGCTCTTGCATTATGAGTTCTTTTTCAAAGTTAACTCCACATAATTATGCTACTTGGAAAGAAAACATTAAGGAACCATTGGTATAAAAAGGTTTACTGCATTATGTAATTGGTGTAGCAAAGAAACCTCCTGCTGATGCTAATGAAGCTTGGAAAGAAGACTGGAAATCCAAACAAGAGATGGCCCTAGGAACCTTGCTGAAAAATATCTCCGATTCTATCAAATTTCAAATTAGGAAGCTTAATGATCCAATAGAGGTATGGGCTAAACTTGAAGCATTGTGTGGGATAGTAGATGAAGACATGGCTTACACCACAGAGGACAAACTTCTCAAGTTGGATCCTAGGAATTTTGACACCATCAAAGATCATCTTACCCAAGTAGACATGTATAGGGTACAACTTAAGGATTGTGGTGAACCCATCAAGGATGGAAAGATGATTAAACACATTATGACTCATCTTCCACCTGAATATGCTCTTTTTCTTTCTAGGTTTAATACACATAAATTAACAAAGGGTAGTTCATATGTTAAGCCTTCATTCAAGAAATTTTCAAAAATGTTGATCTTAGAACATGGCAATCTAGCGGGTATGAGAATTCTCAAGTCTTCTAAGACCAAATCCTTGGTAGAAAATGAAGGTAATTCAAGTGGTAAAAACTCCAACAAGAAGCAAAAGCAATGGAAGGCTAAGCCACAAGATGACACACAACAATCCTTCTCAAAACAACAATCTTCCTCACATCAATCTTCTTTCACTCAACAATATTCTTCACAACAAGAAAAGTCTTCTTCCAAAAATAATCAAAAGGGGAACCATTCCAACAAAAAGAAGAAGAAAACTTGTTCCTATTGTAAGAGGAATGGTCATGATGAACATGAGTGCAAGGATAAGCAAATTGATGAATTGGTCAACATAATGAGGAAACACAAAATTGATGTACCAAATGCATATAAGGATAAGGGATCTTCATCCACTTCAAAGGGTAAGGCACAAGCTTTGGTAGCAAGTACAAACAATGTTGAGGAATGGGTTCTTGATTTAGGAGAAACACATCATATGGGTGCTTGAAGGGAGCAGTTTTTCTCTTTGAAACCATCAAATGTACCTTACATATATGTGGGCAATGATACTCAAGTGGAAGTTGAAGGGAAAGGCAATGTTAAGTTGGAAAATGGTGTCTTCAAGGATGTTCTACATGTTCCTAATCTTAGCACCAACATTCTCTCCATCTATTAGATAAATCACTATGGATGTGGCAACAAAGTAGAGTTCCTCTCGTATACAGTTGTGGTAAAAAATCTCCAAGATGATTCTATGGCAGCAGTTGGAAAGGGTAATCATGGGACAAGACTTTATTCTTTCTCACATTTTGTGCCTAAGTCCACTTCCCTTTCCTTGTTGACTCATTCAAATACTCAAAGTAAACTATACCATGAGAGATTTCGACATCTTAATTATCGCTACCTTCAACAACTCAGCAACAAGGATATGGTCATTGGTCTACCTCAAGTCAAGTATTCAGAGGGTGTATGTCCAAGCTGTGAAGCAGACAAGCATCCCAAAGAGAAATATGACAAGTGGAAGTCTTGGAAGGCAATTGTTGTTCTTGAATTGGTTCATAGTGATGTAGCTGGCCCATTTCCAATACCATCTTTTGGTAAGGCATACTATGTTCTCACATTTATTGATGAATTTTCATCGTATACTTGGGTCTTTTTTTCTTGCTCATAAGAGTGAAGTATTTGATAACTTCATCAACTTCAAAGCTCAAGTTGAGAAAAAATTAGGGAAAGCCATCAAGATCCTATGAACAGATAATGGCAGGCAATATGTCAACTCCAGGCTTATAGACTTTTGCACTTATGAGGGTATTGATCTTCAACATTCAGTTGGATACATGCCATAATAGAACATAGTAGCTTAAAGAAAGAATAGAACCCTTAAGGAAATGACCACTTGTATGCTTCAACATAAGTCTCTAGGTCAAGTGTTTTAGGCAGAAGCCATGTGTTGTGCCAACTACATCCAAAATAGAAGTCTGCATAAGGCCTTAGATGGAATAACACCTTTTGAGGCATGGTGTGGAAGGAAACCAAGTGTCAAACACTTCAAAGTTTTTTGTTGTCCAACATGGGCAATGATACCTCCACAAAAGCAAAAGGCATTAGAACCACAAAGCAAACCATGTATATTTGTTGGATATCCTGACCATCTCAAGGCATACAAACTAATGGATCTAGAGACTCATGAAATCTTTTACGAGAGGAGTGTTCACTTTGAAGAAAATTTGGCAAGTTTGGCTTCTTCAACTCCTCCTTCTTCCTCCTTCATGGACAGTGATCATAGTGATGACAGTAACTTGAAAGATGAGATTCCTTCAACTTTTACTTGTAGGACACCACCTTTGCAGGTCAAAAAACAATTGCGGACATTCCTTCTTCTTCCACTAAACCTCGTTGGGTGCAACTAACTCTTGATGCAACAAGTTCATTGGTGGGAAATCCTTCAGACACTAGGAGGACAAGGTCACAACACAAGTCATTTCCACATGCATATATAGCCATTGCTTCAGATCCAGTCATTTAAGGAAGCATCAGGGATTCTAGAATGGGACAAGGCTATGAAGGAAGAATATAATTCTTTGATGAAGAACAACACTTGGGACTTAGTTCTCCTTCCTAAGGGAAGAAAAGTGGTTTGATGTAAGTGGATCTATCGAACCAAATTTGCAGCAGATGGAAGTGTGGATAAGGCCAAAGTAGTTGCTAAAGGTTTCTCGTAGGTTCCAGGTATTGACTATATAGAGACTTTTGCACCAGTCACCAAGATGAACTCCATTCACTTGACACTAGCTCTTGTTGTAGCTCATGGTTAGGTTGTACACCAGATGGATGTTAAGAGTGCTTTTTTGAATGGTGATCTTCACGAGGAGATTTATATGGAGCAATCACAGGGGTTCATACAGGATTCTACTATGGTTTGCAAATTGAATAAGTCTATTTATGGTCTTGAGTAGGATCCTCGGGTTTGGTATGCCAAAATGGATTCCTTTCTACTCTTAGTAGGATTCACCAGGTGTCATTCTGATTCAAATGTCTACATTCTTCAGAAGGATGACTCACACTTGATACTAGTTCTTTGTGTAGATGACTTGATCATTATAGGGAGCACTTCATCCATCATTTCTAGTGTCAATACCTCTTTATAGGACATATTTGCTATGATAGACTTGGGTTTGCTACATTACTTCCTTGGCATTGAGAACACATAGTCTTCAGCAAGGATCACACTCACTCAACCCAAGTATGCTCTTGATTTGCTTTCTCAGTTTTACATGAGTGACTACAAGCCTGCTCCTACTCCCTTTCTATCAGGTTTCAAGCTAGAGGCTAAGTGTACCACTTCACTTGTTGATGCTACATTGTATAGATAGTTAGTTGGGAGCCTTATCTACTTGACACATACACACCCTGATATAACTTTTTGAGTTGGCATAGTTTCACACTTTATGCAAGAACCACATGAGCTTCATTGGAAGGCCGCCAAGCGCATCTTGCACTACATAAAGGGTACACATACACATGGGATACATTATGTAGTAGGTACAAGACTTCAGCTGGTTGGATACATAGACTCAGACTATGCAGGAGACTTAGATTTTCACAAGTCCACTTTAGGTTACATATTTCACCTTGGTTCTGGCCCTATTTGTTGGTGGAGTAAGAAGAAAAATAATGTTGCTCTTTCTTCCACCGAGGCTAAGTATCAAGGTGTTGTCAATGCAGCTACAAAGGCTCTTTCAACATATCCTGGAGGATTTTGGATTTGATCTACCTAAGCCTACAATTATTCATTATGACAATCAGAGTTCTATTAAGATCTCTAAGCATCCAGTTTAACATTAGTGGACAAAGCACATCAAAGTTCATATGCACTACATCGGAGAGCTGATACATGAGTAGATTATTACACTGCAATATTGTTCTACAATAGAGCAAGTCATTGATATCTTCACCAAACCCTTCACCAAGGTCAAGTATATTCATTTGTGAGATCTCTTGGGGGTGCGAGATGTTGCAAAAAGGGGAGTCCCTTGACTTCTGTCTTCTTCTTCTTCTAGGAAGGATTTTTTCCTCTTTTGAGGTCTTCTCTCTATTTAGAGGAGGGTTTTTCCCATGACGTTTTCCCTCTTTCTCCGCTTTATGAAAGATTGCATTGCATCATTGTATGTAGAGCATTGCTTTTGTACATGGGTATCTAACATGGCCTTGTAGCTGGGACCCATTTTGCATTTGTGAGCTTAAGTGAATTCCCCTAAGTTGCACTCAAGGGGGGTGTTGGTCTAAATAGATATTTACTATTTACACTTTACTTAAGTTTACTTAGGTTAATGCATTATTTTATTTTGCATTATTTTAGTATTTATTTTGTGAGATATTTAGAGTTTGCGTACCTCTATGAGTTCTCATATTGACAACATAGAAGTGCGCAACTCTAATTCAGCACATGGTGTCTATAACACTGGAGTTTGCATCATTCACTAAGTTGTCATGTAGAAAACATAGTTATTCGCACTTTCTTTTTAGCACATGTTGTCTACAACATAGATTTACGTGTTACAGCTTTGTAGGCTTAGCCTCTCATCATCACACTTACTGTTGTGCTTAACGAAGGATAACCCATATTTGGTGTACATGTTCCTAGTTGTATGACTTATCATGTAGCTAATTCTTAGGCATTCTAGATGCATATCAGAGACCTTTATATATAGACACTCTTAGTGTACTTGTACATTGAATTGAATACTATACAGTTATTTTGATCATACTCTAGTCTATTGTGTGCTTGTGTTTGAGTTCCTTGATCTTGGGTGAATTTTTCCTAAAAGAAAATTCTTACATTGATAATACCTTATTCACATGAAATGATGACTTGTGCAAAGTATTTTCAGAAGAAATGAGTAAAAAATTTGAAACGAAAGATTCAAGACCAGTTGGAACTCCTATGTCCATCTTTCCAAGAATGATGATTTCAAAGGAGTAGATCATACCACATACAGATCAATGATTGGAAAATTCTAGTATGTAGTGCATGTAAGGACTGATATTGCATTAGTAGTTGGTATGGTGCCAACATTCTCATAAAATCCCAAAGAAAATCAATTGATGGCAATCAAGAGAATCGTGAGATATCTGAAAGGTACTGAAGACTATGGCTTACGGTACAAAATAGAAGGCAATTTGGACTTAAAGGTATTCACTGATGTTGATTGGGTGGGAAGTCTTGATGATAGAAAAACACTAGTGATGGAGCATTCTTTCTTGCTAAAAGACTAGTGTCTTGGACAAACAAGAAATAAAATTGTATCTCTCAGTCCACAACAGAGGCAGAATATGTGGCACCAATAGTTAATTGTTCTAACATTGTTTGGTTCAAACAACCGATGATAGGTATGAAGATAGAGAACAAAGATCTAGTAGTCATATACTGTGATAACACCAGTGCAATCAATATATCAAAGAATCCAATGATGCATACCAAAATAAAGCACATTGCTATAAAATATCACTTCTTAGGAGAATTGGTGCAAGATAAAGAAGTCAAATTGGAATATGTGAATACAAAAGAACAAATTGTAGACATATTCATCACGCTATTACCTAAGGATGCATTTCTGTATCTAAGAGGTAACCTAGGGGTCATTCCCCTATCTAAAGCTCACTAAATGAAGTTTAGTGATGCATCAACCAGAGTATGTTGAAGATCAATCAATTGGTGCAGTATTGACAAGGGCATATTGCAAATGAATCTATACTTGAGGTACATTGACATTCACTAAACATTATCTTTGGCATGAGATGTCAAAGAGGGAGAAGTTTACTGTAATATCTCATAGAAATTTTAGTTATACAGAAGGAGAATTTTTGTTGTCATAGTGAAGAGATGTCAAAGAGGGAGAATGAACTTGGCAGAAGTTGTTTCAAATAGAAATTTTTTGACAAAGGGAGAAATCGAAGGTAGAAAGAGTTCACACTGACAGAGGGAGTTCTCATGGATGAGAATCAGAATGAAACTAAGGATATGTCCCTTACTTTATTTTTGCTCCAAAAATTTCATTGTATTATGACATGTTGTGTTGCCATCAATGCCAAAGAGGGATATTTTTAAATACAATTGATTAATTGTGTATTGTATTTGATGTTACACAAATGTCATATCATTATCCGTCAGTGTATGCCAAGCTCACTCAAGCAGTGAAGACAGTTTTCTATGTCTACCAAACATTCTAGAGTTTGCCTAGTTTAGAACACAGTGTCTATTGAATTCACTCAAGCACCAAAGGAAAGTTTGTGGAAGATGAGTGTTAATCAAGCTTGATCAATTACCAAAGGAACTTTGTAATTATGCAGTGTTAACTGAGTTCACTTGGTTAGCGCAAGAAAAAAAATTCTGACTTAGTGTCTACCGAGAAAGGTCGGTCAACGAAGGATTTTCTTGTTTTGGCATATTGAGTTTAATTAATTTATCTCTTGGTTCTAGTTGACTGAGAAGATGAATATTAGTTATTATAAGTCGTATTCTAGCTGACTTAACAATATGAGAGATATAAGGTCAAGTTGTGGGTTAGAGTGTGTGTAGTAGATGTGTTGAAGATTTAATGATGGTAAGAGGAAGCGAATCATAAGGATAACCAGAATATCCTTGTGGAGTTGAAAAGATATATTCAATCAGGAAGGATCAAGTATTCAAGTCAGAATTGAGATCTGTAATCAGCAATTTAGTTGTATCAAAAATTAAGTCATCTCATTGTTACTCTCTAACCATTGTAGCAATGATCAAAATCTTTCAATAGAGTTGGCTTAACAACTATTTGTAAATCCTCTAAGAAGGTTGTAGTTCTATTGAATTGTCTAAAGACCTCTAACAATGCCACTCCTAATAGGGTGATTAAATCCTCTAATAGTGTCATACCTAACAGTGTGTTTTGTAACTTTTAGCAAGGTTGGCACCTAATAGGGCTCGCTTCAGAAGAGTGAAATCAATAATTAGTTGCAATTGGTGGTTTTTCCAAAATTGGGTTTCCACATTAAATCTTCGTGTCAAATGTGTTCATGCTATTTCTTTTCTATATTTGCAACTAAGATATTCACTAATAAAATCTTAAGATTTTCATGTTAAGTAATTACTGAGAAAATATAGTGTTTAGCAAGTTACAACATTTCTTTGTTTTCTAAGCATCAGTAGTGTACAACTTTCCGAGTTTATTTTTGTGCCAACATCTAAAGGATCTGAGATTTATTTTAGTGGTAATTGATTTACCCCTCCCCTCTCAATTACTCCTCTTATATTTTTAATAGTCCCTACGAAAGGATATTGATGCCTCATAGATTCGCTAGGGGGCCAGAGTCCAGAGAGGCTACCAGGATAACCTTAGAGGTGACTCATGCGATGACACTTTCCCATTTACATAGTAGATTTCCTACGTGTTTTTGTTGCCTCTAGATTTAGATATCATTTGTGTCTTTGTACCTTTGAGATAGATTGCTATCAAGTTTTCCTTGACCTAGATGTTGTTCCGACTTTGGGATTGATACTTTTATGGGACTTAAAACTATCTCCTTAGCACAGTGGGATTGGGCCATTTAGGTTCTACGAGGTTGGGTGGTAATGCATTTTTCTTATTCTATTGGGATCTGATAGCGGGATGTCAATGCTGGATGTCCTTATGCAGTTATTCCTTTCATTTTTGATTTTGTGTTTTCTGATGGATGGTTTTTATTTTTTTGTACTATATCTTGTTAGCATGAATGCTGAGGATACTACATTGGTGGAATATCCTAAGCATTGGAGAGTATTGATATGTTGCATTCAGGATTTTATTTTTCATTGATGTCAACATAGTAGTAATTCTGTAAATACTAGAAAAATAACAGTCAGTAATCTTATGATGCGCAAAAGATGAGGCAGTTTTAGATGATGCGTAGAGGAGAACATGTTCATAAGGTTGTCCTAATGATGTGGTTAAGATGACTAAGTCTGAGCCAATGGTGTATCAAAGTTACACTTGATTTACTAGAAGCAGTGCAAAAATAGAGCATTGGAAAATAGATTTATGATGATCTATAGCTATCTTTCATCTGAGATGTAATGAAGAGATGTGTAGTGACATAGTGATAAAAGACAACCATGTGATGACACCGGTGTGTGCATAAGATGTGGTTTCACACGTGTGAAGTTTTTTATAGACAGTGAGTTGACAATGTTGTTGTAATTGTAAATTAATTAATTATTTTATTTTAATTGATTGGGAAAGCCTCAAGTTTGACTCAATGAATTATTATAAAGATAAGGTATAAAGGAAAGTTGTTTTCCTTATTTGTAATGTATATTGAGGAAGAGGATAAAGTGGAATGTAAAGTATTAGTGCACAGTGCGAGAAGGAGCAGAATGCTTACTGAATTTGTGTAAGTGATCCAAGGGATCATTGATGTGTAGTATGAGATCTGGTTACAAGATCTAGAGGAGAAAAATTTTGGTTGATAGGAGAGAGACAAAGGAAGGAAGTACATTTCAGTTCTACTATTCTGCAAGGAATAATACAAAGATCATTTGGATAGTGGGTTCTTTAATCTTAACTTTGAAGTTGTTTGGGCAGTGGGTTATATTAGTGGACTATATATTCTAACAATTGGTATTAGAGCACTAGGTCCTTGAAGATAAGGCTTAATAGCTTTGGGAGATCAATAGTGAATATGTTCAAGAAGGATAGTCCAAAATTTGATGGGGCCAACTATAATAGTTGAAAAGATGAAGACTCATCTGCTACGCTTTTGACAAAAGCTAAGAAGGTAATTGTTGAAGAATTAAAGTTAGAGGAATGCAGCGAGGGAGAAAGAGATATGTTCATGTGTAACATGAGAGCTAAAGAAGCCTATTATTAGCTCTTCTAGAGAATGAATACAATTAGATAAAGACATTTCAAACAGGGTCTATCATCTAAAGGATAGAGACAAAGGAAGGAATTACATTTTAGTTCTATTATTCTGTAAGGAATAATACAAAGATCATTTAAATAGTGGGTTCTTTATTCTTAACTTTAAAGTTGTTTGGGCAGTGGGTCCAACTGTCCTCCACAACTCCTAATAGGGTTGACACAACTTCTAACATAGTTGAAATCTCCTAACAAGGATTCAAAGTCTCCTAAGATGGATTCATATGTACTGAATGTTGTAACTGATTCTTAACATGGTCTATCCTCTAACAAGGAATATTAAAGAATCTTGTGGGTACCATCCCCACCAAGGTTTTCCCTCTGATCAAGGGTTTCCCTAGTCAACATATCTGGTGTTAATTGTGTATGAGTATCTTGTTATGGTTTAAGTTAACATTACTCATATGGTTAAGATTGTTTAAAGATAATGTCTTCTATGATAGTTGTATAATTTATTCACCCCCCCTAGTTATATCAGTGGATTATATATATTCTAACATAACTAACTTTCAGAGATCTTATCAGATGATATATTTTATTTATGATATATATTTTTTCAGATTTTCATATCCTCTAACTTGTACAGTGGATGATTATGCATTCTTTTTATGCCAAGTGGCATCTTATGTAATTGTATATTATTTAATTGAAATTGTACTTATAATAATTCTTTGATGTTGATTTGTTGTATATTAGATTTAGTATTAATAAAACTTATTTATCTATGTGATTCAACATCATGGGACCCTTAAGAGATGTAATCTGTTTATGATGATTGTATGTATGTGAGTTATTGCTTCCACTATTTTATCTCTTGTCGTTGTTATCTTTAAAAAATAAAATGTTTGGCAAAATTAGTGAAATTTTAGGTTAATTTCTTTTGGGTTCCTTGGCAAGGCATTACATTTGCTATCAGAGCCCGAGTTTCTACATTGGGAGCTCTAGGTATATTGGAAAACCACTAGATGACAACTAGTTAACTAAAAAATAAACTTAAACTGCTATATGTATCTATTACAAACTTAAACACCCAAACTTCAAACTGAAATGTACTTAAACCTAGAAATAGGAAAAACTAGAATAGATCTTGTATTGTTTTCAAAAGATGTTTCTTATGTTTATGTTACGCAATAGTATGTTCTTATTGATATTATAGCATCTCATTTTTCTTGGATATTATTGTAGGATGATATTTGGGATGAGATCATCAGTGAGAGGTCATAGTTCAGGTCATGGGCGAGGTAGTGATATCAGGGTGCATGAGTTTGGCCATGAGAGTCCTGTTCAAGAGGAGAACAGAGAGGAACATCATGGAGAGCATTGGGTTGATTCAGAGGAGGTTGACCTAAGGAAAATGATGAGGACCATTATGGAGTGCCTACCTCCTCCTTGAGCCATAGATCATGAGGAGTCACATCATGCAAGGAATGAGGAGAGGCATAGGTCCAGGAGTCCTCGCAGAGACCTTTACGGTGACAAATAGAGTTTGGTTAAGGTTGTTTAGATGAAGGACCTATAGAGGTCCAAGATTAAACCTTTCACTAGGGTTGGTTCAAGATATGTAGTAGATTAGTGGCTAATTGGTCTAGACAAATGTTTTTCTATACAAGACTTTGACTCTAATGTCACAGTGAGATTTTCTATCAACCACCTAGAACTCTTTGGGGCTACATGGTGGAATATCAAGGAGAAGTTGGGTGTAAAAATGAACACTGTTACATGGGAGTTATTTCTAGAGAACTTCTGTGAGCGTTTCCTACCAGAGGAATGACATTAGCAAAGAACATATGAATTTCACAATCTGAGATAGTATACTATGACCATGACAGAGTATGAGTGAAAATTCTATGAGCTCATGCCTTATGCGGGGATCATTGATAGCTCACTACTAATGGCACAACATTTTATTCGGGGCCTAAATAACTGTCTTATTTGGGGTGTTAAGATATTTCAGCTTAAAATCCTCAAAGATGCAATACATCAGACTATACTTGTAGAGTAGAGCATCACTTTAGGACATGGTGGTTTTATGGAGCACCTGCAGCATTAGGGCCCAAGGGTAACCAGAGCATAGAAAGGAATAGGAAGCCTCCCTATTCCAAGGGAAATCAGGGCCAATAACATCAACAACCACAACAATAGTAGTAGCAGAAGGGATCCTACCCTCCGACACAGAGTGCTGGCAGTGGTTCCAACTCTTGGAACTTCCATAACTCGTAGTGCAATAGGTGAAATCAAAATACTCAACCTACGTAGAGTAAGCACTCTTTTTCTAGTAGAGATAGCCACTACTAGTAAAATGCACCTCCCACAAGGAGAGGGTTTGGTAGAGGCATGAGATGATTCTCTTGTGGGCACATTGTAGTCAACTACCCACAACACACATCTCACTATTTAGGACCTGGGCCAGTAGCATCTGAGCCTATAGTTGGAGACGCAAGTAGATCACATAGGGTCTTTGCAATGGTGAACCACTACTAGGAAGACCACCAGGGTACTGTAGCTGAGACTATGAGATCTATCCAAGATACACTCCTTTCCATCTTGTTTGATTAAGGTGCTATGAATTCTTTCATTTCACATTCCATAGCTATTAAATGTACGTAAGAGGCAGTAAAGCAGGGCTTGGGTTGGCAAGTGGAAATAGCTTTAGGAGCTAAGATTCCCATAGATTCTTTAGTGTAGCAGTGTGCACTAAACCTAGGATGTTTTGTTACGTCATTAGACCTTTGGGTTATTGTTGTCACTTAGGTTTGCACCCTTTCCCAAAGCCTATGCATGAGGACAACCTAGTGAAATATGGAAACAACCTCCAAGTTGTGGGACTTGAACTGTGAGGTTCAATCTCCAGAGAAGGCTGGCTTCCTCTTACTATCAGGGCACACCTAACTACTCTTGGAGAGGAAAAGGGAGAAAGACAGCATGAAAGAAAATCTACCTAGTCTAATCTAAAGAGGTGATGCACCAAAATAGAGTGTTCAGACCAATCTCTGCCCATATATGAACTATTGAACTACAATGGAACTAAGGATATACATGTTTAGACTTGCTTTAATCAAATAATCACATGCAAATCAAAAGACCAAGATGAATGACACAAGGAAAGGGCTATTCACTTATATTATCATTCATGGATCCAAGGAGATACAGTCATGCAAATTACAAATTTCCACAAAACACTAGTGGAGGCAAAGAGTTCTTGCACTTTCACACTAATGGCCAAAGGAGATAAGATAGAAAATCATACAGTTCAGAGGCACAGGGGAATGTACACTGAGAATTGTAGAGCAATAGTAGAGAACAACAGAGAATGATCAACCTCAACAAAATCTAAAAAATTTGCCTTTATAGTTCAAGCATAACTGAGATGTCCTCTAAATGTAATTATTCTACATCCACTGCATTGAAGTCATGTAAAGAAAAATCATGGGGATCTGAAGAAAATATGATCTTTTGGTGGATCCAGATGCAATGATTTGGAATAGGGCCTCGAGAAGACAGACACGGTGCCATTAAAGCACTCTGACCAGGTAGATAGATTGGATCAAGGGGGTGGAGTCTTCCTCTTTGTTTCGTATTTATTATAGGGTGGTTGGAATCGATCATAAGATTGGATTCGCAAAAAACCCTGGCCTTCCCCTGTTCAAGTTTGTGAATTAGCAAGGTCAAATAGTCAACTAGATTCTGGCACTGGGATGAGCCACGTGGACCAATGATTTCATTCTATTTTGCCACCCCATGGAGTCTTCATTCATTTGACTATATCTTCTTTACCAACTATGCCACCTCCCAACCTAACCATGACTACCTCATGAAATTGTGACCTTAATTGCAAACCTTTTTGTTAATACCTTGGCTGGGCCCATCGGGACACGTGTCGTTGAATCGCTATCTCGCTATACATAACTTTTGAGCTCCTTTCCATAGCAAGATAGCGACGGCCGTTGATTTTGCTTTGATCTTGTGGATGACATTTGATACAACCTAATGAGAACAATGGTGGGTCCCTCACTTGCTACCTCGTTATACATATTTTTCGCACATCTTTCCATAGCGAGTTAGTGAGTATCGTTGATTGATAAAAATCCTACGATCATGGGAAACGGAAACAATTTGGCATTCCTCTAGACAAGCTGGCCAGTCAATCTAATGAAAACTGCCCACGTACCTCTTCTTCACTATTGACACATTTTTTATTTTATTTTTTATTGAACTGGACCCACAAAACTCTGAGGACACGTGGAAAATCATTGCTATGACGCTATAGCTAAAGATCAAGCATTTTTTCATAATGACATAGCGAGAAACATCGATCTTCCACCATCCGATAGCCCTGAAGATACACCCAATCTGTCAATGTGCTAACCAATAGAAACCTAGCCCTTTTCCAACTTGTCCAGTAAGTTCTTGCTTTTGCAGCCTGCCAAAGGGAAACGAGACCCACCACTCCACATGTCACCAGGTCGCTAACTCGGTATACCTAAACAACGTGCATCTTCCCATAGTGAGTTAGCGAGGACCATAGATCCATGTTGATCTAACGATAGTGAAAGACTCATCGAATTACTGTGCTTTGCCCTTAAGACCTCTGGGCCCATGAACCACTTGGCATCTAACTCAGCAACCGTACCACACTAGACAACATTTGGCATCTAACTGGCGATTCACAGAGAAACTGGTCCTATAGAGACACGTGGTGTCAAAGTGTTATGTCGCTATGGAAAAACAAAGTGCAACTTTCCATAGCAACATAATGCCAACCGTGGATCAGATTCACATCTACGGTGCTCAAAACTCTACAGAATTGTAAGCCAAGTCAGTTGGACTGACCAATGAGATGCTCCCTATTATACTCTGACTCACTTGACAATTTGCCACAGAAGACATGCCACCTATTGATACCTTCTGAAAAAGTGGGCCCATGACATCAACTGTGCCACGTTTCACTGAGGCATTATGTCGCTATGGGTATATACCATGCAACTTTCCATAGCGACATAACACCAACCGTAGATGTTCCTTAATCTAGCAGCGAGCAAGATGGGTCTGTCCTGTCAGTGTATCAACCAATAAGAACTGGCCATGTGCCAACTGTCTGACAAATCTTTGTTTGTGGTCTGCCGAGGGAAGTAGGACCCACACCTGCTTGATATCGCCGCAGTATCATTTTCTGACTTATGAATTGCGGACCCACCTGCCACGCAGCTAAAAGATGTTATGTCACTATGGGTAATTTGCTTGCATCTCTCCATAGCGACATAACGCCTATCGTCGATCTATCGAGATCTGACGATAGGGACTTGCGGGCCTGTCGAAACACTAACATGCGCAGTGAAGGAAGAATTATAAGTTTAGCATTTAATTTTTTTAATATCCCTGGGATGTTTAAAACAATATTAAATCAGGAAGTGACCGTTGGACAGGCTGGGCATACAAATTTGAATTTTTGGTGGGAGACAAAAAATGGCAACAGTTATCCCTGTTAGTTCTTATGACATAGCGTTGGGTATGGAATGGCTAGGCTCTCATAGACCTAGTATTGATTGCAAAAAAAAGACCATTCTGTGTAAGGATGATTAGGGTAGGGACTTAGAGAGTGTGGGCATCTAGAGACCTATATCCCTACAGATGATCTCTGCTATGTAATTGGAGTGAAGCTTTCATAAGGGTTGTGAGGTCTTTTCCATTACGATGAGAAAATTTGAGGAAGAACCTGCAAGGAAGACTCTAGACCATCCTATCTTCTAGGAATATGTAGATTTCTTTCCTAGTGAGATTCTAGGTATGCATCCTGTTGGTGTTTGAAAACATTACTGGTTTTCAATTAACCTAATCAGAACAAAACACATCTAGGGGCAGCTAACTCCCATTTTCAACATGCCCATTCAGACACTAGGCCAACTGTAAAGCTTGACCCTTCTTCTTCTTCAGGCTCTGCAAAACCTAGGTGGGTGGACCTATAGATTCTTTATATGGTATCAATTATCAAAGCACACACTGAATCTAATATGAAGCAGATAAAACCCTTATTTCTCCTAATAACTCATGAAATAATCATCAATCTACAGTAGCTAAATGCAGATCTAGGAATCTCACAAGCTAAGTGAGGGTTCAACTTTTATAGCTCTCTCAACATAAAAGGGAAATAAAATTGAATAATAATGTTGATTTTCAGCAAACCATAACATGAATCAACATAAACCTATGATCTTTCAAGATGATCAGTGCCTTATCTATTGGGCAGTCACACAAATCCCTAACAAATATCCTAGAAAGTCATTGATATATGCCATATATCAGGACTTTCCTAGTCTATCTATCCACTTTATGAATTAGACATCTGCATCCTTCTAAATCTCATACTTGACCTATCCCTTCCTGAGATCTGCAATCCTATGATGATGAATCAAGCATTTACATAACCCTTTGAGGTACCAGCAAAATAAATCAACATATACAACATATACAACCAATAGATTGCAACTGAGTTTCATATTCTTTGTTTACAAAACACAAGAGATTACAGACAACATGAATGGGAGACAAGATACCAGAAAGAAGATTAACTCGCTGTTGAAATCTATTTATTTCTTTGAAACAAATACAGGAGATGCATGAAATTGAAATGCCAAACTACATAATAGGTAAGAACTATTTGCATAAAAGACTTAATACTGTTCAATACAAGAGAAGTGATGCTGAAAGAATGGTTTCACAGTATTGGGAATGCATCAAGATTGGACCAAAACCCTAGTATCACAATAGTGTGCCATTTTTCTCCAAAAGAATGGAACCATTACAATGGAAGAAAGAAAGAATAATATAGAATAGATGAATTCCTGGATCTCACATGCAACTGCCAAGTGTCTACTTGGAATTCCATCTTGTGCAACTGAAAACTTCTTTCATCTTCTACCATTTGATTTGATTTGTTCTCATCATTGTTCTATAACTGACTAGCAAAATATCTTCTGTTTTAATGATGAAATCCTTTTGCTTCACTAAAACATCTGATCTAAATGAAATGTTGATGAAATTGAAATTTAACTGATTTGAAAATGGTTAAAATCGCCTCAAACCTCATTTTCACTACCTTTTAACCGTATTCGGGTCATTTCCATGCTAGAAATCAATTTTGAACTTTTTTATTTGAATTCGGTTGCAAGATAAGTACCTGACACAAATCCTTGTGTAACTTGAACCGATTGCTTTCTGTGCAGAAAATGACTCCAGAATCGGAAAGTTCGTCTTCTTCCGATTCTGACGATATATAAGATTGCCTATTTCACATCTCAGAAACCTCTTGAAAGTCTGTTTGAAAATGTCTTCCTCTGCTAGAAATGCTTAGATCTTCAATTTTTAAATTTGAAATTTGAAAATTTTGAATTTATCTAAAGTTAAAACTTTAGAATAAAATCCCCTTTTGAAATTTAAAAACCTGACGTATATTTTTGTGAGTTTTAAAAGAATAAAATATATTTTTTATTCTTTCACATTTTCCTTTCCCCTTGGAATCTGGGGTCAACCTTCAGTTGACCAGGTGACACGTGTTAGTTCATGATTCGCTGAGCCCTCTGTATCATTTTCCATGTCAGCATTATGGGACCCGCACCACGTGTCGCTTGCCCACTTTCTCGCATTATTTATCTTCCTTGCATCTTATTTTTGTGGGAATGTGGGCACCGCAGGATCTGCCATGTGGCAGCATCATACAGATCAATCTTAGACTACTATTTTGTGCCACCTTGCCACCAGCTGGGACCCACTTGCCACATGGCAGCAACCCGCTTTCCCGCATTATTTATCCCATGTGCATCTTATTAATGCGGGGAAACATGCGTCGTTCGATCGTGACACTTGTTGAAATCTGGATGCCTTTGAGTGCGAATTCGCCATGTCATCACTATTGCGGTTTCATTTAAAACTTTGGTTACATCACCCGAGGCTATCTTCCACGTTCAAGTCGGATACGGGGCCCCCATGCTTGCTCACCTTCTTAAAAGGCCCGTCATTTAACACAATATGAAGCACTAGTGTATATAAAGGTTTAAAAACATCCTTGTATACCCAATGTGGGATAAAGGTTTTGAAGGCACCTCTTTGACTTCTGTTACTTGTGGCTTCTCATACTATTTTAGATTTAATAAAATGCTACCATTGAATACTTGAACTGACCCGATCGAATCACTGAGCTGAAGTCGATTAAGGGTCTTCCATCCTGTGTATTGTGTACCCCATTATGCTCCTTCTGTAAACTCATCTCAATTTTGAAGTATAAATGAGTGCACGGGAAAAGAGAATATAGGTGAACATTGCAGAGAAACTACATCCATATTGCACATGTCTGCGGTGATCAAGCCATTCATGGTCAATGTTCCCTATTTTTCAAACTAATGGCATCATATTCCTCTATCATTGGCATTATCCTTCCAATTTTTCAGTGTTATCTTTGACCTGCGGCTGCTTATTGCTTGCGTGATTTGCTAACATTTTGCTTCATGTGGATCTCTGTCGCTTTCCCTTTGAAACCATGGGAGTCTATCAATTTCCTATGACCGTGACTTTGTTGATATGGAGTTGCTACCTATAAAATGTAAGGACCCCTATTGCACTTGCCATAGTTGGGCGTGGGCACCCTGCATCCTTTGCTGACTGTTGTAGATTGCTCCCAATCTTCTTAAGTCACAGGCTGGAAGAAGCTACGCTGTGTGAGAGCCTAGATACAAATGGCGTCTCCACCTTATGCAATGTGAATGCCTTTACTTAAATGTCATGCTCTAATCTTCTTCAAAATGTGGATGGTACATTTCCTTGGGTGTGAGCCTGAGAAGGAGACCTCTTGCCCATGCAATGAGCCATGATATTAAAATGGGCAACATCCTTCCTCAGCATGGAATTTTTTTTTGATGCAAAACCATGGGGCTGCTGATTATATTCCACTCTATGGATGACTCTGCCCCTTACTTTGAAAATACCATATCAACCTCAAAAATATATACCTCAGCCCTTTTTAAAAAGGAAATAATTCCTTTTAATGCACATAATTAATTCCAGAAGATGTATTTATCTTTTCAAGCTCGCAGGCCGATTTTGTATTTTGAATTCCAAGTGGAAACATCAAAACACCATTCCTCCCCACATTGATCAGATGGTTATAAAACTATAACCTAAATTGTTCTGGCATAAAACTCATTCGGAAGATGCCCCTTGAGATATTTTTCCCTTCATAACAAACTATTCATCTAATGGAATCAGTCGGGCCCAAAAGTGGGTTTGGCTAAAAAAAAATTTCATTTTCGAACAACTGATTCGACAACTAATCCATTAACTCTCTCAAACTGACTAGAAACCAATTTGAATGTTGGATCATCACTGAAAACTTAATGCAATTATTTCCACATCACTATGAAATCTCTATCAGGAGGCCAGTTGTGTGACCTTAAAAACTAATTCAAACATTTGATGGAGCTCTAAAACTCAAGATCATTGTTCTCTCTGACACATTCAACAAGTCTGCCTGATCTCATCGCATGACGACATCAGGGTCAAAATATATCAACCTCTGAACTTGCTCACTTGAAATTACCTGCAATTAAACATGTCAGAAAGCTGGAAATTGCATTTGGAAATGACTTGGGAAACTGGGCAAATGGGCACGAGGTTCTAAAGATTAGGACAGGGGTAGATTGTCATGAGGAGAATATGATTATACGATTTGGGCTCATGATGAATAACAAGGAAAATTTGGCGAGGGCGCAAAGTTGGCTACTTGGATTTGCAAGAGAGCGAACACAACTAAAATATCATCTTTTGCAAATGGAATGACCCTGGTAAAGTATGAAGATGGATTTGTCAAGGCTTGGAAACTGACACACTTGGAGCATTTTCAGAGGACAACACAAGGGAACAAACCATTCGATCTCACCAATCATGAATTAGGAGTTATAACATCATGAACATGGGTCCTGATCAATCTGCAAATGCTGACACTAGTAAAAAGATAGAAATTCCATTTGGAATTGTATTCGAAAACTGATCAAACGGATTCGTCATAAGATGAAACTTGAAACATAACAAGTCTCTGGCCTCTACAATACAACGCAAAAAGAATTTCAACATTTTGGTCAACTGGTCAAAATTTATGGCACATCAAACAGAGCTTCCTAGAATTATGTGCAAAGTGCAACTGCATGAAAATAGTAATTGACCAACTTTGAGGGATTGAAAACCTAGTCAAACCGATTTGAAACATAGGTTCTCAAGTATGGACACTAGACACTCCCAAAGTGGCAAGTCATGACACAATTCTGGGTGCAAGATATTTAGGTGCAAACAGGGCTTCCTGTCACTATTTGACATTTGGGGTAAAGTGCAAATTAGACATTGGCTCAAAATAGGACTTCACCAAAGAGCTCCGAATATCAATTTATCATTACAATTTATGTGAACGGGCTAAATGAAGGGTGTTAGAAACATTAAATGCCATTTATGCATTAACTCAACAACTGGGTACATATTCTTCACAAAGCATTTATAGGGCTCAATTTTTCAATCGTGCTCAAAATTGACCATGAAATTTTGAGCGCCAACACATCCAAAGAGAGACATTGACTTCAGCATAGACTTTATTCCAAAAGTGGAGCCCATTTCTAGAGATCCTTATTGGATTACCACTTCGGAGTGGAGTGAGTTGTTCCTGCAACTTGAGGACATTTTGGCCAAAGGTTGTATTCAACCGAGTGTTTCTCCATAGGGAGCACCAATGTTGTTTTTGAAGAAGGATGGTTCATTACACTTGTGCATTGACTATAGACAATTGAACAAGGTAATGATTAAGAAAATATATCCTTTACCAAGAATCAATGATTTATTTGACCAGATCATGGGAGCCACAAAGTTCTCTAAGATTGATCTAAAGTCAGGATACCATCAACTTCACATTCAAAATGTTGATATTCATATGACCACCTTTCGCACTCGCTATGAACACTATGAGATTATAGTTGTTCCATTTGGGTTGACGAATGCTCCATCTATTTTTCTGTGCTTAACAACTGGAGTATTCCATTCTTACCTTGACCGATTTGTACTTGTGTTCCTAGATGACATTTTGATATATTCTAGATCCCAAGAGGAACATGAGGATCATCTACGGTTGGTTCTCTAGTGCCTTTGAGACAATCAACTTTATGCCAACTTGGAAAAGTGTGATATATTTTAGTCAGAGATACAATATTTAGGGCATATCATATCAAGGGATGATATCTTAGTAGACCCTATGAAGATCCAAGCAATGGTAGATTGGCTTGCATCCACTACTGTGTTGGAGATTTATAGCTTCATGGGTCTGGCAAGTTATTATCGTAGGTTCACTCAAAACTTTTCCAAAGTAGTATATCCTATCACTTCCCTGAAGCATTTTGAAAGCTCAAGGATCTTTTGACTAGTGCACTGATATTAGCAATACTTGATCTAGTAGGTGACTTTATGGTGTGTACAGATGCTTCTCTAGAAGGGATTGGAATAGTAATGATGTAGGATGGATGGGTGATTTCTTATGAGTATCGTAAACTCAAGGATCATGAGTTGAATTATCCCATGCATGATCTTGAGTTAGCTACAGTCATTCATGCTCTAGTGAGATGCATACACTTCTTGTTGGGGCACCATTTTGAGCTTTCTAGTGATCATCGTAGTCTACAATGTTGGAATAATCAAATGGAAAGAATACTTCTGAGGGACGGCACACTTTTAACCTTAAAAATTTTTAACTGAAAATAAACTTCATGCATGTAAACATATCAATTAAGCATAAAGTAGACACATGTATCACAACACATAACACCAAATTTGGTAACCCAAAAACCCTCCAAAATGAGAAGGTAAAGCTGGGGTGGGGATGATACCCACAAAATATCATGGTAGCAATAATGTTTGACCACTTCTGATGGTCTGCCCTGTTAAAGGCTTTACACTATATCAATAGTGACTTATTTAAATGATTTACAAACACTTTACATGAAGTTTCACCCTGTTAAAGGATTTTATCACCTTTTCAAAGGATCTACAACCTAGTTGTTAAGCTAACCTATCAACATAGGATTTTCCTTCTGATACAATTGCTAGAGATTATTAAACTAATAAACTTGATAGCTTACAATCATTGATTGCTAAATTCAAGCACTTGATCTGCTCTCTCTACTCTTGATCCTCTGAGATCTGATATCTATTCGATGCCCTTGCTCTACTATGATCGACTGAATACTACAATGCTGCTCTATTCCTCTAAGTCTTTTCATACTTCCCTTTGAATTTCACTATAGTTTACCCATAGACTACTCTCATCATCACATACAATGGGGTTTTGTCCTCCTCTTAAGGATTTCAAAGACTTAGGGTTATGTATGGATCTACGATCCATATTGAATCTTTATTTCTCGCTCATTCCTTACACTTTTCTTATTGGTTGCATGCCTTCTCCATTTTTATTATTGCCTGCATGTTGATTGCATAGGAAATATAAAAAAATCATTCTTATCTTTAATATCCCTCGAGATCCTTCTATGTCATCTCAAAAAATGGTTTACATTTGAGTTTGTGAATGCACAAAATCGTATGTTGACTCTATGTTACTTGGCACATACTAGATTATTGGTGCTCGACACATATATGATTATGGTTTGATCGACATCTATTGCATTTTGGCTTTCTTGGCATCAACTGTGACTCAACACCTACATATCACTCGGCTCATATGGTTTACTTGGCTCCTGAAGTCACTTGGCACCTGTATCATTCTCAACACATGAAGTGACTTGACACCTATTGAAATTCTAGCTTGGCACATACTATAGCTCGACATATATAGTGTACTCGGCTTCTATGTGAAAATTGGTTAAGTGTGTTGACACTCAATTGTCAAAACCATTCTGAGACCAACATACAGTACATATTCATGTAGCCTAATCTGAATTCTAGGTAGAGGCATTGGATAGAGTTTCTATGCAAGTATGACTTCAAGGTGAAGTATATTTAGGGAAAGGAGAATGTGGTAGCTGATTCTTTGAGTCATATGAGACATGAGACACTATCTTTTACTCTTAGTGTGGATTTGAGGAGCCATATACTTCATGCACTTCTTATAGATACTTGGTATCAAGAGGTGATCATGGAGATAGATTCAAGTAGACCATTGGAGGGTAGGTTTTCAGGTTATGTCTTGGAATCAAATGGCCTTTTGCATTATTCAGGGAGTATTTATGTACCACTTTTGGATGAGCTTCGTACATTGATCCTATCAAAGGCCCATTGTGCACTTGACTCGACACATCCAAGTGTCAAGAAGATGCATGCATATTTGTGACGTATATACTTTTCGATAGGGATGAAGTGCAATGTTGCTGATATCATGGCTAGGTGTCTTGAGTGGTAGAGAGTCAAGGCAGAGCACCAACATCCAACAGGGTTTTTACAACCAAATCTCATTCGTGCATGGAAGTGGGATATTATCTCTATGGATTTCATTGTAGGATCACCTATGATTGCTCATGAATATGATGCTATCATTGTCACCATTGATTAGTTGACTAAGGTGGAACACTTTTCACCGATGAGGCCATCCTACACAACAACTTTAGTAGCTAGTTTCTTCATGCATGATATCATGAGATTCCATGGTATTCCCTGGAAGATCACTTCAGATAGGGATCATGTATTCACATCCGCATTTGGGACATCTTTGTAGCATGATCTTGGAGTATAGTTGACCTTCAGCTCAACGTATCACCCAGAGAAATATGGTCTAATTGAGAGAGTGAATCAGGTTCTAGAGGATATGTTGAGGATGTATGTTATGGACAGACAAACTCTTTGGGATGATTATCTTTACCTAGTAGAGTTTGCATTTAATAATAGGTATCACAGTTTGATTAGGATGACACCTTTTCAAGCTTTGTATGGTCATCCTTGTCGTTCACCTTGAGTTGGGACAATTTAGAGGATCACATCTTGTTCAGTCCTAAGATGCTTCGAGATATGGAGCAATAGGTAGTGCACATCCATGAGCATATGTCTACAACACATGATATATAAAATAAGTATGTCGATGCTCATAGGAAGGATAAGCAATTTGCAGTAGATGAGAAGGTTTTCTAGAGAGTGCGTCTGTAGAAGAGTGTGATCTATTATGGAAATGGTTTGAAGCTAGCACCTCATTTTGTGGGACTATTTGAGATTCTTGGAGGATAGGTCCAATTTCCTACCATCTTGCATTATTGCCCAACTTAGCTCATGTTCATGATGTTTTCCATGTTTCTATTCTTAGATAATATATTCCTAATGTGATAGATGTTCTTGATTGGAATGTGTTATAGGTGGAGGACGTGCAGCTAGCTTTGGAGTAGGTGTACATTCTATAGCAGTAGGATTTGACCCTTAGCGGTCAAACCATGGCGTAGGTAAGGGTCCAATGGGACCCTAATGATGTGTCATCAACTACTTGGGAGGGTGTATTTGGTTTATGGGATTTATACCCCTATTTGTTTATAGGCTTCCAGGAATAAGCCTAAGTCTAGGGGGCTAGATGTAGTGCCTATCCCTAGTTTACTTTTAATATTATCTTCCCAAATTCTTTTAGGTCAACTTTACGGTTACGTTTGATGATTAGTGGTGCTTGATTATCGATTTTTTGGATCTTATTTCATACACGGTTGATTTATGTGATGAGTTACTTGGTACTCAGTTATTTCGTGTGTGCATGATTATTCTTCGATGATGATGCTTGTATACATTGATTTCAATTTTTTCATGATGATAGTTAGATGGATGATTTACATGCAATTTCTATGGATCTTACCCCATACTTGCATGTGTATGATGTTCATGTCTGTTTTACTTTATGTATAATATTTTTGATGTGGTTAAGGGAGGGAGTCATAGTCACCTGCTAGTCAAGATCTACATGATACACCACTCCCCGTCATTTCTTGTTTAGTTTAGATTATATGTGTATATACATGCTCAAATTTTATGTAGATTGTAGGTACCAGGCATCAACTTCCCTAAATTGCTAGGATGGGTGTGCCCTATTGCAATATCTCAATGGTAAAATAGGGGAGATAATTCTCGAGTCCAAATCACAACCTTAAGCCAATTGTTCTAGAAAGTAGGACATGTATCTTAGTTATTTACCCTTTCGAATTTGTCAAGTGACGTGAATTTTGATTTTGATCATTGAGTTTGATCTAGTGCTCTGTTCTTTATAATGGGGTTTTGTATTTAGTTTTGTAGGTTTGTTGGGATTTTCAGTTATAATTAAATCAAATTAAAAGATAATTTAATGATTAATTTAATAAAAAATTATAAAGAAAAATTAATATTTAATTATATTTAATTAATTAAATAAAAGAATTAAATTTAAAGATTTAATTAAAGTTCTAATTTTGGTGTAATCATATTTATTTAATTTAGTAATAATATACTTAAGAGTTTCATTTTTATAATAAACTCTAAATATTATTTTCTAGTTAAATCAATAAATATTTTATTAAAGACGTCTTGTGATTTAATAAGAGAGCAAAAAAATTAATTGAATAAAGTTTATTTTAATTAAATACAAAAGTTTGCACATGAAATTAAAATAAAATAAAATAATTAAGAAAGAGGTTTCGTGTTTGCAAAAATGAAACCCTAAAGGGAGAAAACTCTTTATTAAGAAATGAGAGTTCATTTCTCCATACATAGAGATTTGGAGGAGTCAATTTTCAAGAAGAGGGTTTTTGAAAGAAAGAGAATTTTCTTGCGAGCTTTGTTCATTCAATCGTAAGCATTAGTTCCAAGTAGGATCTTGTTGAAGTTTTGCGCATCAATTCTTCTTTTGAAATATTTTTCTTCTTCGTGTTCATGGATCTGTATTCATAATTTAATTGGGTTGAAACCTTGTTTATGAATTTATTGTTCTTCATTTCGAGAACATCTGGAAATGAATTAAAGTTTGGAACCCTTGTTTGGTAAATTTTAGAGATTCATAATTTGATTGATTTCAATTAGAGTAGGGTTTGGAAAAGAGATCAAAATTTGATATACAAAATTCAATTGGTTGTTTGTGTTTTTCTTATCAGATCTTCTATGTAAATTTATAAAAAAATATGTTAATAAAAATTACCACAACAAATAATTTTACTGTGATAATTTTATCACATATTATATTATGGAATTGACGAATTTCATTTTATTTATGGAAGGGGGAGCTATTGTTTTATGTTTTAAAAAAAATAATAAACACACATATGTGTGTGTGTGTGTGTGTGTGTGTTAAGGAGGGAGATTAGGGCAATGACCTCCCTGTCTCCCTTCCTCGTGCTACTCTGTAGCCTAGCTACAAAGGCAATCAAGGTTGCCAACAACAGTCGGAGCTACTGCGATAGTCGAGGTTGCCTAAGCAACTAGAGTTGCTGCGGTAGCAGTGTTGATAGGCCCTAAATGTAATTTTAAAAAATGGTTTTATTTATTTTTTAAATTTATTTAATTTTATTATTATAAAATTAAATTCTTAATATAGTTTGATCATTTATAAATTAAATTAAAAGTTATTAATAATATTAAATAGTTACTATTATATTATTAATAATAGTAATTATGATTATTAATAAATTAATATTATTTATCAATAGTTAATATTTAATATTTTAATAATTAATAATAATTATTTAATTCTAAAAATATTTATTCAAAACATAGTTACTTAATGAATTACAAGTTTTGAAAAATGAATTTTAGTTTTTAAATCTATTGGGTATATTTGAATTATTTATTTTAAATCTAATGATTTAGTTAAATGATCATCAATCTTTAACAAGGGAAATTTGTACGCTTTTATAAGTGGAATTTTAAGGATACATTTTAAATGAAGTACAAAAACTTAAACCTTGTTGTTTAATCAAAATCGTATGTTTTCAAAACCAAACAAAATCTATGGAACTACACTTGCTATGATGTGTATATTTTATTTTGTGTTGGGTTTGGGCTTGACATAGAGTGTTGACTAGTTTTAGATATCTACCAAAGGCGGAGAGTTATTGTTTTTGTGATGTCATGGTTTTGTAATGTGATCTTTGAGTTATGGATCAATTTTTATATGGTAATTGTATTGGTGAAATTTGTGATTTCCAATCAATTATCTTTTAGTGCTTTCTAGTTGCTTGTTTAAGAACTGATTTGTGTTATGATGATCTTATGAGACTGTTCACTATTTTGTCTTAGGGTAGGTTGTCTTTATGTTTGTTGGGAAGTGGCTTACAATGGAGGCCGGAGCCCTAACGAGCCTACCTAGGCAATCCATTGTAGGTTATTCTAATATGTGATAACATTTCATTAAATGGGTTTAAATGAATTAAAAAAAGTTAGTGAACTTTTCCTCACCCATGCCTCAAGTGCTAGTACAAGCTAGGATGGGAGTAGAGAGGATGCTTGTTTGCAACCTTGCCTCGTTAGTATGCCTTGTCCCTACAAAAGGATATTGATGTTGCATAGATTCACTAGGGGGTAGAGTTGAGAGAGGCTACTAGGATAACCCTAGAGTTTACTCATGCAATGACACTTGTTTACTTACATAGTAGATTTCTTACATGTCTTTGTTGCCTCTAGGTTTAGATGTCATTTGTGTCTTGGTACCTTTGAGATAGATTTCTATCAAGTTTTCCTTGACCTAGGTGTTGTTTTAACTTTGATTGATGCTTGTATGGGACTTGAGACTATCTCCCTAGCACCGTGGGAGTGAGCCATTTAGGTTCCATGAGTTTGGGTGGTAGTGCATTTTTCTTATACCATTGAGATTCGACAGCTAGATGTCAATGTTGGATGTCCTCGTGTAGTTATTCCTTTCATTTTTTGATCTTTTGTTGTATTGTATCTAACTTTAAGAGATCTTATGAGATGATGTATTTTATTTATGATGTATATTCTTTGAGTTTTCATACCTTGTGACCTATAGAGTGGATGATTATGCATTTTGGTTATGCCAAGTGGCATCTTATGTAATTGTATATTATTTGATTGAAAATGTACTTGTAATAATTGTTTGATGTGGATTTTCTTTTCATTAAGGAAAGAAAGTTTTGAAGGGTGCTTGAAACCCTTTGCAAATCAAAATATTTTCAATGTAGCACAAACAAAAGAAATAATAGATCAAAGGTGAAACATGTTACCCACCAAAATTAGGTGACCAGGGTGGACTCACAAATACCAGAGTACACAATTGCCACCAACAATAGGTTTTGAAACAGGTGCCTAAAACCCCACGGTAACAAAAGAAATAAACACTAAATCCTGAACCATGTCAAACTGCAAAGATACAATGGGCCAAAAAAGGCCAGGAGATCCAAACAAAAAGAGACAACCACAAAAGAAATGACAAACAACAGGTTATGAAAGAACAAAAACTAGGCCTCAAGATTTACCTTTTAGTCACATCTTTTGAGAATGTAAAGACATATCAAATGAAGCATTGGAGGGCTTGACTTTTTTTCCTTTTACTATTGTCCAACCATCCTCCACCTTCCTAGCAGCTTTCATCCACACAAGGTCATTAGCCCCGCAACCAACCCCCATCACCCTCACGATAGGAGAAGAAATAACTCCACCATACAGATTCTCGACCACAAAAGAAGAAGGGATAGTAGCATCATCCTAAGCCAGAGCCGCAAGAGGTGCAACAAACAAATCAATAGTTACAGTAGCTGAAGAAGGGACTGCTACAACATTCTTGGCCACGTCCATAGGGAAATCATTTGAAACATCAGAGACAACAAGAAAATCCTTCATCAAAGAAATATCTTCCTGAAAAGAAGCATCCAAACCATCTCCAATCGTGGAAACTTTCTGAACCATGTAGTGATCATCCAAAACCCCCAACCACCAAGAAGGTGATTTCCTTGATCTAAGCTTTTGAGAGGAGAATCTTGTAGCGAGATGGTCAGTCTTATGGCATTTCTTGCATCTGAAGGGAATACCCTCATAATCAAGAAGATGAATCCACGAGCCGTTTGGAGAAGCCAACTTAATCATTTTAGGGAGCCCCTTAGAGAAGTCAATCTCCACACGTCATCCAAAACACATTGGAAGATGCAAAATCAACCATTAGGAAGTCACTAAGGGCCTTGCCCACAGCCTCCAGGACTAAATCCAACCATAAGTGAAGGGGAAGATTCGACAACCTAACCCAAAGAGGAATCTTATTAAAGGATTTAGTTGACAAATCAAAATCTGTATGCCAAGGTTTAGCCATCAAGGGGAACCTCTCCTCTCAAGAGAAAACACGACACAATATGTCCTTCCTATCTTCAATAGTAGAAAATTTCATAATAAAAAACTCCCTTGCCATAGGGTATATCTGAACTAAATCTGAAATGATTGGCTTCCAGTTTTTAGATATCCAACCAAGCATGCAGATCTAATAAAGAAGGCCAAAATCCTGTAAAATGAAAAATAACAGTTATAGAAGAGGAGTCCTCCATATATGTGGAAATCTCATCAACTATTTCAAACTCTAGATGAATTAGAATCAGGTTACTTACATCAACAGGAACAACAGCTTGGAGTCCCAACTTCACAGCTTGACCCCCAATACTTGCCTCATAGATAGTGACATTAGCATATAAGATAACGGATCTTCCCACAACCCCCTGAGGTAGAGCAACATGAGCCACCCTAGTAGGAGTCACTAGAGTAAAAACACCCCAAACCACTATAGAGAAACCATTCACCCCCTTGGCATGAACAACCCCATTGTCCGCCAGAGAATGGGCAGGAGATGTCTCAGGTTCAAACCTTGGCAGAACACGGGCAGAGGCAGTATTGATGTGGATTTGTTGTGTATCAACTTTAGTATTAATATAAAACTTATTTATATATGTGATTCAAGATCATGGGACCCTTAAGAGATGTAATTTGTTTATGATGATTGTATGTATGTGAGTTATTGATTCTACTATTTTATCTCTTGTTGTTATCTTTATAAAAAAAAATGTTTGGAAAACTTAGTGAAACTTTAGGTTAATTTATTTTGGGTTTCTAAGGGGGTTTTACACTGCATAAGAGTGTACTAATAGAAGATTAATTTAAGAGGATGTATTACATGGGCCCCAATAGATGTGTTCTTTATGAAAATGGGGAAGATTCCATTGATCACTTATTCTCGAAGTGCTCCCAACTTGGATGGAGCTCAACATTTCTCATTTCAATAATAAAGTTGCTTTCTACTTGGGCCCTCCTTAGAAAAGGAAATATCTTCAGTGATTTATGGAATTTTACCCATTGAATTTCCCTATTGGAACTCTAGAGGGAACAAAATAGTTGAATTATTCAGGATAAGAAACTAGAAGTTAGGCAACTGATTAACAAGATTGAGGGTACAATCATTGAGTTGACCAACAATAGGATAATGAATGGATGTTTGAAAGAGGTAGCGATATCTCATTGGGATGAAAAAATGAAAGGAGAATGGATAGGACTAAAGATCCCCCCTTTATGGGGTCATGATAAACATCGATCATGGATAGAAGGAAGGAATGCTTTTGGAAACCCCCAATGCAAGGTTGGCTTAAACTCAATTTTGAGGGAGCTTTGAAAGGAAACCCAAGCAAAGAAGGTATAGAATGTTGTGTTATTGATGATTAAGGGAGGGAAGTAGCCAGTATAGCCAAAGAAAATGGGGTAGAAACTAACAACATGACATAATTAATGGCCTTGGTAGAAGGGTTAGCCCTGTATATAAATATGGGGTGTAGGAATTTAGAATTGAAGGGGATTCAATGATCATTATCAACACCCTTCGCAAAAGCTCCCTCTCAAATTGGCACTTGGATGCTATCCTATCAAAGGCCTTAGGATTTTGTAGAGTTTTTTTCACAAAACAACTATAAACCATATTTATAGAGAACCTAATAGTAGAGTGGATAAATTAACTAACTTAGGCATAGATGGTAGTTCTCCTTATAATTAATAAAGGTTTATGACTATTGACTAATTCCTATTTTCCTTGTAAACTTAGGGGGCATTTTTTTATGTTATTTTGTTTTCTTCGGTTTCCTTGATTTATAGGATCTAATATACCCAAAGTTTTTCGAATATAATTAATAGATTTTACATTGCTTTCCTAATACAAATTCCTAATATAATGTGGTTTAAGAGTGTCAAAGGGTGTAATTCATATTGAATGTACTTGTTTTTTTAGAAAGAAAGAAATCTTGCCTTATTTTCTTGATGCTTCACTCATAATAATCTTCTAACTACCTAGGTCATATTCCTTATTTATTGGTTTTTATTTTAAATATTTTATTCTTAACATATAAGTTTGCAAGATGGAATGTTTAACACATATGCAAATCTTCGAGTGCATAAGATTGTAAGATGGAAGCTTAGGGATAATTTTGGATAGCATAAAGATAAATTGGGGCTCTCTTAGATTGTGAATATTTGTTATCAACATTCTGGTAGATTTTGAAGGGATAAAAGACTCATCCATCCAAATGTTCAAAGTTGTATTTACTTTCTTTATATATTTATCAAACGCGTTGGGTCATTTATTTATTAAAAAAGTTAAAGATAAATAAATTAGTAAGATATGTAAGTAATAATAAATAAATTAGAAAATAATGTTCACACTGGAAGGTTTTAAATATGTTGCTCTTGTGGCAAGATTATGTGCAACACTATATTAAATATTAGAAACATTACACTTTGTTTTAATTTTTTTTTTTGTTTATTTATGATTGGTTACAAGATTCTTTTTATTAAGAAATAAAAACTAGTAAAAGAAAATATTTAGAATTAATAAGTGTAAATTGCAATTCATTTTATATTCTAACTTTGTTAAAATCATAGTTATTTATCCCAAATGAATTCTCCAAAACAAGGTTTGCATGTGGGAGTAATTAGTTTCTTTCCATTTAATTTTCATGTTTGATAGAGATGGGAATGGGTCATGTAAGTGTTGAAGCTTCCTTTGTCCACACTATAACCATTTCTTTCAACAATTTGGACCACACTGAATGTGCCTAAAAGTAGCACTTGGCGATAAGATTTAACCGACCCAAATGTATAAAATTTATAGCTAGTTGAGTTTTATATTAATTAAGGTTGTCAGTACTTATGAATAGACAAACTCTGTGTTGTGGCCATCTGCTATCTATAATTTAAATGCTTGTAATAAATGCAATTAATACGTACTTATCTTTATAGTATTTCTTTTTGTTATTTTTGGAATCAGAAAGATCAATTAACCCTAACAAAATTATTTTTCACCAATAAGAAAATAAAAATTATTGAAATTGATTTTAAAAATATAACTACCTAAACTTTAAAATTTAAGAAATTTTTAACTATATAAATTAATTATAAGGAACTAATGAAAATATTAGACAAGGACTAATAGTATCTTATTAACTAGACCTAATTTTTTATATTATTTTTGTTTAAATGTAGAGAAATATTTAGATTATTACTATAAATTCATTTAGCCATGCTTTTTATGTGCTTCCATTGTAATATGTAGACTTAAGTCTCACACTTATCTTGATGCATCACAATGATTATATTTAAAAAAATATAAAGTTTACTGTAATATGCAACTCATCATTCTTGAATAGTTATATAATGAAATGACTAATTTAAATCTTTATTTAAATATTCTATGTTTATTAAAGAATTATTTTTAAAGTTCATCATAGTTAAAATAAGTGTAAGAGAAATGAGTGGAACACTAATCATGCACTTTTTTTGTGTTGAACCTATTGTTGTTTCGTGCATAGGTAAGTATACTGACAGGGGGTTGAATCAATATAATCTAGATAATTTCAACTTTTCTCTTTTACCTATCTTTACATAGGTCTATAAGTTAATGCTAGCTACAACTTAATTGGTTAGAGTTAAACAAAAACTATAAAGACATACAATAGAATCACATAACATAGTATTTATTTGATGGAAATTTAGCTAGGGTAAAAACCATAGTGTGCGAGTCAATCATCACAAAGCTTGCACTCTCTTTAAGTGCACCTATTCAAGAGCTTATCTCTATTAGAAGATTATAAAAATACAGTTAGTTACCACCAAGTTCAGGGATTTAGATAAGACATGTGCAAGTCTTACCCGATTAAGAGCAACCTAGTTAGAGGACTTCATAACACAAGTTAATGTGCCACCTTGTTAGGTGATTTAATAAAAAGAACTTGTTAGGTTCCACCCTTGATGGGATTTTTTGTTGTAGTGATTAGAAAACAACAAAGGAGATGATCTAATCAAAATAGCTACTACACTTAAATGCTCTACAACTTTTCTTTTCTCTCCCTTGACTTTGCTATATAGACACTGTTGGTTGTTGGCTCTTGCACACTTCCTCACTTGTGTTGTTTGGGCACATTGGCTTCTCCTGAACACGTTACTTCTTCACACTATATGTGACTTCTCACTATCACACTTATCACTCTGAGGTTAGACTTATCTCATCTATGTGACTCTTTTGCTATATTCTCTACAATTTAATGCTTGTTCTACATTAAAACCTTAATTTATGATTTCTAAATTTGAACTCTCAAGCCTATTCCTATCTTTTCCTCCTCTTACTATCATGTGTCATCCTTGTTGTATATAGCATGTACAAACATAAGTCATAGATATTCTATGACCATGAAGGATTTTATTGTTGGAAAAAATTCAAATTCAAATTTTTTCCATTGTTCCTTGATGTGACAACACTATCACCATTAAATGCAATGATGAATGTACTTCTACCTACTCTATGACACGACAATCACAAATATCTTGCTACATGCTTTTGTTAGAAATGTTTAGAATAATTGAGAGCGGGGATGAATCAGTTACTCAAGGTCCATAAGTACCATTTGAACAACTAAACATAAAACATTCACTATTATGCTTATCATGTTGTTGCTCAGTCTCTACTATACTGATAAAAAAATTGATGTCCTTATTGGAATACTTTAGGATAACTAAGAGGGGCGGGGTGAATCAATTATCCAAGGTCTTGATGTATGAATAAAACTTTTCACAACTTAGTGAACCCATAAAACTTTCATACCCATGCATGCATTCAATATTTAATAACTAAGACTTGTATATTACTGTCAAATCAACTTGAAGAAATGTAAAGCATGAAACAAAACACATTCATCAACACACTTGACACAATGATTTACATGGAAACCCAATTTGGGAAAAACTACCATTTTTCACTCTTCTGAAGTGATGCCCTATGAAAGGCCAACCCTATTAAATGTTACAATGCACACTGTTAAATGTGACCTAGTTAAGAGATTTACATCACCCTGTTAAAAGTGAGCCTTGTTAGAGGACTTTAGGCCATTCACTTGGAATGTCACATGGTTAAAGGATTTACAAATGACTGTTAGGTCAACCTTAATCCAAAGGATTTACTCTAAACTAATACAATTGTTAGAGAGTAACAGTAGAGCTTTGATTTGATACAACTTACAACTTCTCTTGCAAATTATAGATCTCTGTTTAGTCCTCAATTCTTCTTGGCTTTCATACTTTGCAGCTTTGACAACTTGTTCACCCTTCAAGCATTCATCTCCTTAAGTCTTCTTGCTTAACATGCCATAACAAACTCTTCTCTTGGGTCACATGATGAAGAAAAACCCTTAATTCCCTCTCTTCCTTAGGATCTCACACATGCCATCAACAAAAACTTTTTCTTCATGACCAAACATTCATATGAATAGGAAATTAGGATTTTTTCCCGCTCATTTTCCATCAATAAAATTAGGGTTTTAGATGGATTAGGTAGGATACAATGTATCTACCCCATATCTTGTCTTATCTAGAAAATTCTCATAGAATCCATTTGAATTTGCCTAAAAGTGGCTTACATCAAATTTTGTGCGACTAGATCACCAACCTTGTCTTCCTCTTGGTTCACAAGTTTCAAGAAAACAAACTTGTCAACTTAGATTCAGTGAATCTTCAATCTTTAGCATAATGCAACAACTCAACATTATCAATATTCTAATACTCGACACATACTGTGTTGCTCGGCATCAACTATGAAATCACTTAGCATCAACTAAAGTTTAGTGATGCTCGACATCAACTAAACTTCACTTGGCATGGTCTATCTACTCGGCACTTGAGTTCACTTGGTACATGAGTGACTCGGCACTCATTGCAAGTCGACATCCACTAGAGTTTATTTTCACTTGGCTCCAATTAACTTTCTGCTCAGCTTGCATTGGCTTTGCTTGGCACCTACTATCCACTCGGTCAATCTTGGCAGACAAACTTTGTTTAACTTGTTCTTCTAACCTTTCTAAGTGTAGCCAACATTTTGTAACCTTAAGTAGGTCATTAATACATCATGTTTTCATTGTCTCAACTGATTATTATACTTCATTACATAATCATAACTCAACCTTTTCTCTAGGTGCTATTGTTACCTCTTATTTATCAAATCCTCTTCATCAATCAACTAAGTGATAGTACTTGAATTTTATAAGCAGTTGTCTTACTAGCAAATAACATGTTTGACATCAGTGACAAAATAATGATTGAAACACATAGCCTTCTTCAAAAATATCCCTCTTAACACTCTCTCTTTTCAATCATATCTCAATAATCTCCCTCTTTGGCATTAATGGCAGACCAAACTGATCAACCACGTATATCAAATTATGAATATCTTATTTAATCTAATTAGGTTAAAATACTAAGGCAATACTAAAAAGAAAACTTGTATTGAAATATCTCCCTCTATTAGCAACTTCCATCTTCTGATTAGGTTACAAAAATCTTTCTTATAACTCCCTCTAAGTTCCTTCTTTTATCTCCCTCTTACTAGGTAGATTTAGATTTCCCCCTCTAATTACAGTCTTATTAAGCTTCTTTCTCTTTTTCTAATCAACAAATCTCTCCTTCTAATAATGATTGGTTTAATGTGCTTTCTCCCTCTTTTTTTTGGCAGCTCTTGATCAGTGAATCTCTCCCTCTTTGACAACAATGCCAAAGACATATACAAAAGAAATTTGGCATCTCAAAATATGCAGATATAAGCTTTTGTAGTTTCTCTAGTTTCTCCATCTATCACCTTGCTTTTGACTAATTTGAACTTTGAGCTCTGTGATTACTTTAGATAGTTCCTAAAGTAAGATCCTCTGCATCAATGTTTATTATATGAAGATCAGCTTGTTTGATGTAGGGCATTCCTTCTTTTTATTAAATAGCCTATGATAGGGGTATCACCCCTAGTTTACCTCTTAGATACTCATGATCATCTTTAGGTAATGGTTTTGTGAATATATCAACAATTTTCTCTTTTTTGTTAATATATTTCATCTTAACCTCTTTGTCTTGAACTAACTCTCTCACATAATGATACTTTATTGCAATGTGCTTTGTCTTTGTATGCATCACTGGATTCTTTGATATATTCATAGCACTTGTATTATCACAATAAAGTATCATAGGTTCTCTGATCTCTTCTTTCATTCCTTTGAGTAGTTGTTTTATCCATACAATATTTGTGCAATTTATAACAACAACAACATATTTTGCTTCAACGATAGATTGTGAAGTACAACTCTGTTTCTTACTTGTCCATGTAACTAGTCTTTTGCCTAAAAAAAATGCTTCTTCACTGGTGCTCTTTCTATCATCAATGTTTCCAGCCCAATTAACTTCAGTGTAGGCTATCAATTCAAACTTTTCATTCTTCTTATGGTATAGACCAAAATCTTCTGTTCCTTTTAGATATCTCATTATTCTCTTCATGGCCATTAAGTGATTCTCCTTGGGATTAGTAGAGAATCTTGTAACTATCCCTATAGATAATGTAATGTCAGGTTTGCTATGTATTACATATTGCAATTTTCCAGTCATAGACTTGTACAATATTTTATTCACCTTAGCATAATCATCATTCTTTGACAACTTGTACCCTGTCACCATAGAAATTCTTACTAGTTTGGAATTCTCTAATCTAAAAGTCTTCAATATTTCTTCGATATACTTTGACTAAGTGATATATATACCATACTTCATCTAATAAACTTGTAGTCCCACAAAAAAATTGATTTCTCCAAACATAGACATTTCAAATTCTTGCTTCATCTGATTTGCAAAATTTTTACATAAAGCATCTTGTCTTCCAAATATGATATCATCAACAAATATTTCAGATATCAAAATACCTTTTTTTTCTCTATCTTTATGTGCAGATTATTGTTATCATCAATCTTTTCAAATCTTATCTTCACAAGATAAGTATGAAGTCTTTCATACCATGCTCTTGGTGCTTGCTTCAATCCATATAGGGCTTTGTAAAGTCTACATACCATGTTCTTATTATTAATATTAACAAAACCTTTTGGTTGTTCTATGTAAGCTTCCTCTTTTAATATGTCATTCAGAAATGTAGATTTGACATCCATCTAATAAACTTTGAAACCTTTGTATGTAGCATAAACAAGTAGAGTTTTTACTCCTTCCATTCTTGCAACAAGAACGAATGTCTCCCCGTAGTCAATTTGCTTTTGTGCATATCACTTACAAACTAGTGTCACTTTGTTTCTTGTGATTTTACCATTTTCATCTAGCTTGTTTATGAATACCCATTTGGTGCCAATTACATTCTTTTCTTATGGTTTAGGAACCAAAATCCATATTTTATTCTTCTCAATTTGTTCAATCTTTTCTTCCATCTCTTTGTATCAGTCTACATCTTCTAATGCATCTTTCACTATTTTAGGCTCCTTCATGCTCAAAAGATATGATTCACTTCTTAGTTTGTTTCTTGTCATTGGCCTAGCATTTTTATCTCCAATTGTTTGATCAACAAGATGGTGTCTTTTGACATATTTGGACAGCCTTGGCTCAGCTCTTATTTCTTCAATTTGTCTTTCAACTTTAGATTCACTTTGTATATTTTTGTCAGGTATCTTTGTATCTCTTCCATGTGTTCTAATCTTAGATTCAGAATGTACATCTCCTTCATTCTATAACTTGACATCTGAATGCAACTCGGTTTGTGAATGCAACTTAGCATTTAAAGGATGTGACTTGGCAGTTACTGATACTTGTTGTTGATTTGAAATTTGATTTGCAACATCTTCTTCAGCAGACATTCCTTCATAAAAGTACACAAATGATTTGTAATCTTCTAGTTCTTTCATAGGTTCAACCTCATGTACTTCTATAAATTCATCAAAATTCACATTTGCACTTTCCACAATTTTGTTAGCATTTGTATTCAAACATTTATAAGCTTTACTTCTTGTGAAGTATACAAGGAATATACCTTCTTCACTTTTTGCATCAAGCTTTTCGTTCCTAACATCTTTAAGAATATAAAATTTACTTGTAAATACCTTAAAATATTTTACATTGGGTGGATATCCATACCATAGTTCAAAAGGTGTTGAATGAGTACCTTTCTTAATTTTCACACGGTTCAAGGTATATACAACAATACTTACATCCTCTCTCTAGTATTTCAAAGCAACATTCTTCTCCATCATAAGTGTTCTGCCACAATCCATTGTAGACCTGTTTCTCCTTTCAACAATCTCATTTTGTGGAGGTGTCCTAGGGGCAGATGTTTGTCTTTTGATTCTTCTATCATTAGAGAACATCTCAAACTCATTTGATGTGAATTCTCCTCCTCTACCTGATCTCAAGCATTTTAGACTTTTACCTATTTCTTTCTCAACTATTGCCAAGTACCACTTAAACATTTGAAAAATGTCATATTTCTATTTCAAAAACATAACTGTCATCATCCTAGAGTAATCACAACAAGTAGCATTATGTACTTATCTCCTCTGTAGCTTTTCACTTCAATTGGTCCACATAAGTTAGTATGAACAATCTCTAGTATTTCTTTAGAGGTGTAAACTTTACTCTTAAAGCTTGACTTATTCATTTTTTCTAGCTAATATTATTTGCATATTAAATTATCAGGTTTCTTCAACATGGGAAAACCTCTAACTTTCTTCATGTTACTAATACTAACCAAGCTATCCAAATTAACATGACATAATCTCTTGTGCCAAAGCCATACATCATCAAATTTAGCAATAAAGAAATTAAAATCCTCTATATCAAGATATAATAGATTACTTCTAGTTTGATTACCCTTTCCAATCAGTTTCCCATTTGTGTCATATATCTTGACAGTTTTGTTTCCAAATTCAAACTTGCATCCCAGATTGTTCAATTGTGATACACTCAATAAGTTATAATTTAATCTTTCAACAAAGTAAGCACTGTCACATGAAATCTTATCTATGAGTTTGATAGAGCATTTTCCTTTTATCAAAAATGGTGCATCATTACCAAATCTTACACTGTTTCCATCATAACAAGTTAAGGTAATGAACTTACTTTTATCTCGAGTAATGTGATGTGAGCATCCACTATCAATGATCCATCTATAATTTTTGTTCACACAAGTCACAAGTGCAGTTGTCTCATCTTTATCAAATTCGTCCTTCATTGCAACATACACCACTTCATTGCCATGTTCATCAGAATCATCTTTTCTTTCTTCTTTAGCAATGGAGCATGATTTCTTGCCTTTTTTTTATAGTCTTTGTTGTCATCTTCTCTTTTATTTTTGTATTTGTTGCCATCTTTTTGGTTCTTTTTTTGTGTACATCTTGCAGCAATATGACCAACCTCATTAAAATTGAAACAAATGATGGGTAACTTACCTTTGAACTTTCCTTTACCTCTATGAAATTTGTTTTCTAGTAGTGCTTCCAATTGTTCAACATCTTCCTCATCTATATGACTATCACTAGATGCATGTTTTATTTATTTTTTCTTCTTCTTTTGCTTCACCTCATTAGAGTCCTTCAATAACAACTTGCCTTTGAATGTAGATTCAAGACTCTTAGGTTTGTAATTATCAAAGTTAGATAACTCAAAAGCAATAAGTCTACCTACCAAACCTTTAAGGGTTAGATTATTTCTTGGAATACATCTCAACTCTTGAATTGCAAAAACCCTAATATCATAAATAGGCAATAATGTTCTCAAGACTTTTTTTAACATTGTATCATCATCTATATGACCAGTAGCACCTTTTATTGCACTAACAACTTCTTTTATCCTAGCAACATATTGAGCAATATTTTCACCTTCTTCCATTCTCATATCATCAAACTTTCCTCTGAGGCTCTCAAATTCAGATCTTTGAACATTTTTGTCTCCTCCATAGATGGTGTGTAGAGCACCTACATTTTCTTTTCAGTGTCACAACCTTTGATATCATAAAATTCAGCATAGCTTAGAGCAGAGGCAATCTCCAACATCGTCTGATTGTGTTCTTTCTTCTTCTTCATATCTTTGGTTGTTAGGGGTCCAACTAGATTAACATGTTCCACTGTAATGGTAGATTGTGCATGATCTCCAAATCCTCCAAGGCATAGCTTCATTAAACTTTTCCATGCAGGAAAGTTATCTCTATTGAGCTTGAGTACTTCTCTTTTAGACATCTTGATCTTTGTGCTTCTAGTACCTTCAAACTAGTCCACTCAAGCAACTTAGCTTTGATACCAATTGTTGGAATACTTTAGAAAAATGAGGGGTGGGTGGTGAATTAGTTATCCAAGGTCCAGATGTATAAATACAAATTTTCACAACTTAATGAACCCATAAAAATTTCATACCCATGCATGCATTCATTATTTAATAGCTAAAACTTGTATGTTACTGTCAAATCAACTTGCAAAAATGTAAAGCATGAAACATAACACATTTATCAACAGTCTTGACACAATCACTTATATGGAAACCCAATTTGGGAAAAACCACTAGTAACATGCTACCATTTTTCACTCTTCTGAAGCGATGCCTTGTAAAAGGCCAACCATGTTAAAGGTTACAATGCACACTATTAAACGTGACCTGGTTAAGGGATTTCAATCACCCTATTAAAAGTGAGCCTTGTTAGAGGACTTTAGGCCATTCACTTGAAATTTCACTCGGTTAAAGATTTACAAATGGCTATTAGGTCAACCTTAATCCAAATGATTTACCCTAAACTAATACAATTGTTAGAGAGTAACAGTAGAGTTTTGATCTGATACAACTTACAACTTCTCTTGTAGATTACAGATCTCTATCCAATCCTCAATTCTACTTGGCCTTCATACTTTGCAGCTCTGACAGCTTGTTCACCCTTCAAGCATTCATCTCCTTAAGTCTTCTTGCTTAACATGCCATAGCCAACTCTTCTCTTGGGTCACTTGATGAAGCAAAACCCTTAATTCCTTCTCCTCCTTAGGATCTCGCACATGCCATCAACAAATTTTGCTTCATAACTAGACATTACTATAAATAGGAAATTAGGATATTTTTCCACTCATTTTCCATTGATCAAATTAGGGTTTTGGATGGATTCGGTAGGATACAATGTATCTACCCCATATCTTGTCTTATCTAGAAACTTCTCCTATAATCCATTTGAATTTACCTCGAAATGGTTTACATCAAATTCTATGCCACTAGCTCATCAACCTTATCTTCCTTGTGGCTCACAAGTTTCAAGAAAATAAACTTTTTAGCTTAGATTCAACAAATTTTCAATCTTTAACATAATGTAGTAGTTTGACATTATCAATCTTTTGATGATTGGCACATAGTGCATTGATTGGCATCAATTGTGAAATCACTTGGCATCAACTAAAGTTTACTGATGCTCGACATCAACTAAACTACACTCGACATGGTCTATCTACTCTGCACTTGAGATGCATTAGCTTTGCGCAACACCTACTATCCACTCGATCAAGCTTGGCAGACAAACTTTGTTTAACTTGTTCTTCTAACCTTTCTAAGTGTAGTCAATATTTTGTAACCTTAAGTAGGTCATCAATACATCATGTCATCACTATCTCAACTGATTCTTGTACTTCATTACATAATCATAACTCAACCTTTCCTCTAGGTGCTATTGTTACCTCTTATTGATCAAATCCTCTTCATCAATCAACTAAGTGATAGCACTTGAATCTTATAAGAAACTGTCTTACCAACAAATAGTAAGTTTGACATCATTGAAAAGACAATGATTGAAACACATAGTCTTCTTCAACAATCTCCCTCTTAACACTCTCTCTTTTTAATCATATCTCAATGATCCCAAACATAACATACTTAGCTAAATGTAAACTTTATCAAACTTAAAACATATAAAGCATTCAACACAAGTTTGATACTATGATTTTACGTGAAAACCCAATTTGGGAAAAACCAGTAGCAATATGTCACCACATTTTTACTTTTTCAAAGTGCTCTCTATTAGGAACCAACCCTATTAAATGTTTACAATACACACTATAAAATGTGACCTAGTTAGAGGATTTAATCACCCTATTAGGAGTGGCCTTGTTAGAGGACTTTGATCATTCCATTTAGAATGTCACCTTGTTAAAGGATTTACACAGACTGTTAAGTCTTTCAAATGACTATTAAGTTAACCTATGTTAGAAGGATTTCAATACAAACAATTTACAATGATTAGAAAGAAAACATTAGGTTTTGATCTATATGATTACAACTCACTTTGCAAGTTTAAATTACTATTCGGTCCATGTGTTGATTCATTGATAATCTCTCCATTGTCATCTTTGTTCCTGATTCTCTTGGAAACCCTTCAAGCAATAAATCTTCTTCTTTCAACAAAAATTAGGCCATATGCCTACATTCCCTTATAAATATCAATGGCATCTATGCAAGCAATCTTCTTTAGCTTTCCATTCACTCCCACACACTTGTGTTCACCCTTGCATGACTCTGATCCACCTTTCTCTATATATGCCTCTCTCACACACACTCTCACCTTAAGTTTGGTCCTATACCTCTTTAAATAGGTAATTCTTTCTTTGTCATTTTCCATGATCACCATAGATCTTAGGGTTTATGATTAGGTTCAACATGACTCATTGTATCTGTCCACCTTCTTTATCATGTTCTAGAAACTTTTTTGGAACTCGTCTATCAGGTCTTTACCTAATCCTTACCTTGAATTTAATGATCCAACTCATCAATCTTATCTTGAACACAATTTACATCTCCCAAGAAATCAACTGAGCTAGCTAAAATTCACAATTTTCTCAAATTCACTCTCAACAATGTTACTTGGCAAGCACTAAGTTCTGACACTTGGTCATCACTGAATTACTCGGTCACTATAAAACTTATGGCTCTGTATCAACTATCTTGCTTAGTCAATACTAACGCTCTGTCAACACTAGATTTTCTCGGTACTTAGTATAGCTTGGTTGACACTAGCATCACTCACCATTCATTAACCTTTTATTCTATTTCTCGCCTTAGATTAACTATCTTGATATAAAAAATCACATTGTCTTATCAAAATCTATCTAATCAAATGTCCACTGTAGCTTCCATAACTTTTCCTTTAGGTCCCATTCTTATCAACAATTTCTCAAATCCTCTTCATCATTCAAATAAATATGACATTTAGATTAGGTAGCAATATGTCTTATCAATATATTTGACATTAATGAAAAAACAAAAATTGTTCCAATTGTAAGTTTCGAACATCTTCCTCTTGCTAACTTGGTCTAACCATTGTGCATGACCATCGGTCACACCATCTTCCCTTCATACTTAGAATCTTCCTTTACGTTCTCACTCATACATGACTTCTCTAAGTGGTTTTCCTTAATCATCACCTCTGTTGGGCTTGTCCTTCTCCTTTCTTCAGTGACCTTTGTGAACTAGAGTCACACATATATGATCAATGTGCCTTATTAGTCATGTCTTCATATTGATCGTCATTCCTCCTTCACCTTGACATCAATGAAAACTTAAGTCATAATTGAGTCCATTGGTTAGTCCTTAGGCTTTTAGTTAGTTATGCGAACAATCTCCCCTTTTGGCATTGATGACAACACTCTTGATCTTATTCAATCATAACCTTCCATCACTACTTCATGCTTAGCATATATTATCATGACTTTACCTTTTTCTTTCATCTTCACTACACATCTCCCCCTAAGATGATGCATCCACATCCTTTCACCACTTTGAGTTGTCTCTATAGTTTTACTAGGTCCTATTTGACTTTTTTTCTTTGTTTTCTTCTTTCTTATGGGTGTCTTCCCTATTTGTGGTTTTCTCTTTTTTTGACCATCAATTGTTAACTTCTCAACTTCCAAAATTCTCCCCTTTAGCTTAGTTTCCCATTTCTTTTCTTGACTTCTCCCTCATTTTCACTCCCCCCCTTATGTTTATCATCAATTTATGTCCCTTTAACAACAATGCTAATGATGTACAATACGTTTCCATCACTTCTCCTGCTATAGAGTAGTCCCCATTTCTCATCAATCCATACTTGTTATTTTTCATTTACAGATGATAAATTGATGCTTGCACTAGTTTCACTACTTCAAACTTGGTAGGGGTAGTTCCCCTAACTTATCTCTCAAACACTCAAAGGTATCATTTTGTAGAGCTTTTATAAATATATTAGTTAGTTTCTCCTTGGTTGCTAAATATTCCAAGATTATCTCTTTCTCTTGCACCTTCTCTCTTAGAAAGTAATATTTTATTGATTTGTGCTTTGTTTTCAAGTGCCTAGCCAGGTTCTTTGATATTTTGATTGTACTTGTGTTATCACAATTTATAACCACTAGTCCTTCCATATTCTCTTGAATTCCTTCAACTGGTTTTTTGACCTAAACAACTTGAGTGCAGTTCATTGTTGTAGCTATATACTTTTCTTCTACTATTGAATGTGATATACAATTTTTCTTCTTGTTGACCCATGCAACCAATCTTCCTTCAAGAAAGAATGCAACACCAATCATTCTATTTTTGTCATCAATGTTTCTAGCTTAGTCAACATTAGTAAAGACACTAAGCTTAAAATTTCCTTTGTGAGGATACCATAAGTCATATTCTTCAGTACCTTTTATATATCTATAGATCATCTTCACAATTACCATGTATGATTCCTTTGGGTTGGATGAAAATCTAGCCACTATTCCAACTACCTACGCAATATCTAGTCTACTGTGCACAACATACTACAATTCTCCAATCATAGATCACAAAATTATTTCACTATTTTTGGGATTCCATCTTCCTTTGAAAATTTACAACTAGTCACCACTGGGGTGCCTATTGGATTAGCTTCCTCCATATTGAATGGCTTCATAATCTTGCTCGCATACTTTTTTTTTGTTGGTGTAAATAATTATTTACTATTTACACTTTACTTAAGTTTACTTAGGTTAATGCATTATTTTATTATTTATTTACGTGACACACTTAGGAGTTTGTGTACTCTCATGAGTTCTCATGTTGACAACACAGAAGTATGCAACTCTATTTCAGCACATGGTGTCTACAACACTGAAGGTTACATCATTCATTGAGTTGTCACGTAGACAACATAGTTATTCGCACTCTCTTTTTAGCACATGTTGTCTAGACCACCGATTTATGTGCTACACCATTTTAGGCTTATCTGCACATCAGCGTACTTACTTTCATGCTTAATAGACGATAACACATATATGGTGGACATGTGCTTGGCTGTATGACTTATCATGTTCCTGACTTCTATGCATTCTAGAAGATCTCTAGAGGCCTTTATATATAAGCACTCCTAGTGTACTTTCATATGGCATATTGAATGAATATATTGTCATTCTAATCATACTCTCTCTTTGGTCTACTGTTGTGCTTGTATTTTAGTTCCTTGGTCTTGGGTGAATTCTTCCCTAAGCCAAATTCTTACATGGTAATAGAGCTCGGGGAGATTCAAAATGTGGTATCATTTAATGCACAATGGAGTTTCTCAATATGTAGATGGTACCCTTCCTAAACCAGCAAATGATAATGTATCAACAAGTGATATTTTAGCTTGGGTGGCAATGAATAGAAAAGCCTTAGGTGATATATGTTTGAGGGTTGATGATAAGATCATGTATCAAATTAAGAAGTGTTCTACGTCTAAGGAAGCTTGGGATACCCTTGAAAACCTATATGGTAAAGTGTCTAAAAAAGATGTTTTCAAAATTGAAGATGACCTTATCTCCTTAGATCCTAAGTCATTAGATTCTATACAGGATTTCATCATTAAGGTGAATGAGCTAAGGAAAAAGCTTACTGATTGTGGGAGTTCTATCAAAGATGACAGATTGATCTATCTCATACATAACAACCTAGCATTAGAGTATTCAACAGTTGTTTCTTCTTTTAACACCTCAAAGACTACATTAGGGTCATCCTATAAGAAAGTCTCTTTTGATGAATATGTTGATCTTTGGATAAAGAAGAAAAGAAATTGAAATCAATGGGCATTCTCAATTCACCTAAGTCAAAAGCAATGGTGGCCAACAATGAGGGTTCTCAAAATTCAGCTTGACAATCTTCAAATAAAGGAAAGGGTAAGAATAAGAAGTGGAAGAAAAAATAAGAGACGCAGAAAAGATAACACCACAATCAAATCAACAAGGAAAGTCTTCCTCAAATTTCAATAAGAAGGGGGACAACAATAAAGAGAGGAAAAAGTGTGCCTATTGCAAGAAAATGGATCATGAAGAACATGAGTGTTATCATAAGAAGATTGATGAGTTGACCAACATCATGAAGAAACATAATGTTCCATTGCCTAATGCTTACAAGGATAAAGGGTCTTCTTTAGATTCAAATGGAAAAGGGCAAGAACTCATGACTAATTCAAATTCTTTAAAGGAATGGATATTTGAATCAGGTGCCTCATATCATATGGGTTCTTCAAAGGATGATTTTCTTCAATGAAGTAGTCAAAGGTACCACACATCTTTGTGGGAGATGATACCAAAATGGAAGTTGAAGAAAAAGGAAACATGGAGATGGAAAATGGAGAGTTTCAAAATGTTCTCTATGTTCCAAACCTAAGTTCAAATATCCTATCAATCAACCAAATCACTCACCTTGGAGATGGACATAGAGTTGAGTTCTTTCCTGACTTAGTACAAGTCCACAGTCTGAAAGATGACTCATTGGTTGTAGTGGTGAAAGTGAATCATGACAAATGGTTATACTCTTTCTCCCATTTTGTGCCCAAGTCTCCTTCAAATGCCTTGTTAACACTATCAAATTCAACAATGCAATTATGGCATGAGCGGTTTGGACATTTTTCCTTCCGCTATCTTCAACAACTTTGCACAAACCGAATGTTCAAAGGTCTACCTCGAATCAACTTTTCCCATGGTGAATGTTCAATAGATTAAGTGGATATGCATCCAGAAGGAAGGTTATAGAAAGGGAAGTCTTCAAGAGAACTAGTTGTTCTATAGATGGTTCACATGGTATTAACAAGACCTTTTATAGTGACATTAGTCAATCAAGGTCACTATATACTTACTTTCATTGATGACTTTGTAAGATACAGTTGGGTCTACTTTCTTCATAATAAGAATGAAGTGTTGGACAAATTTTTAGCTTTTAAGACTCGTGTTGAACAAAAATCAAGAAAAACCATAAAAGTTCTAACAATGGACAATGGAAGTGTGCATGTGAACAGAAGACTAAAAGACATTTGCAAACTTGAGGGAATTGATCTTTAGAATCCACCAGCATCCAGTCTGCATAAAACAGATGTTGCAACACTGAGGATTAGGACTCTCAAATCCATGACAAGTTGCATGATATGAGCCAAATCTCTAGATCCATCATTAGAAGTCGAAGCAATTAGTAGTTCCACTCACATTCTTAATAGGTCTCCTCATCCAACTTTAGATGACAAGACTCCTTTTGAGGCATGGTACAATAGAAAACTTATTATGACACACTTTAGAGTCTTTGGTTCTCCTGTATGGGCAAAGATATCTTCCATGGGATGTAAGGCATAGTCACCTCAGCCTTGTACTTTCATTGGTTTTGAAGATGGTGTGAAGGCATACAGACTCATGGATCTAGAGAAACATCAGATTTTTGTGGAGAAGGATGTATACTTTGAGGAAAGTTCACCCATCTTGTCCTCTAATCCTCTCCACAAATCATACCGTGTGGAAATTGATAGTGACACCAGCAATAGTGCTTCAACAGATTCAGACACATGGGGTTCTATCAAAAGTTGTAGTAAGAGGTCACTACATCAATCTAGTCCACATGCATATATCAGCACAATGATAAGTGCAACATAGCAGGGTACATGCAGTCTTCCAGGTCTAGCTTTAGTGATAGATTTGGGGGACAATATTGATGATCTGCCTCTTCTTCTTGATGCAGCAACACCTTCTTCAGTTGGCATGAGGGCTCCATCTGACCCTCTTTTTCATTCTCTACATGATCGATCATCACAAGTTGAAGTGATTGTGGATACTTATGATCAATAGTTGTAGAGGGGCTCTTCATCAACTAAGGAGACATACATTTCTTTGAGATAGGTTCTTTAGCTAGTTGAGCAAGTTTCAGAGACGTCACTTATCCACCATTCTGCAATCTTGGATCAGCTTCTTCATTGGAGCAGTCACTGGCAGACATTCTTCTTTTGGGGGGAGCCTATTCTATCTCTCTTCCTCATCTCATCATTCTCTATTGTATATACTAGATGTATGTCGTGACATGGGGGGGTCTTGATTACTCCATCCATCCATACATTGTATGTATTTTTCATCTCTCTTTTTTGGTGAGGGTTTTTCCCATGAGCTTTTCCCTCTTTCTCCTCCTTATGAGATATTTCATTTCATTATGTACATGGGTACCTAACATGGCCTAGTAGTCGGACCCATCATGCATTTCATCCTAGATTTCATAAGCTTAAGGGCATTTCCCTAAGTTGCACTTAAGGGGGGGCATTGGTGTAAATAAGTATTTACTATTTACACTTGACTTAAGTTTACTTAGGTTAATGCATTATTTTATTATTTATTTAGGTGAGACACTTAGGATTTTGTGTACTCTTATGAGTTGTCATGTTGACAACACAAAAGTACGCAACTCTAATTCAGCACATGGTGTCTACAACACTACAGTTTGCACACTGAGTTGTCATGTAGACAACACAATTATTCACACTCCCTTTTTAGCACATGTTGTCTAGACTACTAATTTGTGTGCTACACCATTGTAGGCTTATCCTCACATTATCATACTGACTTCCATGTTTAATGGAGGATAATCCATATCTGGTGGACATGTGCCTAGTTGTATGACTTATTATGTTGCTGACTTCTATGCATTCTAGAAGCTCTCTAGAGGCCTTTATATATAAGCACTCTTAGTATAATTTCATATGGCATATTGAATAAATATATTGTCATTTTGATCATACTCTCTCTTTGGTCTACTATTGTGCTTGTGTTTGAGTTCCTTGGTCTTGGGTGAATTCTACCTTAAGTGAAATTCTTCTAGTTTTCCCTATGAAGATTCCTCCTTTCAATTAGGACACTTGAATTCCATTGAAGAATTTGATCCTACCAATCATGGATATTTCTAATTATCTCTTTATTGCTTCAACAAATTTAGCACTCATCTTGTCATCTCCTCCAAAGATGATTTCATCCACAAATATTTTGGCAATAAAAAAGATACCATATGTTTCCTTCTTCATATTTATGTTATTCGTGTTTCTTGTTCTCACAAAGCCAATTTGCGTCACGTATGAGTGAAATCTCTCATACAATGCTCTAAGTGTCTATTTTAATCCATATAGGGCTTTCTTCAACTTACACAATTATTTCCTTATTCCTTCTCAAACCCTTTTGGTTGTTCAATACACACTTCTTTCATAAAATCATTCAGAAATGTGGATTTCACATCCACTTGGTACAATTTAGAGTTCATGTACATTGCAAAGGATAGGAGTATCTTGAGTCCTTCCAGTCTAACCACTAGTGTGCAAAGGTTTCTCCATAGTCTATGCCTTCTTCTTATGCATATCCCTTGCAAACAAGTTTGGCCTTATTTCTAACCACTTCTCTGTCTTTAATTTTTGTAAGAATACCCACTTTGTGCCAATGACATTCTTTTCTTGTTGTTGAGTCACAAAATTCTATGTCATGTCATTGTTTATGATTTGGTCAAACTCTTCCTTTATGGTCTTTCTCCAGTCTTCATCCTTGAGTGCTCTTGTAGCTTTGGGCTCCAAGTGTGAGAGTAGACACACTACCTTTCTCCCTTTTCTCCTTGTCATCACTCCAAAAACTTTATCGCTAATGATTTGATCAATTGAATGGTGTCTCCTAATGTACTTGGCTAGCATTAGCTCTCTTTTAGGCTCCTTAGCCCTTTATTCTTCAAGCTTAACTACTTTTGACTATATTGGTATATCTTCTTGTAAAACTTCTTCTTCCATTGCTCCTCTTTCCACTAAATCATTTACTAGAATGCATTAAAATTACTTTTAGTATTCTAGTTCTTTATTTCTCCCCTCTTCATTCTTCTCAAAGAACTCATCTACCTTTACACTGGAAGACTCCACAATTTTGTTCATCTGGAGGTTCAAGTACTAGTAAACTCTTCTTTTGAAAGAGCATCCCAAAAATATACCTTCATCACTCTTTGATTCAAACTTCCCTTGGTACTCATCTTTCTTGATGTAATACTTGCTTCCAAAGACTTTGAAGTAACTCATTGAATCTATGTGAGTGAACCATAATTCATAAGGAGCTTTCTTCATTCCATTCTTCACATGTCCCTATTTAAGGTGTAGACAGTTGTGCTAAAAAATTATCTCCAGTATATCTATGAAACATTGTTCTGAATCACTAGTGTCATGACACAAATTATTATTTTTTGGTTCCTCATTTATGCAACACCATTTTCTTGTGGTGTCTTGGGGGCTGACATCTGCCTTATGATTCTATTCTCTTGGAAGTAGCTCTCAAATTCTCATTAGGTTAAATCACCTCCTAGTATGAGCTTAGGAACTTCAATTTCTTATTGATCTCCCTTTCCACCTTTTCCTTGTGGGCCTTGAATATGTGAAAGGCTTCTAACTTTTCTTTCAAGTAAACAATCCCCATCATTTGATAAATAGGAGATAAGATCCACAACAAGTCAAATTGTGATATTGCTACTAGGATTTAACTATGTAGTTTTTTAGTCTAACTCATTGAACCATATTTCATGAGTAGTGATTCAACATGAATCCATATCTCATGAGAATAAATGGAATACTTAGCACTTGTTGGATCTAAGTGATGCTCATAGAGGTGAAGCATTAGGACTTCCTGGGAGGTCATCCATCCCAATACTACTCCATCTTGAGCACACTAAACTACAGAGTTCCCTCCATGATTAAACGCACTCTTCTTGCAATTGCATTTGCAAAAAATTCACCAAGATTTTTTCCTTATGAACCATTCATTATAAATTCCCTTAAGCTCGTTAATTGATAAGTAGGAGATAATTTCCACAACAAGTCAAATTGTGATATTGCTATCACAATTTAACTATGTAGTTTTTGGGTCAAACTCATTGAACCATATTTTATGAGTATTAATTCAACATGATTCCATCTCTCATTAGAATAAATGGAACACTTAGCACTCATTGGATCTAGGTGATGCTCACATAGGTGAAACATCGTGACTTCTTGGAATGTCACCCATCCCAGTATTAGTCTAGCTTGAGCACTCTTAACTATGGAGTTCTCTCCATGGTTAAACCCACTCTTCTTAGAAAATAATTTTCAAAACCTTCACCAAGTGTCTTTCCTTATGAGCCATTCATTAGAAATCCCCTTAAGCTCATCAATTGATAAGTAGGAGATAATTTCCACAACAAATCAAATTCTGATATTGCTATTAGGATTTAATTGTGTAGTTTTTGAGTCAAAATAATTGACCCATATTTCATGAGTAGTGATTCAAAATGAATCCATCTCTCATGAGAATAATTGGAACACTTAGCACTCATTGGATCTAGGTGATGCTCATAGAGGTGAAGCACCGAGACTTCCTGAGAGGTCACCCATCCTAGTGCTTCACCTCTATAAGCATCACCTAGATCCAATGAGTGCTAAGTGTTCCATTTATTCTCATGAGAGATGGATTAATGTTGAATCACTAGTCATGAAATATGGGTCAATGAGTTTGACTAAAAAACTACATAGTTAAATCTGGAAAGCAATATCACAATCCACATCATTTTGAAAAAATAAAAATCATCATTTAATAACATGAAGTATTTGTCACTAGATACACTCATAGTTCTCATTGGACCACACAATTCAGTATGAACTAAATCTAAAAATTTTTTAGAGGTAAATAATTTTCTTGAAAACTAGAACTAGCTAAATTTCCTAGTTGACAGTCTTTACACATTACATTTGTTAGTGTAAATAAGTATTTACTATTTACACTTTACTTAAGTCTACATAGGTTAATGCATTATTTTATTATTTATTTAGGTGACACACTTAGGAGTTTGTGTACTCTCATGAGTTGTCATGTTGACAACACAGAAGTACGTAACTCTATTTCAGCACATGGTGTCTACAACACTAAAGTTTGGATCATTCACTGAGTTGTCACATAGACAACATAGTTATTCGCACTCCCTTTTTAGCACATGTTGTCTACACCACTAATTTGTATGCTACACCATTTTAGGCTTATCTTCACATCATCGCACTTACTTTCATGCTTAATGGACGATAACACATATCTGGTGGACATGTGCTTGGTTGCATGACTTATCATGTTGCTGACTTCTATGCACTCTAGAAAATCTCTAGAGGCCTTTATATACAAGCACTCCTAGTGTACTTTCATATGGCATATTGAATGAATATATCGTCATTCTTATCATACTCTCTCTTTGGTCTAGTATTGTGCTTGTGTTTCAGTTCTTTGGTCTTGGGTGAATTCTACCCCAAGCCAAATTCCTACATGGTAATAGAGCTCGAGGAGATTCTCTACACATAGCCATTTGAGACCATTCATGTTTTAGCACCTTGACCTGAATCCAGAGAAACTGCAAAAATTAGGACCCTCTAGAGCTAGATCTGACCTCACCATTGCATCCATAACATCAATTCGGTGAAGACCGACTATAAATTTGCCTATGCTGGGCTAAAGTTGATTGTGAGACAATTTTTTTTTGCAAACTAGCACGCAAAGGCACCGATTTGAAAACTGGGTATGATCTAATTTGATCTGTGCATTTAGTTTTAGATATGATTTAATTTAATTCTCTGTAATTTATTTTTGATTTTGGTATTTTTGAAAAAAAAAATTGCCCTTTAGACAACTACCGGAGAAATTTTTAAGTATGGGAACCCGGCTGTCAGATCCTGGCCCTACACCCTATGCAGAGGATATTCCTCTATAATTATTTTTGACAAACTCTACATATCAGTGGGCTATTCACCTAAATTCAGCCTACAATATTCCACCGTAGAGGAACCAACAATCCAACATGGCAAGCCTTCTACCAGCCTCACCCAACTCCAATCGGCGGACTTGCTATTTACTCTCACCTGACGAAAGTTTGTTTTTAAACAACACTGCAGTGAGTCACCCCACCAATGTGGGATTTTAATTAAGAACCCAATGCCTACAAAAAAAAAAGCCCAACCCCCACAATTTGAAAATCAACAAATGCATTTGAATACTTTGGCAAATGTTTGAACAGAAATTTGTCCTATGCATTTTGAGCCTCGATGCCATTGCAAAGCTTGCCAACAATGTCAATTGCTTTGGCCGCAAAATTAAGAATCGATGCCTGTGAAGAAGAAACTCAGCAAACCAAATAATCTTTGGCATGATGATGGTGATCGCTATTTAAAATATTTTGACACGCAGTCTGAAACATAATGACAAAAATAAATCCTGGTCCCAACCTCACTACCAGCATAGGACACACAACCTTTTCTCATTCGCCCACACTGAAAAATCCACAGTTGGACACATGGCTCCAAATTAGCCAAATAGTAAGCAACCCTGCCATGTCACACTATGACTGTACATACTTCATTGTGGACATGTGGCATACCTACCTGTCCTATTCAACGTACGTGCGAAAATCCACTTGCATGGATCGACATCAATAGAAGCTCTCTAGAGGCCTTTATATACAAACACTCCTAGTGTACTTTCATTTGGCATATTGAATGAATATATTGTCATTCTGATCATGCTCTTTCTTTGGTCTACTATTGTGCTTGTGTTTGAGTTTCTTGGTCTTGGTTGAATTCTTCCCTAAGCCAAATTCTTACATGGTATTAGAGCATAAGGAGATTCTCTACACATAGTCATTTGAGACCGTTCATGATTCAGTAGCTCAACCCAAATGTAGAGAATCTGCAAAAATTGGGAGTAGCTAGAGCTAGATCTGACCTTGTCATTGTGTCTAGAATGTCAATTTGGTGAAGATCGACTATTAATTTGCCTATGCTGGACTAAAGTTGATCATCAAGTAAATTTTTTTTGCAAACTGGCACCCAAAGACACCGATTTGCAAACTGAGTATGGTCAGTTAATCGATCTAATTATTTGTTTTTCAGATCTACATTTTATTTAATCTTTACATTTTTTCAAATTTATATTTTTAAAAAAAATTCATGTGCAGTCAAGCTAGTAGAGAAATTTTTTTATCTGAACCAGGGAGTCACACCCTAACCCTATAAATTTGGATGAATATTCATACATAATTTCATAGGCATTTATCATAGGGCATCTACATTATTCCATTTGACCCTCCTTAATTCCTCAACCCACGGTTGAGTAGCACCCTCTTCCAAATTTTGGCGAGCATACAACACTGATCGACCCTTCAATTTGCAGGTGGCTTCTTTACCAATACCATCGTGGCCCCTTCTATTTAAATTACATTGGATTAAAAAAACCCCACCAATGTGGATATATCACATTAATCTAGCCCCCATGAGTTGGAAAAATGGCGCAGTTTAAATATCTCCAGCCACCTTCTATGTGCTTTGAATGATGAAAAACAAAAATCCACCAGCCTGCACTGTGAAAGATCTAGCCACTAGCATTCAAATTCTCGGCACCCTCAAAGTCAATGATGGAAATTCATTGTTGGCCCTTGTGAAAATCATTCTGGCACCTAGTAATCTAGCACTACACGGTGAGAATTTAAAGGGTCCGCTTGCTAGCACCCACCCACATGGACTATACAGTCATCCCTGTGCAGACAGTTGGCAGCCAGTCAACACGTGGAGTCAGTGCTTCATCAGCAAAATTGTACTTGCTAACTCAGCATTACGTGGCTCCAAATCAGCTCTAACCATATGCCCACATCAATGCCTATGTTAGTGACACGTGGTGTACACCTGAGCGCCACATCAGATCCTAGTTAGCTGCCACTTACTTGGACATGTCAATTTTTGCTGTACATCCATACAATTTTGTACTGCCACATAAGCTATTGATGTCATCATGGAATCATGCTGATGTCATTGCAAACTTGAAGCTCACTGATGTCATTAATCTACTAGCCTAGATTTGATGGCCATCTAATCGTCATTCTAAGGAAAATTAGAACTGTTGTGATGGTCATATGACCATCAAATTCAACCTTGTCCTTTGCTGATGCAACCCCTCTCTAGATTGATTTTTTATTTTGCAGTTCAACTTTAGGAGTTCATATCCCAATCATTCAGACTCCAAATTAGGAGTGGTTTTTTTTATAAATTAGGTAAAATTTCTTAAACTTTTCAGTGGTGCAACTCTTTTCTAGTTGTGGTCCATGGATTCGTCAGAAATTGCATTTTTTGACAATTGTACCTGCATAATCCTACATTTTTTAACTTCAAACACTCTGTATGGGCATTTGTGAAGTCAAAAATAGGTTTCATTTTTTTAAAGTGCATTATTTTTCATCTACTTTCCAAATCTGTAGTCAGATTGTAAGGTTGTGTGGACAAAAGTGTCACTTTTAGAAATAGGGCCTTTCTTTGTTTTGCATTACTTCAAAATTGTTGTACATTGTAAAGTTCTAGATTTTTAATCCATTAAGAAGTTGTAACAAGCAAAATCAAAAATTCATGAAGGCCAAAATTGGGCAAGTGGCCATTGTAATTGCACTACTTATAATGTGCAAAAAACAACTATTTTGGGGAGGTTTCTTGATTCAGTGAAAGTAGGGGGGGGGGGGGGGCATGGTGTTCTTGGTGTTGTGTTCCTTCTTTTCTACAGTTTTCTTTTATTTTCTACATTATGGAAAATTTTAAGTTTCCAAAATTAACTCCACATAACTATGCTACATGGTGCATCAAAATGTGGTATCGTTTAATGCACAATGGAGTTTCTCAATATGTAGATGGTACCCTTCCTAAACCAACAGGTGATAATGTATCAACAAGTGATATTTCAACTTGGGTGGCAATGGATATGAAAGCCCTAGGTGATTAATGTTTGGGGGTTGATGACAAGATCATGTATCAAATTAAGAAGTCTTCTACAACCAAGCAAGCTTGGGATACTCTCCAAAACCTATATGGTAAAGTGTTTGAAGAGGATGTTTTCAAAATTGAAGATGAGCTTGTCTCCTAGATCCTAAGTCATTTCATTCTATACCTGATTTCATCATCAATGTGAATCAACTAAGGAAAAGGCTTACTGATTGTGAGAGTTCTATCAAAGATGATAGATCAATCTATGTCATACAAAACAAGTTGCCATCAGAGTATTCCACATTTTTTTTCTTCTTATAACACCTCAAAGACTACATTAGGGTCTACCTATAAGAAAATCTCTTTTGATGAATATGCTGATCTATTGGATATAGAAGAAAAGAAGTTGAAATCAATGGGGATTCTCCATTCACCTAAGTCAAAAGCATTGGTGACCAACAATGAGGGTTCTCAAAATTCAGCTAGATAGTCTTCAAATAAAGGAAAGGGTAAGAATAAAAAGTAGAAGAACAAATTAGAGGATGCAGAAAAGACAACACCACAATCCAATCAACAAGGCAAGTCTTCCTTGAATTTTGATAAGAATGGGGACAATAAGAAGGAGAAGAAAAAGTGTGCCTATTGCAAGAAAATGGGTCATTAAGAACATGAGTGTTATCTTAAGAAGATTGATGAGTTGACCAACATCATGAAGAAACATAATGTTCCACTACTTAATGCTTACAAGGAGAAAGGATCTTCTTCAGATTCAAAAGGCAAAGGGAAAGCACTCATGGAAAATTCAAATTCTTCAAAGGAATGGATTCTTGACTCAGGTGCCTCTTATCACATGGGTTCTTCAAAGGAGGATTTTTCTTCAATGAAGCAATCAAAGGTACCACACATCTTCGTGGGAGATGATACCAAAATGGAAGTTGAAGGAAAATGAAATGTTGAAATGGAAAATGTAGATTTTCAAGATGTTTTCTATGTTCCAAACCTAAGTTTAAATCTCCTATCAATCTACCAAATCACTCACATTGGAGATGGACATAGAGTTGAGTTCCTTCCAGACTCAGTACAAGTGCACAGTCTTAAAGATGATTCAGTGGTTGCAGTGGGGAAGTGAATCATGACAAAAGGTTATACCATTTCTCCAATTTTATGCCCAAGTCTTCTTCAAAGTCCTTGTTATCTCAATCCAATTCAAACGTGCAATTATGGCATGAGCGGTTTGGACATCTTTCCTTCCGCTATCTTCAGCAACTTTGTACAAACAAAATTGTCAAAGGTCTACCTCAAATCAACTTTTCCCATGGTGAATGTTCAACATATTTAGTGGATATGTATCCAGAAGGGAAGTTACAAAAAGGGAAGTCTTCAAGAGTACCAGTTGTTCTACAGATGGTTGACATGGTATTAGCAGGTCCTTTTGCAGTGACATCAGTCAGCCAATGTCGCTATATACTTACTTTCATTGATGACTTTTCAAGATACACTTGGGTCTACTTTCTTCATCATAAGAATGAAGTGTTGGAAAAGTTTCTAGCCTTCAAGACTCATGTTGAACAAAAATCGAGAAAAGCCATCGAAGTTCTAACAATGGACAATGGAAGCATGTATGTGAACATACGACTAAAAGACATGTGTAGCCTTGATGGAATTGATCTTGAGAATCCACTGGCATTCAGTCTGCATAAGACAGATGTTGTAGCATTGAGGATCTGAACTCATAAGTCTATGGAAAATTGCATGATAAAAGCCAAGTCTCTAGATCCATCACTTGAAGTCGAAGCAATCAGTAGTGCCACACACATTCTTAATAGATCTCCTCATCTAGCCTTATATGGAAAGACTCCTTTTGAGACATGGTGTGGTAGAAAACCTATTGTGACACACTTCAAAGTCTTCGGTTGTCCTACATGGGCAAAGATATCTTCCAGGGGATGTAAGGCACAATCATCTCAGCCTTGTACTTTCATTAGTTATGAAGACGACATGAAGGTATCTAAACTATTTGATCCAAAGAAACATTAGATCTTTATGGAGAAGGACGTAAACTTTGAGGAAAGTTCACCAAGCTTGTCCTCTAATCCTCTCTACACATTATACCATGTGGAAATTGACAGTGACACCAACGATAGTGCTTCAACAGATTTAGACACATGGGGTTCTATTGACAGTTGCAGTGAGAGGTTACTACATTAGTATTCTCCACATGCATATATCACCATAGTGATAGGTCCAGCACAACAGAGTACACATAGTCTTCCATGTTCAACATCAGTGACAGATTTGGGGGACAATATTGAAGTTCTACCTCTTCTTCTTGATGTAGTAGCACCTTCTTTAGTTGTCACAAGGGCTCCATCCAACCCTCTTATTCATTCTCTACATGATTGATTGTTATAGGTTGAAGTGATTGTGGATACTTATGATTAGTAGTTGTAGAAGGGTTCTTCATCAATTGAGGAGATAGATAGTTCTTTGTGACAGGTTCTTTAGCCAATTGAGCAGGTTTTGGAGACATCACTTATATATGAGATTCTTTCCATGCACAGTGGAAGTGTCTCATTTGTACCCTTGGCCTTATTTCTTTTTAAGGGGAGGAACACCATTTTTTAGTCTTGGATCAGCTTCTTCATCGGAGCAATCACTGGTAAGCATTCTTCTTTTGGGGGGGGGAGTCTATCCTGTCTCTCTTCCTCTTCTCATTTTTCTCTTATGTATATAGTGGATGTATGTTGCAATTGGGGGCTCTTGATTACTCCATCCATCCATACATAGTGTGTGTTTTTCATCTCTCTTTTTGGGAGAGGGTTTTTCCCATGAGGTTTTCCCTCTTTCTCTACTTTATGAGAGATTGCATTTGCATTATGTACATGGGTACCTAACATGACCTAGTAGCTGGGACCCATCCTGTATTTCATCCTAGATTTCATAAGCTTAAGGGCATTCCCCTAAGTTGCACTTAAGGGGGGGTGTTGTTGTAAATAAGTATTTACTATTTACACTTTACTTAAGTTTACTTAGGTTAATGCATTATTTTATATTTATTTAGGTGAGACACTTAGGAGTTTTTGTACTCTCATGAGTTGTCATTTTGACAACATAGAAATACGCAACTCTATTTCAGCACATGGTGTCTGCAACACCAGAGTTTGCATCATTCACTAAGTTTTCATGTAGACAACATAGTTATTCACACTCCTTTTTCAAAACATGTTGTCTACACCACTGATTTGCGTGCTACATCATTGTAGGCTTATCCTCACATCATCACACTTACTTTCATCCTTAATGGAGGATAACCCATATCTGATGGACATGCACCTAGTTGTATGACTTATCATGTTGTTGACTTCTATGTGTTCTAGAAGCTCTCTGAAGGCCTTTATATATAGGCACTCCTAGTGCACTTTCATATGGCATAGTGAATGAATATATTGTCATTCTGATCATGCTCTCTCTTTGGTCTATTGTTGTGCTTGTGTTTGAGTTCCTTGGTCTTGGGTGAATTCTATCCTAAGCCAAATTCTTACAACATTGTCAAGTTTAGTAATAGGAGGCAAGCCTCATACTTATTTCTTCTTTCCTACCTTAAAAATGCTCTCAAAATTTACATGACATGGCCTCCTATGTCATAATTAACTATTATTATTATCTATCAAGAATGTATTCTCTAAAATATTAAGGTATAAGATGTTACCTTTTCTTTTTTCTCCTATATCTAGTAGTTTGGCTATCTTGTCAAACATTCTGCAAGAGCCTTTGTTAAATTCAAACTTATAACATTTATTCATTAATTGAGCTACACTTATCATGTTATACTTGAGACCTTCACTAGATATACATCTTCATTGTTAGTGGATTTATTCAAGGCCAAAATACTCTTAACTATTACCATTCATGGCAAGTTATTGTTGCCGAACTTGACCATCATTCATTGTATGTTGGCACCTCATGGAATTAGCTCCTGTAACTAGACATGCAGTTAGAGGAAAACTATTAAGTATCCAGTTCTTTTGTATACTGTTGTGTGTTAATTGGCTTCTTTCCACCCTTTCTTTTATTATAAAAATAAAGGACATTTCATCCTCATCCTCGTCATTTGCATTAGTTGACTCGTCATTAGTCAGACCATCCTCAGTAATGTAGTATCACTTATTCTTACTTCATTTGGATTTTTTCCATCTTTTACTATTCTCCTTGACATGTTCTCAATATTTAGTAGCATAGTGTCCTACCTTCTTATAGTTAAAACACTAAAATATAAGCTTACCTTTGTACATCCCTTTTCCTCTTACCATTCTCTTTGCAAATAGAGCCTTCAACTCTTCTTGTTCAACTTCCTTAGCATAGAGAATCTCCAATTCTCTTATGTAGCTAGAGATGTTTTCCTCCTTCCTTCTTCTCTAGGTTGCAGTAGGTGCAATCAATGCTTTAGATGTCATTTGGCCTTTTGTTGACTATTTCCATAGTTTCATAGCTCAAATGTAGTGAGCTTTTCTATCACGGCATCTAGAGGTACCTCCATTTTCACTATCAAATGGTTGTGTGACCCTTATACTTGTGTAGCAAGATTCTTAGCATCTTTCTTACAAGATCATCTTCTTGCAATGTGCCTCCAACAACTCTAATGGCTAGCATCACATATTCCACCCATTTTCCATAGGTTTTGATGTCTTCTCCTTCCTACATCCTCATATCATCATATTTTCCTCTTAGACTTTCATCTTTAGCCTTTGGAACATGCTTATCACCACTATAGGTTCCCACTTCTTATATGTTGTCTCCAGCTCTTCTACACACTTGCATTTAGCATAGGAGAAATTGTTGGATATAGCATCCATTGTGACTGTGTGGGTGTTTTTTCCCTTTATCTAGTCATTACTGAGTGGTGCTATAGGTTCTATGCACATTGTCTCTACATGACTCTAGTATGCATCTCTAAGAGTTCTCTAATGCAACCACATCTTTCTACACAATGTGCTGTAAGTTTCCTTGAAAACTTGGGTGCTTCCCTTTTCAACATCTTGATCTTGGCCTCAAGTGGTTAAACTCCTTTCTTTTCTCTTTTACCTATCTTCAGACCAGTCTATAGGTTAATGCTAGCTACAACTTAACTAGCTAGGACTAAGGAAAAAGTGTAAAGACAATTATAGCATCAAATAACACAATTTTTATCCTGTGGAAACCTAGATAGGGTAAAAACTATGGTATGTGATTTGATCCTCACAAAGCTTGCACTCTCTTGAAGTGAGCCCGCTTAAGAGCTTATCTTTTTTAGAAGATTACAAAGGAAATATTAGGCATGACCCAATTAAGGGATTTAGATAAGACCTATGAAAGTGTCTTCCAATTAAGAGCAACTTGGTTAAGGGACTTCATAACACAAGTTAACGTGCCACCCTATTAGTGGCTTTAATACAAAGAACCTATTAGGGTCCACCCTCGATGTGATTTTGTATTGTAGTGATTAAAAACAATAGAGGGGATAGTATAATCAAAATAGCTACTACGCTTAGCTTGAGCATAGACCACTTTAATGCTCCTTAGACGTGTTTGCAACTTTTCTTTGCTCCCCCTCAATGATATACATATACGATCACTTATGTGCTTAACATTGTTGGCTCTTGCACTTTTCCTCACTTGTGTTGTTCAGACACACTGGATTCTCCTCAACATGTTAAATCCTTCACTCTATTCATGACTTATCATTGTCAATCACACTTCCCACTTTGAGATTATACTTAGCTCAACTTTGTGGATCTCTTGCTATTTTCTCTACAATCTAACATTTTCTCTTGAAACATAGTTCTCTTTCATAGTCTTTTATTATTCTTCTTTGAAACCCTAATATGTAAATTCAAAATTTAAATTCTCAAGCCTATTCCTAGCTTTTCCTCTTATTACTATCATGTGTCATTTTTCAAATGTATCATGTACGAACATAGGTCATAGATGTTCTATGACCACGATGGCTTGCATTGCATTGTTTGAAATAATTCAAATTTGAATTCTTTTGAGTGTTCCTCAATGTGATAATATCACCATTAAATGAAATAATGAGTGCACTTGTACCTACTTCATGACATGGAATTCATAGATATCTTGGTACATGCTTCCTCTTGTTGGCTTAGCCTAACTGTTAGGATTTAAAGATACAAAAATAACAATTAGATGTAAATATAACTAATAATAAATCACACAGAAGAGAACACAAGACACAAAGATTTAACATGGTTCACCCAATCCCTTGGCGATGTCCACCAACAATTACTCCAATATTTTATTATCCAATGATCACAACCTAATTACAATCTGTAATCCCTTACAACTCAAAACCGCTGCAAGAAAATATTATCACATCACACATTATGAAATCCCAAACCCTAAGCCATTTTATACAAGTATTTTTTCCACTTTAGGGTCAAAATTAGTTACAACATGTCGGCCCAAAAAATGCTAATAAAATAGCCCCAATTTTTTTTTGAGTATGTACTGTACTTCCCTGATCAGTCAACGCAAACTAACACTAACCATTCTACATGACTACCAATCACACCATCTTTCCTTTATACCTTGTGTCTTCCTTCACATTCTCACTCACACATGACTCCATCTAAGTTTTTCCTTTATCATCGTCTATGTTGGGCTTGTCCTTCTCATTTCTTCGATCACCTTTATGAGCTAGAGTCACACATATATGCCCAATGTTCCTTACCTATTATGTCTTTGTACCAGTCATTGTCCCTTCTTCACCTTGAGATAAATAAAAACTTAAGTCATAACCGAGTCCACCAACTATTCCTTATGATTTTAGTCAATTATGTTGACACCTATAAGTCACTTCTCTCCAATGTACATATGACACTTTACCTTCAAGTAACATCACTCTTATTGCCTCACTAAATGTTCCATTTCTCCATTCTACTTCTTCATTTTGTTGTGGTGTTTTAGGGCCTAAAGTTTGTCTATCAATTCTCTACCTCTATCAAATCTTAAACATTTTATTTTGAATCTTGATTCATTCTCAACTTTTGGTTTAAAAATCTTAAACTTATCAAATGCTTCATATTTATTTCTTAAGAAAGAAACCCACATCATTCTAGTGAAATCATCAATGAAAAAATATAATACTTCTCATCGTAGAATGTTATGGTCATTGAAGCTCCACACAAATCACTGTTTAAAATCTCTAACTTCTTCGTAGTAATGAATACTTTATTCTGAAATGCACTCCTTTTCTAATTTTCCATCACACGTTCCTTACACACCATGTTAGAAGGTTTCAAAATATTAGGTAAATCTATGATCACATTGGAATTACTAATTTTCACTATGTTATCAAAGTTTATAAGACAAAATATTCTTTTCCATAACCAGTCTTCATCAAATTTTGCAGCAAAATAACTTATCTCAGAATGATTTAACTGAAATGCATTGCCTTAGTCCTAGTACCAATTGCAATCTCATTTGTGTCTTTATATTTGATTGAACATTTATTATCAATGAATTGTAAATGATAACCTTGTCTACAAGCTATCTAACACTTAGAAAATTATGTTTTGAGCAATCAAAAAATAAGGCACCATCTACATTAGTCTTACCATCAAGTGATATTAGACCTTTTCCTTTTATCAAGCAAGGTGTATTGTCATCAAATCTGAAAATATGTCCACAATAGCATTTTAGCTTCACAAACATGTCTTTTTCAACTGTCATGTGATGTGAACATCCACTATCTATAATCCAATCTATTCTCTTTCTCTCAATGTGTGAAATAAGTTTTCTTTTCTTCTTTAACATGACTTTCATCTTTAATTGCAACAAATCCTAGTTCATCCTCATTATCATTGTCTTAAAAATTAACTTCCTTAATCTCAATCTCATCATCCATAACATAAAGACATTCTTAGGAATTTTTAATTTGTATGGTCAAGGTTAAACCTTAGATTCTCCTGTAGGACATCTTGATGTAAAATGCCCAATTCTCTTGCATGTACAAAAAACTATAGGTAACTTACCTTTAAATACCCCCTTACCTCTTTGCTCTATCTTTGTGACCAAAGCTTCAAGTAAATCCAACTTTCTTTCTTCATCATCAATTTCTACCCAATCACTAGCATCATCTCCAAGGTTTATGGTACCGATTCTCACACTCTTGGTTAGTACTTTTTTATCCTTATGTATGCTAGCTTTATATGAAATCTCAAATATAGACAAATAATCTTTTAACCTTTTAGTTTCAAAATCTTGTAACTTATCATTTAATATTTCTTCATTGAAATATTTGATGAGAGGAATTAATTCCTCAATAGCATTATGTTTGTTCTCATCGGGTGGTGTCAAGGATTTGAGAATTTCCTAAATAATTTCATCTTCTATTATAATTCCTTTTATAGTCTTAATTCATGCTATAATTTTTGTAATCCTTTGTACATATGCTCTAATGGCTTCATCTTCCTAAATTCTAGCATTCTCTAATCTTGTTTTCCAATTTTGTAACTGAGCCTTCTTTTTATATTCATCACCATCAACCATTCATTCATATCCTCCATCACAGTCCATATCTAAATGTATATATGAGCCTTTAATGAAAAGCTAACTTTTTCAACTCTAAGAAGTGTAACGTGTAGATTCTCAAAAATAGAAATGTGATGCGCACTAATCAAGGAATATAATACTCTTATGTTGGCTCAATCAAAGTCTATCACTTGGAGAGACTCATCCTTCACACTAACCATCAAAATTTTAGGCTAATACCAAATGGTCATGCCCACACAAAAACTATCAACCCAATACCAAGAGGTGAGTATACTCATAAAGAAATCTCATTAGACCTTGAGATGATCGGATTAGACATATCAAGATGTCTACTTCAATGCTTCACAATTGCAAGTTTTGACTCCTCCAATTCTACTTACACTGAACTAATATGTATGATTTCCTAATAATAACTTCCAGTTAAATGGAATGTATCTAAGTGTACATCCTCCAATAAACCATCTTCAAACCAAAATTGGCTATGAAATAAAATCGTAGTTGCCACCAATGATAATATACCATGCTATGATAGATTGTCTTGCCAACAAAATTATGTAGACAAAAAGGGTATTTTGGTCATTGATAAAATACATTAGTTTTAGTTCTACACAACCATATATATTGATTAAAAAAAAACTAATTGAAGCTATAATAGCTAAAAAGTTTGTATCATATTTTTTTAACACAAAGTCTCATTTGTTTTGATGAACCTCCTTATAGCAATATCGTGAGAATGCTCGAAATAACAGAATACAAAGTGATAGTAGAACTCAGAATGAATCTACTAATCGTAGGCCACTTCGAGGGGGTAACCTCCTTTGAGCAAGCTCAATACAATAAATTCGTCCGTGCCCATCAAGGGCCTCAACCTATTCTTATATACTGAGTACGATCTAGAAAAGTAATACTACCTATGCATGTGGGATAATAAAATATACTCACAGAACGACTTACAAAGCATATGCGTCCAACAACACTATTCTAACAAAATAAACAGAAGGAACACACAGGTTCCTAACATCCCCTCTCCCTTAGAAAAACGCTTTGTCCTCAAAGCTTAAGGTGTGGAAATTGTTGTTGAATCTGAAGAAGGGGTTCCCAGGTAGCATCCTCTGGTTGCATGCCATGCCACTGAATCAAGACCTCAGAGATGGAGCGAGAGCGAAGCTGGCGAGTGCGCTGGTCAATGATTGCCACCGGCTCCAGGATAATGGATCCTTCCGTATCCATTTCAGGGAGAGTAGTTTGTGCTCTGACAGTGGTACCCAGAACTTTCTTTAGACAAGAAACATGAAAGACTGGATGAATGCGGGAAGAAGGAGGAAGTTCCAGTTTATAAGCAACTGAACCAATCTTCTGCAGAACCTTATAAGGCCCATAAAATTTTGGGGCCAACTTATGACGCCCTTTCAGCTTTAGGGAGGATTGTTTGTATGGCTGTAGACGAAGAAAAACCATATCCCCAACTTGAAATGAGCGCTCAGAACGGTGTTGATCTGCTTGCTGTTTCATCCGATTACGGGCCATGTGAAGATTATCCTGTAAGGTACGAAGAATCTGATCCCTGCTGCGGAGAACTATGTCAACTGCCTGGACTGGTGAGCTGTTGGGAGTGTAGGGAAGGAGCACTGGAGGTGCCTGACCATAGACTGCTTCATATGGAGTCATTTTAGAGGCAGTGTGGTAAGAGGTATTGTACCACCATTCAGCTAAAGGGAGCCACTTGGCCCACTGATGTTGCTGTTCGGAAGTGAAGCAACGAAGATAAGTTTCCAAGCATTTATTGACAATTTCAATTTGACCATCAGTTTGTGGGTGATAGCACGAACTCATCTTCAGTTTGGTGCCAGTTTTTTGAAACATTTCAGTCCAAAAATGACTGGTAAAAGTTGCATCACGATCAGAGACAATGGAAGAAGGGAGTCCATGAAGACGAAATATCTGGTCCATGAAGATTTGTGCAACAGAGGAGGCAGTATAGGGATGGCTGAGGGCACAAAAATGACTATATTTCGAGAGACGATCAACCACAACCAAGATCACTGTCTTGCCACCGGATTTAGGAAGCCCTTCAATGAAATCCATAGAAATATCAGTCCAAATCCGTGTAGGGATGGGCAATGGTTCGAGCAAGCCAGGAAGGAGGGTCGTTTCACCCTTGTGGCGTTGGCAAGTATCACATTCAGCCACCATCTATTGAATCGTCTGTTTCATCCCTTTCCAAAAGAAGTTTCTCCTTGCTCGCTCATAAGTTTTGAGGAAGCCTGAGTGCCCTGCTGAAGGAGAAGCATGGAGTTCATAAAAAATAGCCTGATGTAGAGCTGGGTTCTGAGGAAGCACTAGCCGACCCTTGTATCGAAGAGAAGCACCATCCCAAGAGTAATGTGGTATAGCAGAAGGATTATTGGCTAGCTGGTGAATGATTTGAGATAAAGAAGAGTCACTGTCATAGCCCTGCTGAACAGACGCTAACCAATTGGGAATGGGCATAGAAATAGCGGAAAGGGAAGCTTGATTATCAAATGTGCGAGAAAGAGCATCTGCCATAATATTCTCCTTACCCTTCTTGTAGGTGATCTCATAATCATACCCCATGAGTTTGCTGACCCATTTCTGTTGTGTAGGAGAGGATACCCGTTGTTCCAGGAAGTATTTCAGACTTTGGTGATCGGTTCTGATGCAAAAATGACTCCCTAAGAGGTATGGCCGCCACTTCTGTACAGCATGCAAAATAGCCATCATTTCTTTTTCATAAGTAGAGAGGGCTAGATTCTTACCAGCGAGGGCTTTGCTAGTGAACGCAATAGGATGGTCATCTTGCAGGAGAACAGCACCCAATCCATTGCCGCAAGCATCACTCTCAATAGTGAAGGGTTTGGAAAAATCTGGCATTGCGAGAACAGGTGTACTGCACATAGCCTGTTTCAGTTGTTCAAATGCAGTCTCAGCAACAGGGGTCCAGGAGAAGGCATCCTTTTTTAACAGAGCTGTCAATGGTGCTGCAATTTTCCCGTAATCTTTGACAAACTTGCGGTAGTAGCCAGTCAACCCCAAAAAACCCCGAAGGCTCTTGAGAGTTTTAGGATGCGGCCAAGTTTTCATGGCATCTATTTTTGTAGGATCCACGCGCACTCCATGGTGTGCAACAATATGCCCGAGATACTCCACTTCCTCCTGGCCAAACACACATTTAGATAGTTTTGCACAGAGTTGATGATCAGAGAGAAGTTGCAAGACAAGCTCCAAATGATGGAGATGCTCAGCCCAAGTTTTGCTATATATGAGGATATCATCAAAGAAGACCAGAATGAATTTCCGGAGGTATGGTCGAAATATGTTATTCATCACTGCCTGAAATGTTGAAGGAGCATTCGTGAGGCCAAAGGGCATGACTAAAAATTCATAGTGACCATCATGTGTGCGGAAGGCAGTTTTAGGTATATCCTCCTCATTAACCCGAATTTGATGATACCCAGAACGAAGATCTAACTTGGAGAAAAAATGAGCCCCATGAAGTTCATCAAGAAGTTCATCAACAACTGGAATGGGAAACTTGTCCTTTATAGTGAGATGATTAAGTGCTCGAAAATCAATGCAGAGTCGCCATGACCCATCTTTTTTGCGAACAAGCAGAACTGGAGAAGAAAAGGAACTAGTACTAGGGCGAATAATACCTTGCTTCAGTAAGTCACGGACAAGTATCTCGATTTCGGTCTTCTGATGAAATGGGTAGCGGTAGGGCCTGATGTTGGGCGGAACACTGCCAAGAAGGAGCTGAATACGGTGGTCCTCTGGACGAGAAGGAGGTAATCCCACAGGTTCAGCAAATACACCAGAATACTTGTCCAAAATGTGTTGGAGATCGGCAGGAGTGCTAGAGACTGCTGATGGCTGCATCTGAATGGAATGGAGCTGAGCGATGACACCATGTGAATTCTTCTTAAGAAGTTTTTCCATACGGTGTGAACTGATGATGCTGAGAGACCCTGGTTGTAAGCCTTTCAAAGTGTGTTGGTGCCCCTCGGCTAAAAACTGCATCCAAAGTTCAGCAAAATCCCAGAGAATGGGGCCAAGAGTGCGTAACCATTGGGCACCCAAAACCACATCACAGCCACCTAAGGGTAAGGCAAACATGTCAGAGCGCATGTTATAATCTCCAATAGAGAGACGCACATTGCGACATTTCCCTTTACAAGGTAAAGTGCCCCCATTGGCAATCATGACTTCAAAGCTAGAGCAGGGATGGATAAAGCAATCAGCCTGTTTGGCTATTCGTGGATCAATGAAGTTATGAGTGCTACCAGAATCAATGAGTATAGTAAGAGGGATCTTCTTGAAGAAACCCTGGACCCGCATGGTTTTTGGAGTAGTGACTCCTGCCAAAGCATGGACAGATATCTCTGGTGGAGCTTCTGGTGAAGGAGGTTCAGGCTGGTGAGGCGCAACCTCATCATCCACTGTTTCCTGAGCATCTACATATTCTTCCAGTTCCGGTGGAGAATCCACATCCAAGAGATAGAGCTTTTGCTGAACACATCTATGGCCCCGAGACCATTTCTCATCACAATTATAACAAAGCCCTTTGTCTCGCCTGACTCGCATCTCTGTTTCAGACAAGTGCTTGATCGGAGTAGTTCTGGGAGCTGGTATGACTGGAGGGTTGTGAGAACCTATATTTCTGAATGGAACAAAATTAGATCTGGAGCGTTGTAGAGCACTAATTTTGTCTTTCGCTAACTTAGCCAACCCAAGGGCTTCCATCATTGTAGTAGGTCGAAACATTTTGACTTCGGAGCGAAGTGTATCCTTCAGACCACTGACAAAACAACTACGGAAGAATTCATCAGACAAGCCCTCTGTGTGATTAGCTAATTTTTCAAACTCTGTCTGGTATTCTCTTACAGTGCCTGTTTGACGCAGTTTAGTGAGTGCTCCTGTGAAATCATCAAAGGAACTAGGGCCAAAGCGCTCCAAAATGAGGGTGCACAATTCTCTCCATGTTGGGCCTACATTAGCCTTGATGTACCAACGGAACCATTGAAGAGCTTCATGTTCCAAATGAAAAGATGCAAGGGGGACTTTGTGGGTATCCAAAGTATTATGCAAGCTGAAATACTGCTCTGCCCTATAGATCCATCCAGTCGGATCAGAACCATCGAAGCGTGGAAAATCAAGCTTTGGTCCACGGAAATTGCCAGAAGAGGACCCAGTATCTCCTGAATGGTTTCGGCTCATGGCGGACTGCTGAAAGTTAAGACCCAGAATTTTGTCATCCAGATCTTGAAGTTTGGTTTTGAGGGATGCCATTTCTTCTTCCATGATTTTTGCTCCTGTACGCGTAACAACCATAAAGCAAGGGGCTTTTTTTTTTTTTTTTTTTTTTTTTGATTTTTTTTTTTTTTTTTGAAATGGGTAGAAGATGAGAAACAAAAACTTTTTTAGTTACGGCAAACTTGGATTTGGGTAAAACTCAGATAGGAAATGGGTGTTCGACGGGTGGTGGGAGACTATCTGGGGACAAGGGAAACAGAAAAATGAGGGTTTCAAGGGTAGGGAGGCGAAATGAGGCGAACAGTCCAAGAGGGATAAGGGAGCAAAATGAGGAATTGAATCTTGTGGCTCAGTTTGGTGGCGATTGGATGAGAGGTGAAAAAGATAGGGCAAACCCTAAAATTAGATAAATGAGGGATTTAGGGCTTTGATATGTAAAATTTGGGGTTGGGTCGCCAAGGAAGGAAGTATGCGAAATGATATTGCAGACGTTCTGCGGAAGTATGAGCAGAAACAGAAAGCAAACAAGGAAGCTACGACTAAAAAACAGAAAAAATTTTACTCTTTTTTTTTTAAATTTTTTTTTTTTGAACAGTCGACTTAGAAAAATTCACTCATAGACAGAACAACTGAAAAGAGTTATTGCAATAACAAGAGATATTAGAAGTGAGAGGAACCTGAAGGCCACGACAGAAAAAAAATTGGATGTAATTTCCACCCAGCGAGCCCAAGAGAGTGCTCTGATACCAGATGTGATGAACCTCCTTATAGCAATATCGTGAGAATGCTCGAAATAACAGAATACAAAGTGATAGTAGAACTCAGAATGAATCTACTAATCGCAGGCCACTTCGAGGGGGTAACCTCCTTTGAGCAAGCTCAATACAATAAATTCGTCCGTGCCCATCAAGGGCCTCAACCTATTCTTATATACTGAGTACGATCTAGAAAAGTAATACTACCTATGCATGTGGGATAATAAAATATACTCACGGAATGACTTACAAAGCATATCCGTCCAACAACACTATTCTAACAAAATAAACAGAAGGAACACACAAGTTCCTAACATTTGTGTTCAATGATGTATGGTATAAGGTTGTGGTGACTATACAAGATCATATTTTATGACTCTATCTGTATGCAAGTTGTAGTAAGTTGTAAATCCAATAAGGCATAAAACGCCTATTGGTGATACACCATTTTTCGTGCCATAGTTGTACAACTAGTAAACAATTATAAAAAGACATTTCAGACTAAGCCAATGAGACACTTTGAGTGGCACTAGTCCCTAAGAGGGTTTCCACTAAGGAGATATTTTGTATTTAATTCACTTTAGTTGTTGCATAAAATTAGGTTTAAAATTTGATACATTGTTTCATATCACTAATTCACACATCCCCCTTCCTCCCCCCAGTAATATTGTACTCCAACATAAATATATTCCAAAAATCTTTGATGATTATTTACATTGGAAAATGTTCTTTTTGAATCTATGAGGCATATTATTTTAATTAATATATGGAAAAGCATATGCATGGTTAGGTTTTCAAACCATGATACTCATCAAGGAGGTGAAATGCCAAGATTTTACTCAAAGATTATATTTCAAATTTTTTTTATAATCAATCACTTGGATATGATCAAATTCCAACTTCTTCAACTTCACAATTATGACACTTAATGTTCCAGACAACTCCAAGAAATGTTAAAAATTAAAATTTAAGATGTGATAGTATTTTGTTGACTCTTTTTGAATTGTTTTTCTAATAGATACTTCGATGTCTAAGGTGTAACTTTGTACTTTGTATGTTTAAACTACTTCAAGAATTCTTAGGATTAGGTTTGATGGCTGTTGTAATTTTCAGACTTACACGTAATTGTGTTTGTCATTCTATATTATAATTTTTGTCAACAATGCTTATGATTAGGTTTAATGGCTTTTGTAATTAGCGTGATTGGCTTTTGTAATTGTCATGACTCACACATAGTTGTATTTTCCCTTCTATATTGTCATTGTTGTTTGAACTCTTAAGTTGGTCAACTAGTCCTATATTAGCAACAATTCAGTTTCCTTTTAATATGTAATTTATTTTCCTTTACTTTATTCAAAAAAAATTAACAAAAAAGAAAATTTGAACTTTAATAAATTAGGTTGATTTTAAAATTACTTTCTCCCCCCATCTAATAGGAAAAATGTACCACTAACTATTATAGCTTCATGCACTCATACAATGTGAAGTATACCCAAGATTTCAGTGACTATTTTGTTGTCTTGTATGATATATGCCACTTAGCTACTATATTTTATTTTCATTTTAGCTCTTTGGTATTAGAGAAACTCCCATAGAATTTGATAAATGGTAAAGGGTCAAAACGTGATTGTGTCCTGGGCGAATTTGGCAGCGTGGATGCTCCTTAGTCCTTGGCTCTTAGCCAAAAAGGTTTCAAGCACGCATGGGCCTATATCAGGTACCTAAAACTTGTTTCTAGATGACCTCCATAAAAATAAAATAAAAAAAGTGATCATTTAAATGCCACTCAATACATACTAAAAGATATCTAAAAATCATACACTTAAGATTGTAAATTTAAGAATTTAATGATGAACAAATAGACTAATTATGAACCAAAAAAACTAAAAATTAATCAATTATTAGTCCCTGCCTTATATAAGGCAGGGAACTAATGTTCCCAGTGACCCCCCTCTAATTAATTTATAAAAAAAATAAATGTCTTGTCCAAAGTTTCTAAAGTTTGATCTTTAAAATGAATTATTATATACTAATTTTGATTTTGTGATTGGTCCATCACTAATTTTTCAGGGTTTATTTGTATTTTAGTCAGTGGAAAATAGAAAAATTAAAAGTCAGTGCTCTAGAATCTTCCATCGTGCTTCATTTTTTAAAGAGATTCTAGCATCTTCCCTCTTGCTTCATTGTTTCTAGAGAGAGCAGGCATTGAAGCCATGGTATACCCTCAACCTTATGGATTTCAAGATTGCAGACTATGCATTAACAAGGTGTTGGTAAACAGATTTGTCATAGTAGAATATGCCCAACGGAGTGTGTGGCAAACCGTTCACAACAGTTGGCTAGGCCCTTGATATTTGGCCTTCCTCTGCATTTAGAGGGGCAACTCCCTCGTAAGATAAAATTTGAGCTTTTTCAATAAAGATAAGAAGAACTTAGAAAATAGTAAGGAAAACCATTGATAGCAAATGCACCACACACCTTCAACGTCTTCATAAAAATGATGTAATGGTTAATGAGAGCAATCAAATTTGGACCATAGGGGTGTTTCTCTAGTCGGCTCCTTAGGGTTTTTCCCTAGTCGGCTAGTAAGGAGGTTTTTAAAAAAAAAAAAAAAATTGTATATAAATATGAGTTTCATTTTTTACAATTTGCATTTATGTGAAATCAAGTTATTGGCTTTTGAATTGGGAAGAAAAAAATATTTGACAAACTTCAACCTATTTTTTAATTTTGGAGGAAGAATTTACGACATGGGAAATAAAGATAAAAGAGCAAGTAAATATGCACGAAGAAGAACTAAAGAACAAGAAGATGAAAATTGTCAAAAAAATGCTAGCAAGATACTATCTTAGATCAAGTACACATGCACAATCTTTTTTCCAATGTATTTAATTAGTTTATTTAGTTAGGATTAGGGTTTAAATCCAATTAGGAATATGATATTTATCTTAAATTAGCATTACTAGATTAACTTAATATTAAGAGTTTATTTGAAATTATGTTCATATTTAGGCCATTAGGGTTTATTCAATTATGTCTATATTAGTCCTTAGGGTAAATATTACATTATGAATAAATTTAAATTATGAATTTATTTAGTATGGGAATTACCTTGTTTATTCAATTATGTTAATAATTTATAGTCCATTAAGGTTTATTAGATTATGATTAAATTTAAATAAATGAATTTATTTAGGACGTAGTCAACCAGGACAACCTACCGACATTGGAGAAGGTTCATCCCAAGTTCAAATAGGTACATGTGCATCTCTTACAAGTATATAATATAGATCTCTCTAGAATTCTAGGTCTCTATCAAACTTTATATCTTTAATTTTTAAATTTAGTGAGCCATATTTCCCCTTATAAACTTACTTGATTTTATTTGTTATATTGTGCACATCCAACTCTAGTAGATGATGAAAATGTTGAACATGAGGAAATTGAAGATGAAGCAATGGATATTGAAGAAGGACCATCTGAAGGTTAGATAATTTAATCAAGTACATAGTATTTCACTCAAGTTAAACATGTATATATGTATGTACATATATGTCCCCTAAAGAGAGTGTATCTTAAGACTTTGTTTTATTTTTTCTTGTGCAGCTCGAGATCAAACAACAAATGAGAATGTTAATTTAGCTCAAAGATTGAAGAGAAAAATTAATCATAGAAACATAGATCATTTAATTGCAATGGATGTGGAAAAATTGAGAGAATATGCTAATCAACCTAAACATACTACGAAGAGGAAATTGAATAAAAAGTCTAAAGACATAATTGCACAATTTGAGAATCTATCAACAGTGGAGAAAACTCAACTATTATCAATTTCACTTCTTAAAGATGAATTAAAAGAGCCACTGAGACTATTGGGTATAGATACAAGTATAAAAAAGAGGAGGACTTCTAAAGTAGAAAAAGATATTGTTGAAAGTGTTAAGGAAGGGTTACATTCCATTGGGAAAAAAACTAGATCTGTAGATAAATCCATTGCACGAAGAGTGATACTGACATCTATTTTAAATAAGAAAACATCCCAAAATAGACAGATCTCTTCATTATCATCTCATTTCGAGTATAGTCAGAAGACAGTACTACATTATTTGAAAAGGAGAAACAATTTGAATGATAGCACATTAGAAGGCAATTGGGCACTAATGTGTAGAGCTCCTCAATCTGACGTGATTGGGGAAACAGTTAAGAACTTAGTTATTCAATTTTGGATTGATAATACTCGTCCTTCACCAAATAGAAGAGATATCATCAAGCAGAGGATTGGGCCTAAGGAATATATTCAACATGCAAAACATTGGTTGGATGTCACTCCACATGAATTGTATCTCTCATTTTATAATTTAAATCCTAACATAAAGATTGGACAAACAATGTTTGAAAGATTGAAGCCCTATTTTGTGAAGATAAATAAATCTTTTGAAACATGTTGTTGTCGATATCATGTTGAATTTGATCTATACTATGAAGGGTTTCGAAAGATGATAGAAGAAAGTGGTAGAACTTCTCAAAATACTTTTCCTAAATGACTGAGTCAATTCATAACATCAATCTTCTGTGACAAACCAAATGATTGTGGAATAGGTGAAATAGATTGCATAAGAGGAACTTGTGAAACATGTGGTAACTTGACTAAATTTCCTTTGAGAGAAGAAGATGCTAATATGACAAGGATGGTAAAATGTAAGAGATATAAGTACATAAAGTCAGAAACAAAAATTGGAAAAGAATCAACAAGGTTAGAATATGTAGAGGATGAGATATCGGCTGGAGAATTTAGGTCAAATTTTCGTAAATTGATTCAACCATATATATGCCATGCATTTTTTGCTAAGTGGCAAGTAGAACAATTTCAAACACTAAGAGAAACTTTCCCACTTGGAACAATTCTATTTGTTGTTGATTTTGCAGAGAATTACTCTTTCGTATCTCAAAAACAACTTCAAGCAGAATACTACTATACATAGCAGGTTACTATTATGGTTCGAGTGTCTTATCAACATGCACAAATTGATCTGGATGGTGTGGAAAGTACAGATCAAGCACGAGTCATTAAAAAAGAGTAACACTTTTATATTAGTGATGACAAAGAACATGACACACATTTTGTGGAACATTGTTTTAAGACATTTTTTGAATATTTGAAAAACAAAAACATTAAAATAGAAAAACATTTTGTATGGTCAGATGGATGTGCAGCACAATTTAAATCAGCTAGATCATTTTATGCATTATGTAGATATCATCGATACCTTAATATACCACACATTTGGAGTTTTTTTGAGAGTGGACATGGAAAGGGTGAGCATGAATGTGTAGGAGCTTGTATCAAACGTGATTTAAGAAAGTATCAAATGGACTATAAAGGATATCACATTAATAATGCTCATGATGTGGTTGAGTGGTGCAAAACACATTTTTTGGTGCCAACAAATATAGATAACACATCATCACAAGTGGATCGAGTCATACCATTTAGAGTGTTTTGGAAGGTATCAGGTATATATAAATTAATTTGTTCATATTTTTAAATTGAATCTTAAATTTATATTTAATATGTTACCTTAGATGATCTCTAACTAAATTATGGACCTTGTGTACATTCAGGTGTTGATAGAAGATCAATGCATGCATGCAAGAGGGTAGAGAAGACACAATCTTTGCATTCAGTTATGAGTACAAATAGTAATGTGTGGTCATTGTACACAGGAGAATACTCATGTTTTTCTCCTAATTGTATTGATTAAGACTATGGTGGTTGCATTAATCAGGAACATGGATATGTGGGTGAATGGACTTTGGTGCCACTAGTTGTTATTAATACGAATGACTTTGAGGACGAAAACTGTGATGATATTCCATTGATTTCTAGTGATTATAACCATATTTCAGGATTGAACAGAGTTGGTATGTATGAACTATATATATACCTGGATCATGTACATGTATACATTTTTCATAGTTTTGGTTAATTTTTATTATATATATGTACTTATGTAAATGACGTGTATCCAGAATTTTGACATATATAAGTTTGTGTAGGAAATGTTTATGCAGTCATGGAAAAATCAAAAAATGTAGAAGGTGTTAGCTATTATTTATTACGTTGCACCATGGAAAGAGAGAAGCTAACAGAGACTGAAATAAGTGATGAAATTATTTTTCCCACAGGTTAGTATATAGTTGAATTATGTATATATGTATGTCAAGTATCTACATGTTTTTAATGAATTCAAATTCTTTGACTTAAATTCAAGATTGTTGTATTTTTTAAATGTGTACATGTGCAGGTTTTGTTGTTGTACAAGGAACATATTTGAAGCAAATAAAAGTACTTAAAAATGGGATTCATTTCACTGGTTATCAACCTAACAATAAGGTATATCAATATAGTAACCATGTTATTGCCACTAGTCTAACTCTTCATCCAGTCAAAGGACCTAGAATACGTAAGTGGAGGCTCCATATTGATGATCATGAGAAAATATTAAATGTTATCCAAGAACGAGCTGATCCACTTGATATGAGATAGAAACAACTCCTAATTTGAAATGTAACTCAAGAACAATTTGAAATTTGGTTCAGACTATTTGAAATTTGGTTGAATAATCATTTGATCAATTTAAAATTTGGTAAAATAACTAATTTTCTAAATTGAACTTTTACTCTTTCATTTTGAATTTTCTAAAGTAACTACTTATAGAAATTATGACCTTATATGTATGTGTGTACACTAATTACCTGACATGTGCACCTTGAGGGAAAGAAATTCGAACACCACTTGTCTTAAGGGGATGAAATTAGGAGTTTGTAAAATTAATTATATTATATTGAACTTTCTATTTCACTTAACTTCTCAATTTTAGGACACATGTACGCTTTCAATTTAACTAATTAGGACATGTGCTTTCAATTTCAGGGCATGTGAGCTTTCAATTTTAGGACATGTGAGCTTTCAAGTTCAAATTGTAATTTGTTTAACTAAATTTTGAACATGTACATATTTTAAGTTGGACTTGAATTAGAACATTGGGCTTAAGGGGATAAAATTCTAGGATACATGTGTACTTGAATTAAAAATTTACTATAATTAAAATTTGAAATGTAACTCAACAACAATTTGAAATTTGGTTCAAACTATTTGAAATTTGGTTGAACAATCATTTGATCAATTTGAAATTGGGTGGAATAACTAATTTTATAAATTGAACTTTTACTCTTTCATTTTTTAACTCAATGTCTTGAATTCATTTAACTTTCTATTATATTGAACTTTTTATTTCATTTAACTTGTCAATTTTAGAACACATGTACACTTTCAATTTAACTAATTAGGACATGTGCTTTCAATTTAATTAGGACATGTGAGCTTTCGATTTAACTAATTACTTGACATGTGAGCTTTCAAGTTCAAATTGTAATTTGTTTAAACTAAATTTTGAACATGTACACATGTTTTAAGTTGGACTTGAATTTTAGAACATTGGGCTTAAGGGGATAAAATTCTAGGATATGTGTACAAATAAAAGGGATGAGTTCTATAGATTTACTCGAGTTAGGAATTATGTACAACTAATTACCTGATACTTGAGCATTTAATACATGTGATATATTACCAAACATTTAAATTACATGAACTATTTATATATATATATATATATATGTATATATATATATATATATATATGTATATATATATATATATATATGTATATGTGTATATGTATATATGTACATATATATATATATGTATATATATACATATACATATATATGTATATACATATATATATATATATGTATATGTATATATATGTATATGTATATGTATATATATACATATACATATACATATATATATACATATACATATACATATATATACATATACATATATATATATATGTATATACATATATATGTATATGTATATATATGTATATGTATATATATACATATACATATATATATATATATGTATATATATATATATAAAACATGCACGTACACATCTAAATAAATAACTTACATATCTTAGATAGAAACAATTTATAATATACTAGATCTAGATCTAGTATGTACATATTAGATTCCACAACATAATATAACATGTATCAATCATCTCGAGAACAAATAACAAAAATATGTATCTATCTAGAGATCTATCAGAAGATAATATCAAATATAAATAGCGTGCACACATGTAGACATGTAAATCTAGGTACATCTATATCAAATCAAATATAAATATAACATGCATTATGTGTGTATATAAAGTGTCTATCTAATATATATGAATGTCTCTCTAGATGAAAGTCTACAACAAATCATCTAGATAAAAAAAAAACTATAGATCATCAAGTGCAGGACTATCATCGCCACGCCTCCTCACAACGCACTCTAAAGATCGACTAGTATCAAGGTGCTCACTAAGATGTGCTGACCCCTATATATAAATTCAAGAGAAAGTGATATCAATACATACATACATTTAATCAAGAGAAAGTGATATTGAAATACATGTACACATAATCAAAACATAAATAAACATTACCTGTCCACTACTGACATCATCTAATGAGTCTCGACGACGTACATGATCTGACATCAAAGCTGGAGTAAAAAGAGACATGTCCCCCTACATTGTACATGTGCATGTGCAACATATCAAATTAAAATTTCTCTACAAGATTACATTTGAATCTACGTGCATGATATACATACATGTGCACACATGCACATGTCTAAATTAAATTAGTTTGAAATGATTGAAATTTTAACATGAACAAAAAAAAATTTACCGGTGTAGATGGTGGCATCTGATAATACTTGGACTGCCTAGCATCAATCGTGTCCACTAATGCATCCAGATTTTGCTGCGTCGCATCAAGGTCAATCTCTGCATCTACGCGAGCCCCATGACTGGTGATTGGTACATGTCCTAATAATGATGAGCCAAGTGGACTGTGTAGATGAGATGGCATAGAAGTAGACTCATCACGTGTCAACAAGTCCATCCATCCTGTGGTCGACAAGCTCAAATCAACATCATTAAGGCCCACACCTAAACTCTGAGCCTGCACTGTAACACTGGCTGAAGGGTCTGTGGTATGTATATGTCTCTCTAGAGAAAAAGAGTGGTCAGTAGATGGATCATCACGTGCACTACCACCATGACCACTACCTAATCAATGAGAGGAATATGGCTGAGGATGTGTCCTAGTACTACCATGGACATGACCTCGAACATATGATATGGGTATGCTAAGATGCTTTGATACAAATCTATATGTATCTAATAGATCCTCAGCCAGACCAATCATAGTATCTCGTGCCAACACTCCAGTGAGACCCTCTAAGCTAGCCACTGAAGGGATGCCTGCTGCACTTTACAAGTCTCCTAAAGATGAAGCATAGGATGATGATCTGGAATGCCGACGAGACATCAAATACTGACCAACCTCATCACTCGAAATAGATCTAATAGCTGCTACAATCTCTCCAACTCCCTGAAGGACCCCACGTAACTAAGTGCTACGCATGGCCTCATCAGCTGATGGACCTAACGAAGGGGAAATAGCAGGTGCCCTCTCTCTGACAATCGATCTATGTGCCAGTAGGGGATGAGTTGGTTGCCTATCAACCAATCTACCATGCTTGTATCCTAAATGTCCTGGTAAATCTATGTAGTTCACCGCCCTACGTAAGTGAACCTCTGCATAAAGCTGTCAGGCAAAATAGAGTGGAATTTGGTCGTTATTTGGATAACGACCATGGTCAGAAAGGAAGCATGGGTATATCAATTCAGCCATCTGTGGATCTGTACACTTAAGGGGAGAATACCCCTTCACATACTTTTGTGAAAGATAATGAGGGAAACATTCCCTCTTCAGGACATCTTTGGGCACCAAGCCCTGCACCTCCTAGAGTGAAAGACCAGAGGAGACCTCTCGTCTCTTACTGTTAAGGACAATCTGTATAGTATGTGCAGAATATGGGGCAGTTCCATGAATCTCATCTCAAATAAATTTCAGGCTGCGTAAGATACTCTGGCATGTACGACTATAAACACTAGAGCATGTGCCACTAGTCAGGGATTCCTAAAGTCTATGAATCTCCTGGTTAGTGCGATCATAGAGCTCCTCAGGTGGGATAGGTAGCTGATCACGGGGGACATAATACTGCTCAGGGAGCATAGGTTGCTGCTCAGGGCCAGGGATAGGCTGCTCGGGCCCGGGTATAGCTTGCTCGAGGGGGATAGGCTGCTCGGGGGGGATAGAAGGTTGTTGATCAGCCATGTCAATGTATGTAGGTGCATGTATAATGTGTAAACCTGAAAATTTAAATTAAAATGTATGGCATTTAATAAACTTGAAATTTATATTAACATACGTATTTACAATTTGACAAAATTAAAAAACTTGTATCTAAATTGTTTTAATAAAATTAAACATGCACGTACATGTCTACATGTATATAAAAGTCCTAAAACATAAATGAACATATACCATAAAAGAAAACTAAATTTTAAAACACACATGTTGTTATATATAATGTTTGTAACTCAAGGACCTTTTAAGAACTACATGTGTGCAAGTTATATTTCTATCTAAGTTAGATTGAATGTTCAAAAGTTTTAGACATACATGTGTGCACATAAACTTGTCAAGTGTACAATTTAGGTCCACGAAGTAAATATGTGTGCATATATATGTATATATATCTATATATGCATATATGTGCATGATATGTATATTTGCACATATATCTATCATGCACGTGTGTATATATGTGCATACGTGTGCATATATATACACACACATGCAGATGATATGTGCAAATATACATATCATGACACATATGCATGTATATAGATCTATTTATGTACATATATATATATATATATATATATATATATATATATATATATATATATATATATATATATAATGCACATTGTATCATTTTGAGACTTTGATATCAATGTTTAATTAGTTTTAAGATTAGGGTTCAATTTGGTTTGTACTGTTTGATTAGGTTTACATGCTTAGGTTTCAATTAGGAAAAGAGTTAATAAATTGAATTAAGTTTTAAAGTGCTAAATTTGGATTTCGATATAGAATTATAGTTAGAGCTTTTAGATTAATTCAAAAAAGTTAGGTTTGAATTTTGTTTTAATAAAGTGTTGACTATATTATTGAGTTCTAGTTTGTTGGAAATGATTGAAAAGATCTTGAGAAAAAATGCTGAAATAATCATATGGAACTGGTAAAGAATGTTCTCAATCATTGTTTTGTCATTGATGTCAAACTTGCTACTTGCAGGAATGAAAATTGCTTTAGTGATCCAAATACTATTAAGTGGTTGATTGACAAGGAGGAGGCAATCAATAAGCTGTAACTAGAACACCTAGAGAAAGGTTGAAGTTATGATGTTGTAATGAAGTACAAGGATCAACTAAGTCATTGATAAAATAGTGTATTGATGACATAGAGGATGGGCACACTGAAACATATCAAAGATGTAAGGTTTTAGCTAAGACATATGTAAAGCTAAAGTTCATTAGAGAGAGGGAGCCGAGCAAGCTAGTAGGTGCCGAACAAATTCCTAGTTGAAGCCGAGCAAGTTCAACTTCAGATGCCGAGTGAACTTCAAGTGTTGAGTGAACTTCAGATGTCGAGTGAACTTCAAGTGCCGAGTGAACTTCAAGTGCCGAGTGAACTTCAGGTGTCGAGTAAAAACAAATGCCGAGCAGATACAAGTGTCGAGCAGAAACGGATGCCAAGTATCAGAAAACCAATAGTGCTGAGTAACACAAAGATGCTGAGCATCAGTAAATCAATAATGTCGAGTTGCTACATTATTTTGAAAATTGAAGATTCACCAGATCCAAGCCAACAAGGTTGTTATCTAGAAATTTGTGAATTAAATGGAAGATAAGAATGATGAGTTGGTGGCACAGAACACCATGTAGAACATTTTTGGAGATTACAACTAGAGTCTAGACGAAGTTTCTAGATAAGAGCAAGATATAGGGTAGATACATTGTATCCTACCTAATCCATTTGAAACCCTAAAGTTGGAAAGGGAGAATCGAGCGGCAAAGGAAAACCAAATTTTTATTTAATAAGTCATAAGGTTATGAAGCAAATATAGAGGAGAAGGTGGTTGAGCATAAAAGCATGAAGTGCTGAAGGAGGTGCTAAGGAAAAAGAGAGCACAGTTACTCTATTTTGATAACAAGATCCCAGATATGATTGCATTGGCATGATGAGTAAGAAGACTCAAGGAGATGAAGCTTGAGAGGAAGACAAGCTATCAGAGCTGAAGTGATTAAAGCCAAGCAAAAGGATAGAACTGAAGAGTGATCTAAAATTTGCAAAGTATGTTGTAAGTTGTATCATATCAACATTTCATTATTGTTACTCTCTAGCAATTGTAACAGTTAGTTTAAATCCTATGGACTTAGGTTGGTTTAATAGCTATAAGGTAAATCCTTTAACATGGTGACATTCCAAGTGAATGTTCTAAAGTCCTTTGATCAGGCTCATTCCTTACAGTTTGGTGAAATCCTCTAACAAGGTCACATTTAACAGTTTGGTGAAATCCTCTAACAAGGTCACATTTAACAGTTTGTTGTAAGCCTTTAACAGGGCATCACTTTAGAAGAGTGAGAATCAAGTAGCATGTTACTGGTGGTTTTTCCCAAATTGGGTTTCCACGTAAATTATTGTGTCATGTGTTAATCTTGCATGTTTTATTACTTCATGTTGATTTACTGTAACTTGCTAGTATGGTTGAACTAAGTTTGGATGGATGAAAAGTGTATGGACTCATTAAAACTAGTGAAAAAGTATTATTAGGGAATTTGGACCTTGGATAACTGATTCACCCCCCCCCCCCCCCTCTCAGTTATTCTAAAGAATTCTAACATAGTTTACGTAGGTGATTTGGTTTAGTCTTAAGGTCAACGTTTAACTTGGTTAAATCTTAGGGTAACGGTTCAATTTGGTTAATGGTTGGGGAAAGAATTTAACAGGGCATGCTTTTAATAGGGCATCACTTTAGAAGAGTGAGAATCAAGTAGCATGTTACTGGTGATTTTTTCCAAATTGGGTTTTCACGTAAATCATTGTGTCATGTGTTAATATTGCATGTTTTATTACTGCATGTTGATTTACTGTAACTTGCTAATATGGTTGAACTAAGTTTGGATGGATGAAAAGTGTATGGATTCATTAAAAGTAGTGAAAAAGTATTATTAGGGCATTTGGACCTTGGATAACTAATTCAACCCCCCCCCCCTCTCAGTTATTCTAAATAATTCTAACAATTGGTATCAAAGCTTAACTGTTGTTTCAGTTTAAAGGGACTATAAGCAGGAAAGATCAAAATGTCTAAGAGAGAAGTCCCCAAGCTCAACAAAGACAACTTTGTTACATGAAAAAGTTTGATGAAGCTAAATCTTCGATCCATAGGAGATTATGCCCAAAATTCAATTATTACTGAACATGTTGATCCAACTGGTACTCTTACTGCAGAAGATATGAAAAATAAACAGGAACACAATCAGACAATGCTGAAAATTGCCTCCACACTCAATTATGCTGAATTTGATGATATCAAAGGATGTGACACTGCATTCAAAATGTGGAATGCCCTATCAGACATCTATGGAGGAGATCAGAATATCCAAAGAGCAAAAAGAGAAAGTCTCAAAGGAAAGTTTGATGATATGAAAATGGAGGAAAATGAGAATGTTGCTCAGTATGGCGCAAGAATAAAGGAAGTGGTAAGTGCAATAAGATGTTTGAATGGTCAATTGGATGAAGATATTGTTAATAGTAAGTTCTTAAGAACCTTGCTCCCTATCTATGCTATTAGAGTATCTGCAATACAAGAACTAAGATGTGTACCAGGAAACAATCTAAGTTTTGAAGGTATAGTGGGTAGACTCACTGCATTTGAGTTATCTAACTTTGACAACTACAAACCTGAGAATGTTGAATCAGCTTTCAAGGCCAAGCTATCATTGAAAGATGCTGAACAGGTAAAATCAAAAAAGGGAAGAAAGATGAAATATGTGTCCAGTGATAGTAGCACTGATGAGGAAGATGTGGAACAATTGGAAGCACTACTTGCTAGAAGATTTCACAAAGGTAAAGGAAAACTCAAAGGTAAGATGCCTATCATTTGTTTTAATTGAAATGAAGTAGGTCATATTGCTAGCAGATGTACACAGAAAAAGGATTACAAGGAAGGAAACAAATACAAATATGGAAGAGAAAACAATAAGAGAGATTACAAAGACAAAGGCAAGAAGTGTTATATTGTTGAAGAAAATTATGATGATAATGATGATGAAGTTGTTTATGTAGCCATGAAGGACCAATTTGATGAAGAAGAGCCTACAGCACTAGTAACATGTATGAAAAAGAATGACAGATGGATCATAGACAGTGGATGCTCACATCACATGATAGGAGACAAAAGTAAGTTTGTTAACTTTACTTAGTATGATGGAAATAGTGTTAGATTTGGTAATGATGCTCCATGTCAAATAAAAGAAAAAGGTTCCATTAAGCTTACAAAAAAAAATTCATGTGATAATGCATACTATGTTGAAGGATTAAACTACAATTTGCTAAGTGTCTCACAGTTAGGCAATATAGGATGCAAAGTAGAGTTTGGAAACAAAACTGCAAAAATCTATGATACTGATGGTAAACTGATAGGAAAAGGAGATCAAACAAGAAGTAATCTGTTTTACCTTGATATGGATAATGTCTCTTGTTTTGTTGCAAAATTTGATGATGAATGGTTATGGCACAAAAGGCTATGTCATGCCAACTTTGACAATCTGGTCAATATTAGTAAAATGAAGAAAGTCAGAGGTTTGCCAGAATTGAAGAAGCCCGATAATAACATGTGCAAGCAATGTCAGCTAGGAAAGATGACAAAGTCAAGTTTTAAAAGAAAAAACTATACATCTAAAGAAGTACTTGAGTTAGTTCATACTGACTTATGTGGTCCAATGGAAGTACAAAGCTATAGAGGAGATAAGTACATAATGTTATTTGTTGATGACTATTCAAGGATGATGACTATTATGTTCTTAAGAAAAAAATCTGATGCCTTTCAAACATTTAAGTGGTATGTGGCTAGAGTTGAAAAGGAAACATGAAAGAGCTTGAAATGCCTGAGATTAGATAGAGGTGGTGAATTCACATCAAAAGAATTCGAGATATTTTGTAATGATAAAGGAATCAAAAGACAAACATCAGCTCCTAGAACTCCCCCATAGAACGAAATTGCTGAAAGAAGAAATAGATCTGTGATTGACTGCGCCAGAACATTAATGATGGAAAAGACTGTTGCTTTAAAATACTAGAGAGAAGCTGTAAGTGTAGCTATTCATACACTGAACTGAGTACAAGTCAAGAAAGGTACAAATAGAACACCTTTTGAATTATGGTATGGTCACTCACCCAATGTAAAACATTTCAAAGTGTTTGGTTGCAAGTGCTTTATCCTTAAAGATGCTAGAAATGGAAATTTTGATGCAAAAAGTGATGAAGGCATATTTCTTGGTTACTCCACTAGAATTAAGGCATACAAGTGTTTGAATACTAACACTAACAAAATTGTGGAAAGTGCAAATGTAAACTTTGATGAGCATACAGAAGTCCAAGTTGAAGAACCAAAGAGAATGAATGAATACAGAACCTTTGTGTATTCTTATGAAGGAATGCCTATCAATCAAATTGGAACTCAACAAAAAATTACAGTTTCAGTCGAGTCATAACCAGTGAATGCCGAGTTGCATTCAGAAGCTGAGTTGCAGAGTGAAGAAAATGCACAATCTGATTCTGAAGTCAGTACACATGAAATAGATGAAGAACAACCTGACAACTCAGTACATAGTGACCTTGAATCAGAAAGATCAAACATGGAAAGAAGGACAGAACCAAGATTATCCAAATATGTAAAAAGACATCACCCTGATGAATAGATAATTGGTGACAAAGATGCAAGACCAATGACAAGGAACAGATTGAGAAATGAATCATGTCTGATTAGAAAATCTGAACCTAAAATAGTATATGGTGCATTACAAGATGATGACTGGTATAAAGCTATGGAAGAAGAGATTGATCAAATAAAGAAGAACAAAACCTGAAGTTTAGTTCCCAGACTAGTTGACAAAAATGTGATTGGCACCAAGTGGGTATTCAGGAACAAGCTAGATGAGAATGGCGAGATTACTAGAAACAAAGCTAGACTAGTATGCAAGGGTTATGCTCAAGAAGAAGGACTAGACTATGGGAAAACATTCGCTCTTGTTGCTAGAATGGAAGGAGTAAGAACTTTACTTGCATATGCTACATATAAAGATTTCAAAGTTTATCAGATGGATGTAAAGTCTACTTTTCTAAATGGTATACTAGAAGAAGAAGTCTACATTGAACAACCAGAAGGATTTGTTGATGAGAACAACAGGGATATGGTTTGTAAATTGCATAAAGCACTCTATGGTCTGAAACAAGCACCTAGAGCATGGTATGAGAGACTTCACAAGTATCTAGTGCAAATAGGATTTGAAAGAACAGATGATAATAGCAACATGTACATCAAAGAAGAAGAAGGTAAGGATATTATTGTATCTGAAATCTTTGTGGATGACATAGTGTTTGGAGGAAAGGAAGTACTTTGCAAAGGCTTTGCTGAAAAAATGAAACATGAGTTTGTGAAATGTCCTTTTTTTGATTTTTTTGATATTTCCAACCTCTAATCAGATTTTCAAGATCAAACAACTAATATCACAAAGATCCACCAAATTTCTCAAGAAACCCCAAATCGGGTATGCCAGAAATTGTGCCAAAAGCTTCACAACTTCACCTACTATTAATAAATCTGAAAGTGGAAATTTTTACAAAACTTTCAGCAGCATAAAAGCCTACAAAATAAAATTTCCAGATCCATATATCCTTTACACAATAGTTCTCAAATGTAGGACAAAAACTATGCTCATCAGGCTCCCGAAATTAACACAAAAATGCCCGGAAACACCACAAAAACACTAATAATCTATCTTATAATTTTAATCACATCCCAATACATATATTCAGCTCTATTTTAACACCTTAAAGTCTGAAATATAGCAGCAACCCAAACTGATATGAAATACTCAACTGGAAACACCAAACTCATACAAAAAACACACCCGAAAACTCACAAATCTACACTGTTCAGCACAAAGGCAAACTCTGTATGAGCATGCACATGGAATGGCTTCAAACTCCCATCCTTAGCCTTCTTGGAAACCTAAAAAATTCCATTCTTGGGTCTCCTTGGAAACCTACAAACTCCCGTTCTTGGGTCTCCTTCTCCATAGGTTTGGCAGCCTCTGAAGAATAACAAAGAATGAGCAAAAATCAAGTTCTGGAAATCAGCTCAAAATGCCTCCAAACCCCCTAAAAGAGGGCATAACTATAACTCACGTCCAAGAGAGGTTAATGAAACATATTTTAATAATAATTTTCATTTATTAGTCCAACGGTTTCCAAAGATTAACCCCCTTTTTCTGAAACTTCATTTTCTTGAGCCTGCCTGCCTTAGCAAAGATTATTAATTTTTAATTATTTGAAAAGGGGACATGACAAGTCCTCCCCTCCCAAACATTGCTTGTCCTCAAGCAATGGCTGAACAATAAACCAATCAATCCACCTGGATCCCAAATGTAGTCATGAACTATACTACTACCAATTAACATAGGCTCTTGCAATATCCTCTGCAATATGACCAAGAGGAATCCATAATCAAACAGACAATTATAGCTCAACCAAACTCCAAAATCACCACTACCACAATCAAAAACCCATGAGACACAAACTCTTAGAACATCAAAACCCAAGTAAAGTGGACAAATAAAACTACCAACACAGTAAATACCATCAACACATCCCACTGGCCTATACGGAATGTACAATCCAACTCTGCAACAATGGTGAACGCTCTCGAATGAAACTGTACCAAGTATGGATAATCCACACACTGTACAACTCCTGCAGTCAACACAACTCTTCAAATCACTGGCCACTATCTCATAACCATAACTCCCGTGCACTGCTGATGGTGAAAAGAAATTACAAGATAAAGAGTAAGAAATGGAATCCAAACCAAATTTGCATGCCATCAACTCCTCAAAACAAGGATCAAATGCTAACTGATGTACATACCCTGCAATATAATGTTGATTAAAAAAACCAACCTCAGTCAACAGCTCACCATGAACAAGTGATACAACCCACTGTGACTGATCACTAGCTAAGTCAGGAGATGTCATAGCCAAAGGAGTAGAATCAATAACAACACCCATTGAAGCATCACTCCCAAACTCCTGCTCTACGTCACATATTATCAAGCTATCAACTGCAGAACCTATCACCATGTCATGCCCATCACAACTCTCATCTTGAGGCATCAAATTGTCCCATAACTGATGATAAGCACTAGGAACCAAAGTACATCTCTGTATCATTATCTCATCAACATGGTCATCAAAGGTAAATTGATGAGCATACCTCACAATGTAATGCCAATAGAATGCGCCAATCTCAGTTAGTGGCTCAGACTGTAATCTAGATGAAACTAACTGCAATTGATCATTAACGATGTTGGAACTGACTACTACCTCCGAAGATATCACCAAGGGAGTAGTATTACTAGCAGGAACCATGCCAATTGTCGACTCACCAACATCACACATGATCTTTGATACATCTCTAGTCTCTATGCCATCAATACTAGAGACCACCACCATGTCAGGCATACAACAATCTTCTACAACACCCAACTCAATTGAACCTGACTCTAGTGGGAATGAACCTGATATGCCAATGTTAGTATCAAGAATGGATACATCCCCATCTCCACTATCTCTGACAATCTCAGCCATGGACATCCTCGGATCACCAAACACCATAGCTTGTGACTGTATAGAATCAGGTAAAGATTGTAGTTGCTCTAACTCCATGGTCACCTTAGCCAAATGAAACTGTGACTCCTTGAAAGCCAACTGTGTACTCTCAAGAATCTCAGAAGTCACCTCAAGCTACTTAGTAAGCTCACTCACCTCATCTTCCTTGGCCAACAATGCATCATATGTTGTACTGCCCCACTTCATAAGATAATCTCTGTTAGCTACCAAATGCATATAATCCTGTCTCAGAATCTGGATAGCCTCCCATAAAGAGTGGAACTCTGTCAAGGAAAGATAACTGCCTCCCTGCTCATCACTAGTAGGAGAACCCCATCCATAAACTGCTAACAACTAACTAGCAACATCGAAATGCTGGCAAGTGATAGCGATCTCTCGGTCACTAACTCTCAACTGATTAGACACATGATGGCACTGGTTTGACTGTCTCCTACAAACCTCCTCTAATGCACTATTTAAAGGAGTATCCTCAAAGTTACTAGTCTCTAGAGTATTACCATCAATATCCTATGAATCAAATCTAAAACTCATATCAACATACAAAGTATCAAAAACATTAGCATTGCTGTCCAACTCCTCTATACCCAAGGAAACTAAGTCTTCAAAACTGCCCACTGCATCCTCCTGGATGTCATCAATGCCAATATGATCCTGGGACTCATCTATACACATTGCCAAATATGAAATTTCATCAACACATTCCAGCAAGTATGGTCAACTGGATATATGAACAAAACCCAACATCGGTGTATAAAAACTAATACCAACATCAGACAAAATACTGGCACAAGAAAAGACAACACTGCGTAATCTGCTAATCAAATCCATGATAGCACCCAAACAAACACTGCTACCAAAAAGTGTTAAAGATCTCCAGTCTACTGAATCCCAAATGCCAATATAACAATCTCAAGTCAATATCCATAAACTAAAATCAACTGGTAACTCAAAAAAACTCCTCACCTGAGTAATATGACCAATACCAACTAACTCCACATACCTGTCATGATGAGATAATGAAGTCACAATACTATCTTTGTTCGCCTTCAGCTGGCTGGACAAATCATGTGAAGTACTACCAGCCTCAATCTCATGTGATGAAGCATCTAACTGTGCCTGGTACTCTTTCTCAGCAAAGTCATGAATGCTCAATGTCTGCTCATCTCTACCAGGTATCTCACCATCCTGCACAACAACATCCTCATAATCATCATCTGAACCCACTACATTGTAGTCACTGCCTGTTGTAGCTATACCATCCTGAATACCTGTGGCATCACCCTTTGACGACCTGTAAACAATTGTCTCAATTTGAGTATCAAGTTGACCATTACTATCAATTTGTGTAATATCCTTTCCCACCACCTCTTGTGGCAGAGTAGAATCTGAGACCTCTACCTGGCTATCCGTTAGTTTCTCAAACTCCTCATGCAAGTTCTTGGGAATTGTGTCATCTGTCCTGTGAGAAAATTTGCCAAATAGAAATCCAGTCAACTTATCCACCTTAGCTGGGTCGGACAACATGTCATTCATTATACGGTGGTGCTCAACCAACTGTTCAGACATGTCATGGCTTATTTTCATAAGTTTATCTCGAATGTCTAAATAACCATCCTTGCTACTGTTTTGACTCTGGATATCAATTGTCCAAGATCGTGTCCTCTGAGACTCTGTACTATACCTGTCCATTCTGGATAAAGTAGAATGTAACCCCAATAGGATATAACTTCTTCAAACACCAAGAACTAACATGCAAATGATTAGAAGTAGCATGAAACCATAGATTTTGACATGCAACTGATTAGAAGCAACATGCAACCACCAAATTCACCAAGAACTAACATGCAAATGATTAGAAGTAGCATGCAACCATAAATTTTGACATGTAGCTGATTAGAAGCAACATGCAATCATAAATTATGACATGCAAGATCTGGGTAGTTGTCAAAACTGACATGCAAGATCTGGGCAGTTGTCAAAACTGACATGCAAGATCTGGGTAGTTGTCAAAACTGACATGCAAACTTTTACAACCACCAAATTCACCAAGAACTAATATGAAAATGATTAGAAGTAGCATGCAACCATAAATTTTGACATGCAGCTGATTAGAAGCAACATGCAACCATAAATTATGACATGCAAGATTTGGGTAGTTCTCAAAACTAAAATGTAAGATCTGGGTAGTTGTCAAAACTGACATGCAAACTTCTACAAACCCTCAGGCTGGCAAGATCATGGCTCTGATACCACTGAAATGTCTCTTTTCTGATTTTTTTTGATATTTCCAACCTCTAATCAGATTTTCAAGATCAAACAACTAATATCACAAAGATCCACCAAATTTCTCAAGAAACCCCAAATCGGGTATGCCAGAAATTGTGCCAAAAGCTTCACAGCTTCACCTATTATTAATAAATTTGAAAGTGGAAATTTTTACAGAAATTTCAGCAGCATAACAGCCTAAAAAATGATATTTCCAGATCCATATATCCTTTACACAACATTTCTCAAATGTAGGACAAAAACTATGCTCATCGGGCTCTCGAAATTAACACAAAAATGCCCGAAAACATCACAAAAACACTAATAATCTATCTCAGAAGTTTAATCACATCCCAATACATATATTCAGCTCTATTTTAACATCTTAAAGTCTGAAATACAACAGCAACCCAAATTGATATGAAATACTCAACTGGAAACACCAAACTCATACAAAAAACACACCCGAAAACCCACAAATCTGCACTATTCAGCACAAAGGCAAACTTTGTATGAGCATGCACATGGAATGGATTCAAACTCCCATCCTTAGCCTTCTTGGAAACCTGCAAACTCCTATTCTTGGGTCTCCCTGGAAACCTGCAAACTCCCGTTCTTGGTTCTCCTTCTCCACAGGTTTGGCAGCCTCTGAAGAATAACAAAGAATGAGCAAAAATCAAGTTCTGGAAATCAGCCCAAAATGCCCCCAAACCCCTTAAAAGAGGGCATAACTATAACTCACGTCCAAGAGAGGTTAATGAAACATATTTTAATAATAATTTTCATTTATTAGTCCAACGGTTTCCAAAGATTAACCCCCTTTTTCCGAAACTTCACTTTCTTGGGCCTGCCTGCCTTAGCAAAGATTATTAATTTTTAATTATTTGAAAAGGGGACATGACAGTTTGAAATGTCTATGTTTGGAGAGATCAAATTTTTTGTTGGATTGAAAGTGCATCAACTAAAACATGGTATATTTGTGACACAATCAAAGTATATCAAAGAAATACTCAAAACGTTTGAATTGGAGGAGTCCAAACTAGTCAACACACCAATGGGGACAGGAAATAAGCTATCCAAAAATGATGAATCAGTTGAAGTCAATTAAACAATGTATAGATCCATGATTGGAAAACTACAATATATTGTACATAGCAGACCAGACATAGCATTAGCAGTTGGAATAGTGGCTAGATTCTCTGCTAATCCCAAATAAAATCATCTCATAGCAGTAAAAAGAATAATGAGATATCTTAAAGGAACTGATAACTTTGGTCTATACTACAAAAAGAATGAAAAGTTTGAACTTAATGCATATACAGATGCAGATTGGGGAGGCAACATTGATGACAAAAAAAGCACAAGTGGAGGTGCATTATTTTTAGATAAAAGGCTAGTTACTTGGACTACCAAGAAACAAACATGCACATCTCAGTCGACTGCAGAATTAGAATATGTAGTAGTTGCAGTCAATTGCACAAACATTGTGTGGCTCACACACCTATTACAACGAATGAAAAAAGAGGTAACAAAACCTGTGATATTGTATTGTGATAACACAAGTGCTATAAACATATCCAAAAATTCATTAATGCATGCAAAAACCAAGCATATTGCAATCAAGTATCATTATGTCAAAGAATTGGTAGAAGACAAACAAGTGAAGTTGGAATACATTCACACAAAGGAACAAACTATAGATATCTTCACTAAACCATTGCCCAAGGATACTTATGAATATCTTAGAGGCAAGTTGGGGGTAATACCCCTAACTCAAGCAGTTTAAAGCAACAAAGATGTTGTCCTGCATCAACAGAAAAAAATTATTGAAATATTAGAAGAATGATGCAGAAGATGACAGCAGGAGTAGAAACTCCAAATCAGTCACAAGAATGGTGATAGAGGGAGAAAACATGAGATGCAAAGCTTATATTTTGCATTATAAAGATGCTACATCTTTGGCATTTATGTCAAAGAGGGAGAAATATGTAGAAACCTGATCAATACAAAGCAAGAGGGAGATATATATGAAAGAAGGAAATTAATGAAGAAACTGAAAGATATATATGAGATCAGTAGTAAAGATGTAGCAGCCAGGAAAAGTAGCACACAATAGCAGACAACGTATACAATCTTGGTGGTAATTAAGTTGATCAATTGATCAGTTTAGTTTTGCCATCAATGCCAAAGAGGGAGATTGTTGGAAATGATTGAAAAGATCTTGAGGAAAATTGTTGAAATAATCATATGGAACTGGTAAAGAATATTCTCAATCATTGTTTTGTCATTGATGTCAAATTTGCTACTTGCAGGAATGACAATTGCTTTAGTGATCCAAATACTATTAAGTGGTTGATTGACAAGGAGGAGGCAATCAATAAGCTGTAACTAGAACACCTAGAGAAAGATTGAAGTTATGATGTTGTAATGAAGTACAAGGATCAGCTAAGTCATTGATGAAATAGTGTATTGATGACATAGAGGATGGGCACACTGAAACATATCAAAGATGTACGATTTTAGCTAAGACATCTATAAATCCTAACTAAAGTTCATTAGAGAGAGGGAGCTAAGCAAGCTAGTAGGTGCCGAACAGATTCCTAGTTGAAGCCAAGCAAGTTCAACTTCAGATGCCGACTGAACTTCAAGTGTCGAGTGAACTTCAAGTGTCGAGTGAACTTCAGATGCTGAGTGAACTTCAAGTGCCGAGTGAACTTCAGATGCCGAGTGAACTTCAGGTGCCGAGTAAAAACAAATGTTGAGCAGATACAAGTGCCAAGAAAAAATGGATGTTGAGTATCAAAAAACCAATAGTGCCGAGTAATACAGAGATGTCGAGCATCAGTAAATCAATCATGCTGAGTTGCTGCATTATTTTGAAAATCGAAGATTCACCAGATTCAAGCCGACAAGGTTGTTATCTAGAAATCTGTGAATTAAATGGAAGATAAGAATGATGAGCTGGTGGCACAGAACACCATGTAGAACATTTTTGGAGATTACAACTAGAGTCTAGATGAAGTTTCTAGATAAGAGCAAGATATAGGGTAGATACATTGTATCCTACCTAATCCATTTGAAACCCTAAAGTTGGAAAGGGAGAATCGAGCGGCAAAGGCAAAGCAGATTTCTATTTAAGAAGTCATAAGGTCATGAAGCAAATATAGAGGAGAAGGTGGTCGAGCATAAAAGCATGAAGTGTTGAAGGAGGTGCTAAGGAAAAAGAGAGCATAGTTACTCTGTTTCGATAAGAAGACCCTAGATATGATTGCATTGGCATGATGAGTAAGAAGACTCAAGGAGACGAAGCTTGAGAGGAAGACAAGCTTTCAGTGCTGAAGTGATTAAAGCCAAGAAAAAGGATAGAACTGAAGAGTGATCTGAAATCTGCAAAGTATGTTGTAAGTTGTATCAGATCAACATTCCATTATTGTTACTCTCTAGCAATTGTAATAGTTAGTTTAAATCCTATGGACTTAGGTTGGTTTAATAGCCATAAGGTAAATCCTTTAACAAGGTGACATTCCGAGTGAATGTTCTAAAGTCCTTTGATCGGACCCATTCCTAATAGTTTGGTGAAATCCTCTAACAAGGTCACATTTAACAGTGTGTTGTAAGCCTTTAACAGGGCATCACTTTAGAAGAGTGAGAATCAAGTAGCATGTTACTGGTGGTTTTTCTCAAATTGGGTTTCCACGTAAATCATTGTGTCATGTGTTAATCTTGCATGTTTTATTATTGCATGTTGATTTACTGTAACTTGCTAGTATGGTTGAACTAAGTTTGGATGGATGAAAAGTGTATGGATTCATTAAAACTAGTGAAAAAGTATTATTAGGGCATTTGGACCTTGGATAACTGATTCACCCTCCCCCCCCCCTCTCAGTTATTCTAAAGAATTCTAACATAGTTTACGTAGGTGATTTGGTTTAGTCTTAAGGTTTAGTCTTAAGGTCAACGTTTAACTTGGTTAAATCTTAGGGTAACGGTTTAATTTGGTTAATGGTTGGGGAAAGAATTTAAGGTTAAATTCAAGGTTTCTACTATTAAGTTGGGATATATAATTAGGTTTATGATCATGGTTTAATTCAATTTGGTTTATAAGTATAATATTAATTAGTTAAGGGCCAGGGTTACCTTTCAATCTAGTTTGATAGATTCAATTTGGTTTATGGTTAACCCAGGGGTTAGTTTATTTGAGTGTTAAATATTAAGATAGAATGCTTTGATATCACTCATTTTTTGATTTTTTGATATGACATCTGGACATGTCGTAAATGACATTTCTACATGATTCTTTTGATATGATATGCATGGATTATATATATATATATATATATATATATATATATATATATATATATATATATATATATATATATATATATATATATAAAATAAAAATTTTAAATCCTTCCTATGTAATAAATGATGTAATTAGATATGTACAAATGTTTTTAGATTCACATATACATGACATGTAGATGTAGATATGATGCTCTTCTAGGATAATTTAGTTTAAATCATAAATAAGGTTACAATTTTAGGGTTTGACATTTATAAAATTAGTACTCAAGGTAAGATAGGAAAGTTATTTAATTATTTATATATTACTTGGTGTAGGTTTTAGCAAATTAAGATTGAGGTTAAGATGATAGTAAGGGTTATAATTAGAGTTAAATTCAATACAAATTGACATATAGTTAATCCTAAATGATGCTCAGCCAAGGGATCCAAAGAACTAATCAAAAGTTTTACTAAGCAAGCAATAACATACGTACAATTTAATTTACATTTATAAAAAACATAAGTGATTGCATTCCTTAATGAGCACATTTACATTTCATTTTTAAATAATTATAAGTACTAAAAGTAAAATAAATAACACATCCACATGAAAGAATATTAACTACTTCAGTTCAATCCATTTAAATAATTTATATACATTTTTTCTGAATGCCACTTGGCAAATTAATTTTGAATGCGCAATCATCCACTGTACATGTCACAGGGTATGAAAGGCTGAAAGAATATAAATTTATAAAATAGTTTACATCATCCATTTTCAATCCATGAAACAAAATACAATACAATTTAAGTAAAATCATTTTAAATACTAGAAGTTTTTTGTTTGGATCCCTTGGCAAGTTGTTATGTGATTAAGTACTTAGTTATATATGTTTAGAGTTTTATTGTACATAACTATATGGTTAGGTCGAGATTATAGTTTAAATAATGAATTTAGGTCGAGGTTATATGGTTCTAGGTCAAGGTTATATTTATTTGTAAAATTACATGTTTAAACAATGAATTTACATCTAATCTAATCATTCAACATTGTAATAAATGCATACATTAAACACATTTCAAAACATCTAAAATAATAATTTTTTAAATAAACATAAATAAACTTTAAATTAAAAGATAATATTATATATTTAGATCTAATATGGATGAAAAATTATCTTTAAAAAATATCTTATTTGTGTATTTAGAGATTCACAATGACATTAGAGGCTTAAGCATGAACAGTAAAATAAAATATACAAAAAAGCATATATTTAAATACTAAAAACATATAAATTTTAACTAAAACAATAGAAAAAGGAAAAAAAACAAATGTTTCATACCTTTTTCGACTGTTGATAAGGCGGATGCCGGTCTCTCTCCAACTTTTGATCGAAATAATGAGGTGAGAACCGGCTTCGCCCATATATATGCTAGCGGATTAGGGTTTCGATCGAAACTTGAATCACAAGTTACTTTCAATAGAAAGTAAAAAATTTCAATCGAAACTTTCACGATAAGTTTTGATCGAAACTTTACGGATAATTTTTCGAGTCCGCACTTTTTTGGAGAAATTTTTTCCTCCGAAAAAGTGTAACCCACTATTGTGGGTTCACCCATCAACAACTACACTTGAGAACTTTCACCAACACCATGCTAATTTAACCATTCATTAGTACTCTCACCATACCATGAAAATACTTATAGATGAATTAACACCTCAACAATTCAGACCTTTGAAAGAGAACACCAAATGTATTTCTTTTATTTCCTTGCACCAAGAAAGTAAGGAAATAACTGATTACAAAAACAACGATTGTACACACTTTTCAAAAATTACTTTGTTATTAGAGCATAAGTGTTCCCTCGTATCTAGTTCCAAAAATTCCCTTATTACATTGATTTTTAGGAATTTATAGCCAATCTAGAATAACCAACTTTTTGGGTTCATAACTACCCAAAAAGTTAGAGTTTGGACTACTTGAAGATGCTTCGTAACCAACTCTCACCCTTAAAGCTTAACTACAGTTAGAAAAACCAAAACCAAAGATAACTCTAAAGTTGACATTTTTTACGAAATATATAAATAAAATTTTAAGACAACTTTAGACAAATATACTTCTAACTTTTAACTATGCCCATTGATATTCCCTGAACTCGTCCTTTGATTTGTAGGTGCTGTCAGCAACTGAGTTAAGTTTGCCTTGTATGCTCTGAATGATTTGATGACTTGAGCCAAAGTTTTGTTCTTAATGATAATTAAACTTTGCATCTTCAGCTTACATAGCTCATGTCTCTTTCTAATTTCATCCAATTCTGTGAGACAACCTAGCAAGTTTTGAGTACAGGAGTTCAATGCTACTGAGAGACTGCTCAATCTCGTCATAACACTAGCATCTGAACTTTGTTTACTGCCAAGTTCGGTGCTGATTTTTGTCTCTATGCATTCCAAAATGGAAGATATGTCTGGATTTTGAGTGTGTTCACTAATAGGAATACCTTCTACGATCATTGGTATATCCCCCAAGGCCTTCTTTTTCAGTAACTTGCATGAGTTTAATAATTGTTCTCCTTCACTCAATTGTTCATTCATACTATCATTCTTCCATCGGATGTTTTCCAGCCATATATCAATTTTCTCTTCTTCTCCAGTGCTGATTAACTTTAGTGACTTAACTATATTGCTGTCCATGCCTTTAATCTCTACTAAATTGGCATCAATTTCTCTCCAGAATGTTTGTTGTTCCTTAAGAGTTGTTAGTTCTTTTTGAATGCTTTGTTTTATATGATCCACTTTGGTAAATGTATCTTGAACATCTTGAAATAAGCTTGATGTCTGTTCTTTCTTGCTTTTTACCCACGCTTTAACCATCTTACCATAAGTTTGGCATTCTCCTATGTTTTGAATGGTTTCTTCATCAAACATCTTCTTCGAATCTTTTGTACTTTCTATGGATGAACTAAGATCTGGAAAGGAGTCACCAACCATCAATCGGAATATCTCTCCTTGATTGTTCTATAAGGACAGTAGTTGACACTTGAAAATTGTGTTCTTTCCCTTCACGGGTAGTCCGGCCTAGATATACTTTAGTAAAGATAAAATCAGATTTATTTGCCTCATTTATGTCCTTCTCTATGACTGTTTGTGCAATTTCAACAGATAAATTACCTAAAGTAGGGTTCACTGCTAGTCTGGAATCCATTTTAGTTTTCTTTATCTTTGTACCTCTGTGCATTAAGTCAGCTACAACATCTAGATTGGGTGCTTCCAATTGAATCATCCTTTTCTTTTTTCTCTCTAAACTTTGTTGTAACCAAGATGTTGAAATACTAGCAGATGGGCTGATTATTTTTAACATACCCACTGCCATCAAATGGAAAGCGACTGTAGAAAAAGTGTAGAGTTATGTTCACCATGGATCTCTCAATATTTTGAGCATCTGAAGAAGATAAACAACTATAATGTCCAATGCCAATTGGGAAAGGGATTGATCTTTTGTTCCTGCACTTTTTGTTTACTTGACCAATTTTCCTACAGACTGAAAGTACCAACGTGTCATCTACGAAGCAAGGCAACATGAGAGGACAATCTTGAAAACCTCCAATACAAATGTAAGTGAATTGAGGGTATTGTATGAAGAAGCTACCATAAATACTAATGAGACTGGCTGCTTTAGGAGAAATTTGAAGTCCTATATCTCCTTATAGCTCCCTGGCAATGAGCATAGAAAAAACATCATTCACCCTGTAGAAGTGTGCATTGCTCTATTTTAATTGCAACTGGGGGTAATAATTATAAATTTGAGTGGTTAAGCTATACTCCCCATAAGGATTTAGACCAGGCTATGACTTCATACTTGCAATTGCGTACATTAGATACGAGGACATGTAAAATCTTTGATTTGCATTGAATCCTATTAACTAGTTATGGAGGGCATCGCTAATCATTTCTCCCCAATCTATAAATTGTTTTCTAGTGGTGATAGTATTAATATACAAAAACATCCAATCCTAAAAATCTTCAGCTATGATTTCCCACCACTCTATTAAGAAGAACTATCATATCAGAAATGTCTGCATTAAAGATATTCTTGCATAACATTCTTGGCAACTGCGACTGTCCTCATCTAGGTTGATCAAGCCAACTTCTAGCAATGACATTGAGACATGTTTTCTTATTCTAATGGAAATAACCTTGGGTACCTTCTTTAGAAATTTCTGTGAATTCCTCTCTTACTGGCAATCTGAATGTGATGGATATAGATACTGGGTTCAACCTTGCCACAACATTACCTCCTATAGTCTTGATGTCTCTGGAATTCTGATCATATGCCTTGATACATTCTAAAACCAATTCCACACATTGAACTGTGAGCAAATGTCCTCCTGTATGGGCTAGGCCACTTTCCAGCGTTCGATGTGCTAGGGGTGATTTATCTTCTTTGCTCATCAGTTTTCAGAAGTTCGCAACTTCTAAATGCCCAATCTTTGTGTCAGATATTTTGAGAAGCGTGCTTTTTAGTATCGCAGGGGGCTCTTTACCTTGAAATTTATACCTCATATTGTCACCTGTCAAGGGTTGTCCTGGCGATAATGCAGAGTCAATAATCACTTGGTTTTGTATCAAACTTGGTGTGGTATTTTCTTCAGGCAATCATAAAACTTCATCAAAATCTTTACTTCGCTTGAAAATCCAACTTTTAGATGCAGCAGAGGCATTTCATCGAACAATGTGAGCACACTTTTGACTTGGCATTTTGTCGAACAACTTTCATGCATTCGATATTTCCAATGAGCCGGCTACACGCTAGGAAGATGTGAGTTACTTTATATTCTCTATTTAAGAGCATTGATTTCTCAATGGTTTCTCTAAATATTCCATCCTGCATGGCTACTTATCAACTATGGAGTGTGTAAAAATGACATGTTCCCCCTTGATTTCATGCTAGCAATATTTCAGACGTAGTGAGAATTACTTAAAAGCTCCACTCTCCCCCTGCGGCTTGTTAATGTATTCTTCAAACCATTATTGTGTTTGTTGTATCTCAACACCATCTATGAGTATATATGTGAGATACACCCACACTAAACGTCAGTATTCCCTCCTTACTGTGTGCAGGATGAATGAGGACATTTTCTCAAACATTTGGAAACTTCCTTTGCTCCTAACTTTCCTTGCTTGCGGGTTTATCCTTGTATCATTCTCACTTTAGCTATGTTGTTTTGGATTGGTTGCTCTTCACTAGGATCAATAGATAGAATGTTGGCATGCTGCCTTGCCGTCATTGGAGTTTCCAATAGAAACAATCTTACATTTTGGGGTAATGATTCCACAAGCTTTCCCATTCACTATGCGCATAAGTGAGAGACATGATAACTTCATTCCAATCCTTGTGAGCAGCGAATGTTATCTTTTGTGTTCTAGTATGTGATCTTCATTAATGATTGTAAGATCATCATAAACATGTTCGAAAATCTCCCTAATTGCATTGTGGTAAAACAGTTCACGTGTAAAGAAGATGCTTTCGATGTGATGTTCCAGTGAGCTCGAGAATTCCTCTCGTGCATGAATTGCCAAAGCGATGTCTTTGAAAATTGATAATCATCTCTAATTATATGACTTTGGTTTATTACTTTGGATTTCTCACAAGGTTTATAGCTTCAAAATGCATCTTCGTAACACCTGCAAGAGTATTGTTGATATAATGGCTCCCATGAGTTTTTGTGAAGCTTTTGCCAAATGTGCCTCTTGATTTATGCCTGAGATTGAAAGTTACATTTTTATTCTGCTTTGGTAGCTATCCATAGATATTTTCACGGCACATTCTTCCTGTGTAATGATTTCCAAAGCCTCTGTTAGGAACCAGTTTTAGATTGCATCTTTCAACTTTACTTCCAGTCGGCAGTTAATTGGAAGTTGGGATTTAAGTTTGGGTTAGGATTAGGTTAAAAAGTTGGAGTACGAGGAGAGAGAGTACTTTAGTACGTGGAGAGAGAAAAAGTGAAACTCAAACCCAAACCCAAACTCCGTACTTCTCTCTAAAAGGAAACGGGGAATGAAACTCCAACTCAAACCTCATACTTCTCTCTACAAGTTTTAGTACGTGGAGAGAGAAAAGTACGAGGAGAGAAAAAGTTTGATTTTTCTTGAGAACTAATCTCTCTCTTTTTGATTAATTAATATAATTTAAAAAAATCTTTATAAAATGTTTGGGTAACATAGGGGAAGTTGTAGACGTCGTAGGTGGATTGTTTTGGCTGAGTTCTCCATTTCAAAAGAACATATGTTTGCTTTGAAGCCCAGTAATTTTTCTTTTGAGGAAGCATGGACAGTGTGGTCCGGCGATCCAGCATTGGTTTTGCTCCTAAGATTCACTGGAAAAAATTCAGACAATTCCATCTTTCGAAATAAAAAATAGTGATTGTCTATAGTACCAACATGATTATACACCTATATTTGCCTTCCATCTATGATTCTCCTATGTTATTCTCGTGGCCGCCAATTCGCTGCCTTTGCAAAGCGATTCCAAATCAAAAATAAAATTTCAGGCGGAATACAAAATTTTCAAATGTTTAGTACTCGTTAGAACAGAGCACTGAATTTGCTGAAACGTAACTGTGCTCAAACAAAATGTAACTGTGACTCATTCACTCTGAAATTAATACAAATTCTTCGAATTATCAAAGCATTTGGATTAGAGTGTGAAATACGTTTTCCCCCTCTTTCAGATCCCAATCTTATCTATCTGGATGCCATGGAGTAAAATATTTGTAAGGTATATGTGCTCTACTTGTTATTAATTTCACCAAATATTTTCCCACAAAAGTGAAACATTTCAATTGCTTATAGCCAGATTAATCAGTTTCGGTTTGTTCCTCTTGATTCTTGGCATTTGTTCTTCCTTCAAGTCATCTTCTTCCAAGATGCTAATTGATTTCTACATACATAATGTTGACCTAAGATAGAGATTTCAAAACGTATGAAAGATCTTAAGCCCTAGAAAAATTACACAGCAAGACGAATAGCTAGATGATTTGGTTTATAATACAAAAGCCAAAAGTGAAAGAAAAAAACAAAAGATTTCATGGTATGGATAATTGGTCGAATAAATTCATTACAGAGAAACTAAAAATATAGTCTAGAGGACTAAGATTATATATCGCTAACAACAAAAAAATCACTGCATAGATGTTGGTGTCAATTACTTTATAGTAAATAGTTTTTTAACACAGTCTCCACCATAAATGTTTTAAATTTTTTTTTAACTAAAAGAGGTGTAAAAATTTTATTGTATATCAAAGAGAGTTGAACAACACAAAAAACAAAGAGAATTACATAGCTTTATCCTGATCCACAAGTTGAACCAGCATCTAAGATAAATCAAGGGGAAGCATCCTATGATCAAAAATATTCCAAGCCGGCCCCTGCTCCGAGGCCCATTTAGCTAGACAATTAGCTACACCGTTCCACTCACGAGGGATATGCATAAAAGACACAAAATCTAGAGAATTGCATAACTGAATGATCTGCTGAATAACCAAACCCAAATGCCAATCCACATGCAGAAGGTTCCTATTATGCAATAAGTTCACAACCACCTGCGAGTTAGTCTCACAGATGATTCTTTTCCAACCACGTTGACAACACTGTTCCACTACAACCAAGATAGCCAGGGCTTCCATGAGGTTATTAGTATGGTGACCCTTGTATTTAGAAAACTGAAATTGAAAAGCACCAGAACTATCCCACCCAACTCCCCCAGTCCCAACTAGACCAGGATTTCCTTGAGAAGAACCATCAGTGTTAATTTTAAAAGTGCTCACCTCAGGAGGAGACCAATGTCCTTGACGATTAACATGCTGAGAGTGTTGCTTAGCTCTATTCCTAGAGCGGGTGTGGGAGACCGAGGGAGTGCAACCCTGAAAATGAAAGGAGAGACGAGAGTAAATACCAGCATCAGTAGGATCCAAACCCCCACCGATGTCACATTTAGCTAGGAGTGTTTCTTGAAGAGAATAAAGAATTTTTCCCCACAAGTGCTTGATCTCAAACTACAAATCATGAAAGATCCTCCTATTCCTCTCAAGCCAAACATGCCATAAAATAAGGGAGGGGCCAATAGTCCAAGCAACCTAAAAAAAAGAAGTCTTGGAAGGGGAATGGCCCAAACGGTCCCAGAATTCAAACAAAGAGGAAACATGTCAGGACGTGCATCCCCACACACTCCACTAGAAGTGCCAAATCTGGTTGGCAAAGGGGCACTGGAAAAAAAGGTGAGATACAGTCTCATCACTATTGCGGCAGAGAACATAGATGGAAGGCCCCTGGAAGCCACGCTTGCAGAGATTATCCCAAGTAAGACAACGATTGTAAACCAAAATCCAGAGGAAAAAGTTACACTTAGGCCATGAAAAACTATTCCAAACTTTCTTCCACCAAGGGACTTCCACCTCACCAAAAAGTTGCTTTGTTAACGCAAGGTACCCAGAAGAAACATAATGCTTGCCAAAAGAAGCACCTCCCCAAGCCAAAACATCAGGTTCCTGCAACGAGCTACACTCTCTAGAAGCCAATATCTGAGATAGTTCCAACCGATCTCCCAATGAGCCACCCGCAGGCCAATCAGAAGAATTCTTCCATCTATAACCCACAGCAAGGCCCAGGTTAAAAGCCTCCTTATAATGAGCCACCTTATTCCATCCAGCAGAAAGGAAAAAATCAAAAAAGAGCCTGCACGTGAGGATGAGAGGAAAGGAGAGGAGGATGCCCATTCCAAAAATCACTCCAAAATAGAGCCTCAGTGCCTCTGTTGCAGATCCAAAATAAACTTCTATTCACCAAGTGAGCACCAATCTTGAGGGTATTCCACACCATAGAGCCTCTTCCCTCAAGAGAAAACTTGGAAATATCTGAAGGTTCAACACCAGGTAAATACTTGTGTGACAGGATACAGGCCCAAAGCTGAGACTGAGTAGTACACCAACGCCAATAGAGCTTGGCAGCAAGAGCTTGACTGCACAAGACAATAGGCCAAAGGCCAAGGCCTCCTTCCTTTTTTGGCTTGCAAATAGTATCCCAATTGATGAGGCTCCATTTGGTATGTTGCAAATTGCCACTCCAAAGAAATTGGCGGGAGAGGGCATCAAATTCCCTAAGAAAATATACCAAGGCAGCCTGAACCATGCTTCTATATATGGGAAGAGCCTGAATTACAGATTGAAAGAGTGTCACCCTACCAGCAGTAGAGGGCCACCTGTGAGTCCAATGATTGAACCCTTGTTGAAGTTTGTCAAGCAAGTTTTGCCAGAAAAGCCTAGGCTATCTACCCACCACAATAGGGACCCCCAAGTAAGTCAGAGGGAGAGACGCAATATGAAATCTCAAGATATTAACAATCCTCCACTGGATTGGCTGAGGAGTGTTGAAGACAAAAATAGAGGACTTGTGGTCATTAATTTTTTGCCCAAAGATAGCCAAATAAGTATCTAAGGTGACCCGAAAGGCTTTAGCTTCCCGAATCTGAGCTCTCCCAACAAGGGCAATATCATCAACAAACTAGAGGTGAGAAAGAGTAGGCAAACCATTTCTCCATTGCCATCCTTGAATCAAATTTTGGGAAACATGAAACTTGATAAGTCTACCATGTCCCTCAGCCACAATGATAAACAAATTTTCAAAATAAATCCCAATTGACTCTATCATAAGCCTTAGCCATATCAAGCTTAATAAACATAGCACGTTTCTTGGAAGTACATATAGAGTGAATAGCTTCAGAAGCAATAACCACCCCATCCAAAATTTGTTTTCCTGCCACAAAACCCCCTTGTTCCTTGGAGATAACCATGGGAAGGCAAACTTTAAGCCTCTCTACTAGGAGCTTAGTGATGATTTTATAGACCACATTACAAAGAGCAATGGGCCTAAAAAAGTCCACCTGATTAGCCTCTTCCTTCTTCAAAATAATGATTAAGAAAGTAGCATTCAAGGCTCAAAGCATTTCTTTGTTTGAATAGGACTCTTGAACCACATACAAAAGGTCATGATTGATAATATCCCAAAATTCTTGAAAGAATTCAACAGGGAAGCCATCAAGCCCCGGAGCTTTGCCCTTAAAATCTCCTTATTCTTAAATAATATGTACTTAGTATTCACTTGTTAATTATTAGGAAAATTAAAATTAATTTAAAAATTAATATTATTTTTCAATAAGAAGAAACATTCTAAAATATATTAGGAAAATTGAAATTAATTTAAAAATTCATACCATTTTTCAATAAGAACAGTGATATGAATTTTAATGAACCACTAACTTTTACTTAATAAAATCTCTAAAATATTATTTAATAAACTTGAAAATAAATAGCAATAACAAGATATTAAAATTTGCTAAACTAAAAAATAATACTAATTTAAAAAAATATTTAAAATATTTAAAATGATTTGCAGCTCCAAACTTAGCTTATATTTTTTACTTTCATTTCTATTCCTACCATAACAGAAAGCAGGAACTCCAGCTTTCCAAGAGCTCTTGTTAATAGTTTAAAAAAAAATTTAAGGCCCCACAATAACCTCTTGATTACACACAACAAAAGTCACTTCGCCCACAACATATTTATTGATTTAAATTCCACATTGCTGAACGGTCAGCAACCTTCTAATGAAACGACCCTTCATATCTACCCCGTTTTTAAGTTTTGTATTCTATTTGACTTTGCATCTCATTCAATCTTTGAATTTCACATGGGTTTCTGTTCACGGTGGCAGAAAGATGGCAAACAAAAGACGCAGGATATTTTGGGGATAAGATTTCTTTCATATGATTAAAACATAAAAAGACTCTGAAATACAATCAAACAAGGAGACATTTGACTGTGGGGTATTAATAGTAGTTGAAAGTTTAGATGACTTAGCACGGATGGTATATATGGATTCCACATACTTAGGAAAATAGTTATATTTCTATTTTTTAAAAACATTTTATTTATGGCATACGGAAAAATCACTGTTATAACTATTATTCATTATATTAAAAGTTCATTAAAAGTGGCACTATCTTTGGAGATTTCGAACTTCAATATTAAAGGTGATTCTCAGATTGTTACTTCAGCATTGTCTTCAAAGAAGATTGTTAACAAGGATATTCAGTATGTCATAGGTAAAGTTTGGAAGCTACTGTCAAGATCTCAAGAGTTCAAAATCAGTCATTGTTTCACGGAAGCCAATCAATTTGTTGCTTTTTTAGCCAATTCGGGGGCAGGTATGGAGTTTGGTTCCAAATTGTTTGATAGGAGTAATCTATGTGGTCTATTTAAACGTTGTAACCTATTAGCTAAGTTGGCTGATGAACTTGCAACTTCAATGTTTTGACATCTTTTTCAGGCTAGAGTAGCAAATAGTTTTGGTGTATTCTTACACGGATTCATGTGCTATTGTACTGTGATGTATAAATACTGTAATCGAGCAAGGACAGGATGTTTTCTTACTGGCTCTTTCCTCCTTGAACTATTGAACCAGTTTTAGTTTCTTAATAATTTTTTATGATGGCTTACCACTTCTACCTTAAAAAAAAGTTCACTAAAAGTAGTCTAATAACTAGATTAATTCTGCATTTTTATTGATATAATGATATTTGTATCTAAGTTCTAAATCAGTTGTGCAAAGTCCTTGATTATCAAGAGAAAGAATGATGAAATAATATAAAATATATTTTAGATGTCACCTTGATATAACCAATTTTTAACTCTTGCAATATAACAAATTTTACAATATTTCATTTTTACTATCTAAAAACGAAAATCATAAACAAACATTTAAAGATGTACATACAAAGACAACCCAAAAAAAAATCCTAAATTAAAAAACTTAAGATAGAAAAAATTAATATAACCACCCCTGATACTCTTTCCCTAGAAGACAATTCATTTTAAAGACGATTAGGTGAATGTTTAACATAGGTAGGTGGCACTCATGCCCATCTACTTTTTGGGGATTTGAGTTGTATAAAAACTGAACAAAATTTGGAGTGATGAATATGCAGGAAAGCTATTATAGACTGTTTTACCTGATATACAGAGAATTATATGGCTCTCAGTTTGCTGATGCCACGAAGCTCCCTTTTCAAGGCTTGCGGGCTGATCAGCAATTCTATTCCTGCTTCAAGGTACAATTTTGTTTATCTTTTATTCCCATTTAAGACAATATACATTGTAAGGAAAGAAACTGCTGGTAAAAGATTGTTTTAGTTTTGGATCACTGTGCTTTTCATCCCCTATATCTTTGCGATGGCTCATTGGATCCTAATATTGATTCAAACAAATTAAGTACTTGTTAAATGTTTGTTTCATAATATTAAGAATTGGGCATATATTCAATAAATACTCTTATATCTATTGATAGAAATTTCTTCTGTTTAAAATCTTATGTGATCTTGTATCCTTCAGCCTTTTTTTGAATTGTATTCTTAGTATATTATTTATTAATAGAAAAGGACTATTCATCAAAAAAAAAAATTATTCATTAAATTTATGCTCACAGAACTATTTCTTCTAAAAAACTGATTCTCTTTAGCAGTGAAGCAAAAGTTATAAATTAAACTTTATCTTGCATTTCACTACAGATTTTAATTGATGAGTTTGACAAATTGTAGTGTAGTTGCAAATTCTGTCACAACTCAAGAAACAAAAGGTGTACTTTAGTCAGACTGGGATTCATCTCAAACAGAAACACTCATGACAACAACAGATCTGAATTTTGGAAAAACAAGACACTTGTTTTTGGCCCCTCTGGATTTGAGAAACTAATTCTCTTTAACTGTGAAGAAAAATTGTAAATTTAATTTAATCTAGCACTGCATTAGAGATTTCTAATTGATGTATTTAACAATTACAAATTCTCTCACGCCCAAAAAACAATAGAAGTCTACTTTAGTCATCTGAGATTCATCTGAAACAGAATTACTTAGGGCAATAATGAATCTGAATTTTGATAAAAATAAATAATTTTAACATTTTTTTGGCCTCTGGATTTATTGTGGATGCCTTGGAAATTGAGTGGCACTAGGATACCTTTATTAGCCTGCAATCACTGCTCATGAGCTTTAACCTACTCAGATTCTTAATCAATTACTGATATTAAATTATTTTTGATTTATCATCACTGAATGATTGTATTCTGTTTGTAGATTTGATTAAGTGATTATTTTTTACATCAACGTTTTAAATCACACTTGATGATTTATTATCATGAAAGAAAGAAAAATGATAATAGTATATTTGAAAATATTAATATCCAAAATATACACAATCAAATCTTAAAACAACATACAATTATCTCATAGATTATAGAAATCTACATACTCTAATCACTGAATGAACCATCTAATTCTGTTCAAGTACAAGAGTTACAGACTTCCACAGACTATTGCAAACACCAAAGTGCAATTGTATATGTTTAAAACACAGTACAACTGATTAGAATTTCATGAGCATATTGTCTTAACCAAAGTCTATTTTCTACTTCCACTTTATAACTAAAAAACGGGGTCACAAGCAGTTACGAGCTTTGATTGATGTAATTCAGCAAAGATCTTGTAGATTCTGGAATCATAGATGCCATTGCATTATTTTCATATTGTTGACATCCATGAATTTACAGAATCAACTGCACTACAGCAAGGCCAATCAAGTGTATTGATATTCATGTTAAAAGTATGCAATTTATTGACAAACAAGGTATTGTTTTTTTTGTAGGTTTTGTATACATTCATCTGTATATGAGAAAAATGAAGAAGAAGTTGTTGATCTGATAAGGGTTGCAGAGCATACAACGAGTAAGAAGTGGTGGGCACCGCATCCAAAGACAGGTGTGTTTGGTCCTGCCGATGAACAAAATTGGGCAGGTGGAATCCATTGCCATTCTCAAGGAAAGAATGGGGACTCTAGTCTTGATCAACAAGTCTGGTTTAGGCCCCTTGAAGATGTTCAGAGACAACCTTCCAATTGATCAATGAATGCAGGCCTCATAAGTAGATGACTTGAGTGCTTTGTCAAAATCCCAAGTTTGGTATTTGTGTTGAACCCATTTCCACAAGTAATAAGTTTTATTTTGTACTATAATAAGATGTCCTGAGGCAGTTTGGTATTTCCGTAGAGGATCTATATCAAGAATCCAAAATTATGTTCAAGGGGTTTAGCTTAGTTGGTTGAAGCAAATTCTTATTGTAGACATTCTGGTTCAAATACCAAGAGGGACATCTTTGTAGAATTCTAAGTTATGACTCTTAATCTTCTGTTGATTGTATTCATTTAGTTTATAAATTCTACTATGTTTATCATAAACTGACTTCCAATGGCTTGCTAATTCATTCATATCCAACAAATTCGTAAGGGTTTTGTTATGTATCATTACATGTTGTAAGGGATTTTGCCCTGTATCATTAAAAGTTGTCTAGCAGCAGTTTGGATTTTAGGTTGGAGACCCATGTTTACAAGGACGAAGTTATGTATTACGGATTGCCTAGCAGATGGATAGATTTTAGTGGAATTGTATTTAATGTATCATGACCTTTCAATTTCCTACGAAGAAATTGCAGAGTCTAGACATGGTATGATGCATCGATAATGTGTCGTTTTTGTCTGTACATTAATCTGTAAATCACTTGTATAAAGTCTCTGAGTTTAATGAAATTGGTTTGTGAGATAATACCCTCATATGCTTTAATTACCAGATGAGAAGGTCAAGTATTGCATTTGTCTGTATTTTGTGTTTGCTTGATTAAGGGAAGGGAATTGCAATGCAAGGATTCTGTATTTTCTTTATATTCTAGTGTAACATGGTTACATTTATAAACTATCACTTGGATTATTTGTAAACTTGAGAAATTGAGTCATACATTATCTTAGGACAACTGATAGTAAATCTAAATTGTAGATGTGGGTATTTATGCAGTCAAGAGGGCCTAATGGCAGGTTTGACCTTCATATTGCTTAAAAGATTTCATTAAGTGTAAAATAATAATTTTAATGATTTTGAAAGTTGATTACAACTTGCATACAAATTTAACATGTTATGTTACAAAAGAATTTTACTTTTTGTATTCTATTATCTCACATTGTTGGGCTTTGCTCAAGTCTTTCCTTCTCATTTCAATTTCCCAACTTCAATCAGAAGGTATTGGCTAAAACCCAAACTAAACTGTAACACATAACAAGGCATGTTTGAAAAAAAACCTAACTATCCCCTTGGTAAGATATGTGTTTTAATGAGTGTTTAGACATTGCCCAATTAGAATATATTCTTTCATCCATAACATTATTACAAACTTTAAACAACATTTAAGTTCCATAAGTTCATCTTGTATTAGATTGTGAGAGACCTAAACCAACTTGCTAGCATTTAGTAACATAGTTGTACAAGTTCAAAATATTTCTAAACAATAAAACCTTTTCTCAACGTCCCTTGAGAAAGGAAGTTGCAGTTTCAACAAGGCACACCAAAAAAGAAAGACTTTGAAAGTAGAACTAGCAAACACTTTTGTTGTACAATCTCAACAAATTTAAAACTAGCAAACATTTTTGGTGTACAATTCTAACAATCCCAAAACTAACAATCATTTTTGGTGCACAAACCCACCAAGTATTTTAAACTAAAACTAACAACCATTTTTGGTGATTTGGGATTGTTCATGAATTTGGATGTTCCAACATTAAATGTGTTAGATAAGATTTTTTTTAGAGTGTGGGTTCAAAAGATAGATTTAAATGATATAATCAACTTTCTAGACAATGAATTGCATAAGAAAACATTCTATCATTAAATCAAGTGCATTATACAATTTCTTATTTTCTCTTTTCTATTCTATTGATGAGACAAACCTTGTTCTTGTAACATTTAAATTTAGTTGTGTTGACCTTGCAGTTTTCTAATTCTAGCCTTTTTATGTGTGAAACTATTTGGACACTACTCTAATGCATTGACATCCATGTGACATACTATTGTCTCTTGATAGTTTGTTATTTAGTAGTCCTTTTCAACCATTTCACAACATATCACACAACCAAATCAACGAGAAATACTCTAGCACAAATTTGAATGGCTTTCCAATTTTTATATTTTCTTGCTTGTCATTTTAAATCTAAGACACAAGTCTTTCATTCAAGCTATCTATTTTCCATACTTCCAAGCTCTTTACAAATAGTTTATAGCTTTCAAATACAATTGTTTGGCATCAATTCCTCCCATATGAACACTAAAAATACTTTTACAGCCTCCTCTTTAAAAGCTCTAGCATTTTACAATAGCTTATCACTCTTGGCTTATTGAAGCTTGCGTAGTGACATTGGTCTTATTTGCTAAGCTCTTACCTTCTTATTTTCAATTATGTTATTACTTAATCCTTTTGTTTACATTTGGCTTCTTGAAATCTTCATTTGTTTCTAAGACCTCATTTATTTATTCTAGTTTACATTCCTTGTAGTTGCATCTATAGTTTTGGCATTTTTTTTACCATTCTAGATACATGATTAAAACACAACTTTTATTCTATTTTTCATTTCAGCTATGTGTGGAGATTAAAAAATCAAAATAATGATTTGATGATTCATTTTGATTCCCATAGCATACCAAAGATAACCAAAGTTTAATGAGTCTATCATTACCCTTGAGCAATACACTAATATTTTCTATATTTTTTTAATTTCATTTTGTTATATTGGTACTCAATATGCCTTTTCTAACCTTCTATCTACATAGGAACTATTAACTTAAAGATTTTTTTTATGAATAGTTACTCAACTCTAGATATTCTTACTAAAGAATATTTGCATGACATCATCTTCACTATGTTCAATGACAAAGCTCATAGCTTGGACAAATTATCATGTGAGTTCTATAATACATTTTGGGAACTGTGGTTGAATACATTCACAAGGTATGTTTGGATTTTAGTGGGGATTATTTAAGAAACATAATCCATAAAGGAAATAGTAGATTCATACTTGAAAGAAAACAACCAAGAGGAAATAAGAAAATAGTGACATAATTTAAATGTATCTTACCAAATCATTTCCAAATATCTTGCTTTTAAGCTTAGGCAACTCTCCAACTTATGAGACCTAATGAAAATTAGTTTTTCAAGTATAGTACATCCTCAAAAGTTTTACTAATATTTTTGGAAGAAATGGAATGATAATGACATGCTAGGATTTTTCTAGAATCAAAAAGTAAGGAGAGGAGGTAAGAATGTAGGAGATAATGGTTGATTAGCCTTCCAAACATGAGATAATTGTAAGATTGTTTGGCAAGTATGCGAGCAAGTGGAAATTGTGTATGCACTATGTATCTCACTCATTGAGGAGACATAATTAGATGTGGTTTAGAAAGAATACTAAAGTCCTCTAATTGGAGATTTAAGTAAAGTTGATATGATCCCTATAGGTGGGTTACTAGGTAACTAGTTTGATAAAGTTGTTATTCACACTAACCCCCCTAAGTACAACTTAGGGAGTAATATATAATGATAATGACTGTTGGATACAATTGTCTAATTTTGTGTTGTCTTTGATGTTACACAAATGTCATATTAGTTGGCAGACACTGCTTGCCAAGCTCAGTTGATCAACAAGGCAATTTACTATGTCTATCGAGCATTCCTGGAAATTACTCTACGTAGATAGTGCCTACCGAGCTCACTCGAGCATCGAAGGGAAATGTGGCAAAAAGTAGTGTTAACCGAGCTCTCATGGTTAATGAAGGAAAATCAGTGTTTACCAAGTTCACTTGATCTCCAAAGGATTTTTGTAGGTTCGTCATGTTAACTGAGCTTCTGTTGGTTAACACAGGAAATCATTTATGGATCAGTGTTTACCAAGCAGGGTCAACCAATGAAGGATTTTGTTGATTTGAGAAATGAAGTTTAATTATTTCAAGTATTGATTCCAGCCAACTAAGATAATGATTATTGATAATTGTAAGTTGTAATTGGGTTGACTTGACAATTTGTAAGTTATAAATGAAAGGTCAAGTTGAGATTCTAAAGAATATGAGCGAGTATGCAAGTGTATTGATTGTTTGAGAAAGAAAAGTGTGAGAGAATTTGAAGGATGGTCAAATATCCTTGAGGAGCATCAAAGTTTCATTTGACCAAGAAAGATCTAGTGTGAAGTAGAACAGAGATCTGTATCAGCAATTTAGTTGCATCTAATTCAGGTCATTTCATTGTTACTTTCTTATCATTGTAGGAGTGATTCCAGAATCTCTTAGTAAAGTTGGTTTAACAACCATTTGTAAATCCTCTAACAAGGTGACAGTTCCATTGAATTTTTCTAAAGACCTCTTGCAAGGCCACTCCTAATAGGGTGATTAAATCCTCTAACAAGGTCACACCTAACAATGTGTTTTGTAACCTTTAACCAAGTTGGCTCCTAATAGGGCTCACTTCGGAAGAGTGAAAATTAGTAGCTAGTTACTTGGTGGTTTTTCCCATATTGGGTTTCCGCGTTAAATCTAATGTCTCATGTGTTCATGTTATTTCTTTTATGCTTGCATGTTAATCACTTTGAATGTTTAAGATCTGTTAAAGTTAACGTACATTGCATTTACAGAGTTACAAAATTTTAAGTATGTTTACCGAGTGATAGCAATAAATAGTTTTATCAAACATTTAAGGGATCTGTGGATTTATTTTTGTGGTAACTGATTCACCCCCACTCTCAGTTATTCCATCTATATTTCCAAAAAATGATGAGTCCCAACTACTATCCATGGTAGGTATCCATTAAAAAATTTATTATATAAAATAAAGTAAAGAAGAAAACTTGGTGGGGATACAATGCCTCTCCAAGATCTCTACAGCTAGCCCATCTCATCCTTGGATCAGTTGAATATCTATATATCTATATGGAGGGCTCCCTATTTTATATATGGGGATGGAGATAGGGTTGAATATTTTTTTGACCCAACAAGAAATTCTCACTCCTTCCTAGTTGTGATTTGAGTTGATCATTCACTAGGGTCCCTTCCACCCTCACTCCCACCCTATAGTTACAATGAGGTTGAACTATATCTAGTTGGTAGGATGGTTTCTCTCTACTCTATTATCATTAGGTTCAAGCCCTGTATATTTTAAAGTCCAAAGTGGATTAATCCCCTTTCCTTGAATGTCGATGAGATCAAAGTATATATAAGTGACCCTATAACCAACATTTTCTACATAAAAGAAAAGGAACTCATTTTTCTTGATATGAGGTGGAAAAAATTTTAGTATTTATAAATGTATTGAATCGATTTTTTACTATGAGGTGTTACTAGAGGTAGATGATTTTTTTTGGAATAACAGTTGAAGCTATAACAATAATTTTTGTGTGATAGTGGTTTTTTTCATCATCAATCCAGTTATATGGATCCCCAAGGAGTTCTACCAATAATGGAATATGAAAAAAGTAATCATTCAATTAGAATCCATATGATGTAAGGAGAAATCAAAATAAAAAACTAAATTTACACAAATGAAGAAGATAGGGCATAGAAGGACTGACTCATGATGAATACATAAGGACTACTTCCACACATAATGTACAATTGATTTTATCCTTTTAAGAAATAAATTACATTATATAATCTCCCAATAATGTGATGCATGTAGGTAGATACTTGATATTGGATATTGATAATGATCCACACTCATTGAACAACACGATACTTTGTGCAGGATGACTTCCTATTTTGGATATGCAGGAAGTGGTATGAGTATTTCTAAATTCTGCACATGATTCAATGACTAGTATTTCCTTAATGGTTTAGAAACCCAAACTACTAAAACCTGGTATGCATATTTTGTTTCAAGTGACAAAACTAGTGCAAAATAATGATATTTTAATGCATGTCAACTTAGGATAACATTGTTCATATCCATATAATATGGTGATCTGATCAAACTACATTGCATAAGACTACATGTACACCTCCATATGGTGCTAAAAAAGGTGTTGAAGTGTTCATAGACATGACTCATGGGAGTGCACAAAGGAACACCTCAATTCAATCTAGTTGATTCAATATTAGATGACCCCCATCTTAGGAAAGTTATAGCATGGTAATTTTAAAATGTAAATAGGTCCAATGCATGGGTATTTTAAAAATATTGATTTTTTCAAGGAATGATGTTGGATTTTGAGTTAAAAAATAAGTAATTCTTGTAAAGTGGCTTATTTTAAGGAATTTTTAGTAAAACTTAAAATTGATGTCTAAGATTACCTCACAAATTTCCAACCAGACATTGGAATTACATGAAAACTACTTTTTAATGACTATAATATTTTGCCAAATTTCATTGTTGTGGATGAGAATTGGGACAAATAGAATTTTTTCAACTATGACTTATTTAATAAAGTCACTATTTACACTAACCCAACCTTATCAAAAACCATTAATATTAATTAAATTTGACTCATCTAAGGATTAAAAACACATTGAATGACCCTTTATTCTTTCCATATTGAAGGTACTTTTCTTTGGACACCTCTTTATTTAGCTTGTTAAGATATTATTTTCCAATGTGACACTTGGGATCACCATTACTGACCAATAATTTGATCCTTTTAGGACTTTCTGTCCTTTTTCCAAGGTTTTAGATTTTATCTTTTTCACTCAATATGAATTCTATTGAAGGATTTGACTATCTTTTAGCTCATAAAATATCTTGAAAGATAGTTAAATCTAAGACCTTGCCTAATTCAACTAGCTAAAACCATTCAATGGTAAATTTTTAATGATTCTATTAACACTCTTCTTGAAGATCAAAATAATAGTAGATATACTAATTTTTTTATACATGGCCTCAATCTTCAGTATTCAATAAATAAACACTACAAGAATTTTGCTAAGGGAATGAATGAAAATACCAAGATCTAGAAGCTCGATAAAAAAGAGAGATAAAATGATATGATCCTCATTTCATTGGAAACAATTATGATCAATAATAAAATAAGAATGGATGTCCACAATGTAGATATTTCTAAATATATAAGAAATGTATGATAACTAGTAGATATGCAAATTACAATCTATCAACCATACAAGATTTAATCACATGTCCAATAGAGGTGAACAATCATCCATTGCACAAAAAAGTAAATGAAAATATGCACAACAATGAGAGAATGAAAATGTGATAAGTGTAGAATTTGATGATGAACAAATTCATAGATCCTTGGATATCCTGCATGCAAATAACGTATTACAAGGAAGTAAGACACACACACACAGAGGTTTGCTCAATAAATAAGTAGATCAAATTTACTTGTACAAAATAGAATGAATAAATTTACAACCAATAAATCCTTATGAAGGAGATCGAAAACCTAAAAGGGAAACCCTGAGAGGTAAATGACATTTAATTAATTATTAAATGGAAATGCAAGTGCATAAAGGAAAATCTTAAGAAGGGAGTAAAGGTAATTCAATAAATGAAATTAAATTAACCTTTTACTCTAACACCCCCCTTAAGATTAGAAAAAATGCAGCTACAAACAATGCATAAAAAGAAAGGAAACTACATTGCAATGTTGAAAGCAAACTTGGGTCCCAACAGCAAGGCCTGATGAGGTACCCAATCAAAACCAAATCTATATGAAATGGAGAAACAAGCAAAACCACATGGGAAAAACCCTACTCCAAAAAGAGATAGCAAAGAAAAAAGTACAAATGATATGTCTCAAGAGACTCTCTCAAGACCATAAGTACAATGAAACCCCTCATGATAGATCCTTGAGACTCCATAGCCCCCCTAGAATGACAAAATTCCTGTGTCGATGAACATACCAATGTGGCTCCAATTTGAAAGAAACAAAGGCAATGGACAAGGAGGGTGAAACTCCTAAATGTAAGGTGAAGCTGGAAGTCCTAGTTGATGCTCAAAGGAGAATGCATGAGAATCCTGAAATAGAATCTCCAATGGAGGTGGGATAACAAGTGTGTTGAATTTTTCATCTAAGAGGAGATGTGTGTCCTCTGATATATCCTCAATAATTGTAGTAGTTCACTCGATAACTGGAGCTACAATGGTAGGCAATGTTAAATAGAAATCATGTGAAATACATGGAATATGAATAGGAGGTAGAGGTGTAGAAGTCACAACACTGATCTCAGGAACAACACATAAGTTCAAGCGACCTGACTTCATCTTAGTAGTTTCTTGTAAGAAGGAGACTAAGTATCTGATAGTGGGGATGGTGCACCAAAATGAGAGAAGACATATAGTCAGGAAGAATGATTAATAGTTCCTATACAAATAATATTTCTTGTGTCACTATCTCTAATGTGCACTGAATCTTGTGCAAACTCAACTATCTTCCCTATCCCATTGTGTGTAATCTAATAAATAGAGAGAAGGTTAGAGGAAAAATATGGAACACAAAGTACATCATTGAATGTACCATCATCAATTCTAGTAGAACCTTTACCACATAAAATTATAACAATGTTGCTCCCCATCAAAACATATGGAGTAATAGAAGCCTCAAAAGAAGAGAACAAATCCTGAGAAGATATCATATGTTGGGAAGCACCTGAATCTAGTAACTATCTAGAAGAGGGCGGAGTAGTAGTTGCACAAAGTTCATTACCATTTCTTATATCTTTACCATCTAACTGAAATGATGATGAGGAAGAAGATCTGTAAGAAGTAGAATGAATATCAATGTTGCTCTTTTGGAGGAGAGCTGTCAAATCTAAAGCCTGTTTGGCATAGCCATTTAACTTCTTCTCATAGTAACATGACTCGTCATGATTAGGCTTATTACAATAAGCACACTTCAGTCTTTCTACCTTTGGTTTAACCCCCTTAGGAGGAGGTAGCCCTGATGAACTGTGAGGGCTAGAATCAATTTGAGACTCTATAGAATGTGATTTTTGTTTCTTCTCCTTCATCCCAAAAGATGGTCGAGCTACCAATGCATAAGTTTGTGAGCCTGTGAGAGAATTTGACTGAGAGAGCTTATCTTGCTCTTGAGTCAACCAATCATAGAAAACCTCAAAGGATGGCATGGTAAATTGTCTATTACCCAAAACATCTTTGATGGAATAGAAGGTAGAAGCAAAAATATGAAATTTTCCACAAAGATTAGAAAGCATTAGGTAGATGCACTTAGTGTTAGCCTTGGTTTTCCCACAACCCTGCAATAAAGATCTCTTTTGTTTGAACTTCATCAAGAAGTCCTCAATGGAAGGAAAATAATATGTACAAAAGAGGCAAGCTCTACCTCAATCTAAAGTACCCTGAACTCATTCATAGTACCAAACAAGCCATCAAGCATGGTCCACATAGCTAGAGGGGTATTGCACCCATCAAGATGAAATTGTAGACTGTCTAATACCTATAAAAATCAACCCTATTTCCTCATCCATCTTGTTCTTGTGTTGCATGACCTCAAAAGGCCTTTGTAAAACTAGTTGTACTACATCTAAACAAGACAACAACCCTTTTGACTAGAGAAGCCATGTCATCAAGGTCTTCCATGTGGGATAGTTATGAGGGGTCAAAAGTTCCAGATAAGAAGAGGTCTTAGCCATTGTTTTAGAAGGTGTTGGATTTTTTTTTATTTTTTTTTACTGATGTAAATAAGAGAAACAATAATACAAAACACCCCCTATAATAAAAGAAATTGAACCCCAACTGCTAGAAGGAATGCGTAAACAAGAAGACAAAAAAAAGGCTTCAATTTGAGAATCACATGTACCTTTGAGAAATAATGATAAAAACATTGGAGACTCTATATAGGGGTCGAGAAGATCTTTTGGCACTTCTTTTAGATTAGAAAATAGAGTTAAAACAAGCAAGTTATGCCCCTGGAAGATTAAAGACATTATTAGACTTTGAAAAAAAAAGGCACCAAATTGGAAAAAATTCCAAAAAATACTTGCACCATTGTCTCCATCTTTGAGTCATCTTTTTGACACTTCTTTTGAATCGAACAAATACTGCCCCGTATGCTCAAGTTAGAGTGAAAAGACTGTCATGGCCTCTGTAAAACCTAAAAAATGACAAACCCCTTTAAAAAAATTGAAAAGGGGCTAATAGTTAAGCCCCCCGACCCTCCATGTGACCACCAGCTAGGAAGTGAAGGCCGAGCGGAGCTGTGGTGGCTTGTGGTTGGCGATAACATGACAATGCAGCGATGATTGAAGAAGGTGGTCAGTAGCAGTGACCACGATGGCTAGCCAGACCACTAGTGGTTTTGATAATCATTCCTATAAATTTTAAACTGCCAGTGGTTTAAAACTACATTTTTATTTTTATTTTTTGCAATTTTGATGAATTTTCTACCTCAAAGTGCATGCGCCTTCCAGGTCAACGTTATCTAAAATTGACAAATTATATATGAAAATGGGAGTTTTGATGCCTTTTAAATCCAACTGCAAGGTTTGCTAAAGTGCTCCAAAAATCAAAGACCTCCCTATTTTCAAAAAAGAATACCTGAAAAATGTCAGATATGTCCTGCCAAACCCTCATTCTTTTTTTTCTTCAAAGAAGAACAGGCAACCATATGCAAGGCTCTAATACCATGTAGAATTTGATGATGAACAAATTCATAGATCCCTTGATATATTGCATGCAAATAAGCTATTACAAGGAAGTAAGAAAGGTGGAGAGAGATGGTTTTTCTTAATAAACAAGAAGATTGAATTTACTTGTGCAAAACAAAATGAATGAATTTACAACCAATCAATCCTTATGAAGGAGATAAAAAACTTAAAAGGGAAACCCTAAGAGGTAAATGATAGTTAATAATTACTAATTAATTATTAAATAGAAATGTAAGTGCATAAAGGTAAATCTTAAGAAGGGAGTAAAGGTAATTTAATAAATTAAATTAAATTAACATTTTACTCTAACAATAAGATTAGTAAAGTTGGATCTCAAACATAAAGTGGAATGAGATAATAACTATCTCCACCTAAAATGTAATTCTTATACACCACATGCTAAAATGAAATGAAAACTCATATGTTGCTTCATGAAAAACTATTATGTAATGCATTATCCTACTTAAGCTTAAGAAAATTATAATTATATATAACTAATTAATTATACTAACCCCCTCCTCCCATTAATTGAAACTTGGGGAAATACACTTAAGCTCACAATGCTAGATGATTATACATGAGGGGTCCAAACTGCTAGGTCATGTTAAGTACCCAAGTACAAAATGAAACTTAAAAAGAAATCCAATGCAATCTCTCATGAAGAGAATAAATAGTGAAAACCCCGTGGAAACAAAATCTCTCCCAAAAAAGAGATATAAGTGATAACAAAAGATGAGGGATATACAAACCCTCATGTGGGGAAAAGGTTCTCCCTAGTGAGAAAGAATGGAGAAGTCAAGTGAACCCTTTAATGAAATATCCTGCACCCAAGAGAGAGTTCACTTCAAGATTCGGCTAGCATCTTGATTGTCCCAATGAATGATTGCATGTCATGGAAAGTTGAAACCAAACTCCTTCAAGATATACTCAAGTCAAATATTCTATGTATATGTATTAACAACGCCCCAATACTTAGCCTTGTTCAAAGAGAGGGAGAGAGAGAAATAGCATGTTAATTCTTACTTTTCCAACAAATGTGACCCGAGCGAAGATATATTTTTTTAAACCTTAAGTAGACTTATGACCACCAACATCTTCAACCCAATCTATATCTATGTATCCAACCAAGTCAAGTTGAGTACCTTCTACTTAGTGAATCCCATGTGTATGTGTCATATATGTAGTACTATAATTTTTTGGTTTCCTTCCAATGAAGTTGATTTTTCTCTTGCATGAAGTGAAAAATCATTTTAACTATAAAGGATATGACAATACATGTATGTGTCAAGTATACAAGGCTTCCAACAAGTTGTCTATACAATCTTGACACCTCAATCAAAGGGAGTAGATGTATCCTTGAAATCATTCATGCACAATAGAGAAATTAGATCAAGAGCCTCAATCTTGACACCTCAAACAAAGGGAGTAGATGCATCCTTGAAATCATTCATGCAAAATAGAGAAATTAGATCAAGAGAATACTTGGGTTGAGAAAGAGTGATACATACTGAGGAATGTGTGATCTCAATACAAGTAAATTATTAAAAAGAGTGCAACAACAAAAGAAGATGTAATTGTAATTGTGAAAGTGATTCAAAAAGGGAAGATGATAATAGTTAAAAGAATTGAACCTTCTCTCTAGAATGAAATACTTCATGATAGGAGGAAATTATTTTCCTAGGTATTTGATAGTTCTTCCTGGTCAAAGCCACCCCTCATCTTCACAAGGCCCTCTCCCTCACAAAAGAATTAGTTTAGACTAGCAATGGTAAGAAATTTAACCATTTTTTTTCCACTTGTGGTCCTAAGTGGAGAGGCCCATTGCCTTGACAATCACTTCCTTATTCACCTTGAAAGAGATCCCACCCATGGTGACCCTCCTGTCATCCCAAGAGCCTGTAAATTACTTCGATATTTTTTTTCAAGGCCATTTAAGACTTCCATAAGCTGACTAATACCACCTTACAAATGTGCCATACTATCCCATCTTTCTTCCATTAATTTTTTTTTGAGGCTCAATCCTAACATGGTCACCACCCATGGCAACTAAGAAACAAAATAACCAATTGTAGAGAAGGGTAGTAGTCATAATCACTAAGAAAAAAGGGTATAAAACTTCTACAAGATGAAACATGAAGAGGAAATAAAAATCAAGGTAGGATAAATTATGCAGAAAGGTGTAATTAATATAATTAAAACTGTAATCATGATCCAAATCAAGCCTATCAATCCACTAATGTGAGCATACATATGTGTGTAAGGTACCAAATATCACGCCTTTTAAAATATTATCTTTGATACAACTTACCAAAAAAAATTTAAAAAACATCAACTCCAACAGAGTTTAAAAAATGATGAGATCCAAATCTTTCCACCTTATGATTACTATAGACACTTGGCCCATTTAAACTCCCATGTGAGAAATTAAACATAAATCTAGATAACTGGAGAGTAAGGATCCCACCAAAAATCATTAGCTCCATGATCAACCATAATGACCCATATAATTGAAATTCATTATAAATAGAGGGGTTCTTTATTCATAAGATCAATAATTCCACTAGGAAGAGAACATGCTAATCTCCAACATCTTATATTGACCAAAGTGATAGTTGCAGAGGCAAGGTGGTTAGCCACAAAATTACCTTCCCTATAGATGTGTTGTAAGTTGAAATCTTCAAACCCATTTATGATAATTTGAGTGTCATCTATGATAGTGTATGAGAACCAGCTAGAGGAGTATAGACGAGTACGTACCTTTAGAGGCTTCAAAAATTAGCTATGAATCTCCCTTAATTTTAATATTGTGGATTCCAAGAGACAAAGAGAACTTGATCCCCTAAAGAAGGTCATTCTCTCATCCTAGCTATTCCAATCATAGTTAAGAAGATTTCTCAAATAATAAGTGATGAGGAACCTCTGTGATTTAATAGAATACCATCACCCAATACTAGCCTTGTTCTAGATGCACCATCAAAATTGAGCTGACTCGGGCGGGGAGGGGGGGGGGGACATTTCTAATGAGTGTTATCCTAGACCATTTTCTTTCACTTATCATACTCGTGGAGTTCCCATGGGAGGTTCTAGGAGGAGGCAAGTTAGGTGCCCTGTTGTGAGGGTGGAATAGGAGGGGATTTCTAATTATGGACAAAGAGACTCTCATGGATGATCTTTTAGAGGATGTGCAACACTTCTTAGCAGATTATTCTTGGTCCCTGAAGACCATGTTGTTCCTTTGTCTTCAAATACTCCAGAAAACATCAAGGGGAATATAAAGAAAGAGTTGTCTAAAAAGAGGGTAAAGGGAAAGGCATCTCCAATCCAAGATAAGATGATAAAGTTCATTTTGAACAACCCACATAATCCTAAGCTTCTAAAGAAACCATTTACAAACAATAGAAGGAAAATTGCAATGGCTAAATAGATGGATATAGATTCAAAGTCACGCTTGTAGAGGTAATAATGGTTCACGATATGGAACCCACATTTATTAATATTATCCAAGGTAACTATTTTCCCATGGATGGTGGTATGCCAAAAGAAGTGGATCTTATGGATGAGGTGGTCATTCCATGATGCAGAGGATCTAGAGTTCTAGTGTTTATCTTCTTCCAGCTAGGGTTTAGTGAAATGTCCCTTTTCTAATTTTATATGATATTTCAAGCCTCTAATCAGATCTTTAAGATCAAACAACCAATCTTTCAAAGACCCACCAATTTCTCAATAAACCCCAAATCGGGTATGCCGAAAATAGTGCCAAAAACTTCACAGCTTCACATATTATTAATAAATCTGAAAGTGGAAATTTTTTTATAGAAATTTCAGCCGCATAACAGCTTACAAAATGACATTTTCAGATCTGTATAACATTTACACAACAGCTCCCAAACGGAGGATAAAAACAATGCTCATCGGGCTCCCAAAAACAACATAGAATAGCTCGAAAACACCACAAAAACACCAATAATCTATCACATAAGTATAATCATGACCAAATACATATATTCAGCTCTATTTTAACATCTAAAAGTCTGACATACAGCAGCAATCCAAACTGATATGAAATACTCAACTAGAAACACCAAACTCTTACAAAAACACACCTGAAAACTCACAAATCTGCACTGTTCAGCACAAAGGCAAACTCTGCATGAGCATGCACATGGAATGGCTTAAAAATACCATCCTTATCCTTCCTAGAAACCTGCAAAATCTCATTCTTGGGTCTCCTTCTCCACAGGTTTGGCAGCCTCTGAAGAACAACAAAGAAATGAGCAAAATCAAGTTCTGGAATGAGCCCAAAATGCCTCCAAACTCCTTAAAAGAGGGCATAACCCTAACTCACGTCCAAGAGGGGTTAATAAAACATATTTTAATAATAATTTTAATTTATTAGTCCATTAGCTTCCAAAGATTATCCCCTTTTTCTGAAACTTCACCGTTTTGGGCCTGCCTGCCTTAGAAAAGATTATTATTTTTAATTATTTGAAAAGGGGACATGAAATTTAGCTCTTTGAACTATCCAATGGTTCCTTCCTTATATTTATTCTCCACCAACCTTGATCTCCAAGACCCTTAGTCCAAATTTCCTCCTAGGTATAGTTGGATTGATGCAAGAACAAAACCAACTTGTTTAGGGACTAGTCCTACTAGCCCTTTCTTACCTTGTTCCTTCCCCTAGAACTCCAAAAATTTTCTTAGGATCTTTCCCACAATAATCTTAGGTCCTCACTAGTGTATTTTTTACCTGCTAGTCCCTTCTAGTCTTTTCAAACACTTCTAGACATATTAGCAATCATTTTGTTATCGCTACCCACAAGTAGGGCTAATTAATCTTGATTTGCATTAGGCCTATTTTTGTTGTTTTGGTCATTTACCATAAATTATTTCACACAACCCTATCAAAGACCATATGATTCTAAAATCTATCACCTAGCACTTCAAGAATCCCAAATTAGAAAATTTCAAATCACCCACAACCCTGATTGCTCTCAGGCCCTAGTTTCTAGGCTATCTTTTAGGCCTCTGCACCAATCTCAACAAAAAACTTTCTAGAAGTATTCAAAATTCATACCAACCCCTACAAAAACTTGTTCCTTCAAGGAGAAATTATAGGGCTTCCATTCAAGCCATTGAATTGGCCATATCAGATCATGGGTGTGCTCTTCAAACACATCTGTACATTGTCCTCGCACACCTAGTCCAAGCAGTCAGCCTAAGGCATCACTCCAAAATTAGGAGATCATTTGAACAAACAAAAATGGAAACAAAAAATCTATGTACAGGACCTAACCTAGCATTCCACTAGGTTTCATTCATTTTCAACCATGGATGCTTAGGTTAGAGCCATTTTAGTGATAGCAACTCTACAAATGAAGATTGTAAACCCAAACACTTATTTTACAGTATAACTCTTCAACCTCCCAATTTGGAATCAAACTTGAATATGAAAAATAAAGATAAAACAAAACTCTACATTTTCATGGATTCAAATCATGTAGCCCAATCCATACATAGCCATACGAGAGTGCAAAAACATAGTAAATGCAAGGAAAAACACATAAAATATCCACATAGTCTGCTCACACGTGTGGTCTACAACTGATTCTCATTCTAAACTCCAAAAATTTTCATCCCATGCTAAAAAATCTGATCATGGGTGGTTACAACCACCCATTTCTTCATTTGCAACTTTCTTGCAAAAGTTGCTTGAGCGACTTTTGAAAGTTGTCAGCAACTTTTCGCATTTCTTTCTTTTTGGGTGTTTTGGGCAAGTGAGTGCTCCTAAATCTATCCTAGGGCCTTAATTAGGATGCTTAGGATCCTTTAGGAGACCAAGTACCCTATTTTCTCAATCTTAGAAAATTTTGACCCACTTGACAACATTTGACAATGTTTTGACCCTATGAGCAACTTTTTCCCTTATAAACAAATTAGGACAAGTTTTTAATCCAAAGACCATTAGATCTTATTAGACTGACACCAAGACTCCTAACTAGCCCTAAAAAACATCTAAGCCAACATTAAACCAAAAAGGGAGGTTCTCTACACCATTCCACACCTTAGACCAAGTAGTGGAGGCACCTATAAATTGAGTAGAGAAAGATAAGAAGACTTGATAGAGAACTCACTAGGGGTTGCAGGGACCTTATGAGTTTATCCTCCTTAGGGAAAAGGGGAGCCTAATCCAAGAGATAAGGAGCTGCATATCTGAGGCCAAAGGTTTAAGGTCACCTATGCTGTAAAAAATATTATGATAGATTCATCCATCCTCCTCCGTGACTAAAGAAATTGACAACAAAGGGGCCCACTACACACTTGGCATGGCTCATAAGAGGTAAAATGTTTGTGTCCACTAGAGGTTTTCTTCCCATCTAATTGTCATCCAAAAAACCTACATTTCTACCATTGCTAATGAGCTAATTATGGCCAACCCTCAACAAGAAATAAATCTTAATGATCTATAATTCCAAATTCTAGATCCACCTAGGAGATCAATAGAACCTAGGTATTAATGGAAGAGTTTTTGATGAAGGTATTTAGCTTGCATAATTTTGCACCAGTCGACATTTCCCATTACAAGATATCAACCCATCTTTGCAACAAATCTTTTTTTAGGGGTAAGTGCACCAAGTTGTGTTGCCAAAAGAGGGGTATAAGTGGACACCTTTTTCCTGAAATCTACAATTTTTGAACTTCAATAAGAATTTGAAGATAGTTATGCTCAAAATTTTAAGATATGACAAAAAAAAAGTTGTAGTCCTTTGAATCTAGTTTCTAAACTACTAATTTTTTTTCAAAATGGTTTAGTTTTAGGTCCTCAAAAAAGGGGTCTACAAAAAGTGGTACTTTTTATTCCAAAAAAGCATAACACAATACAAAGTGTGGCCCCCTTAAAATTTTAACGTTGTTTTTGAAATTTTTTAATCACTCTAGTCAAACATTACTTAACACTATGTAGTTTATCCTAGATTTTTTGGGTAATTTTATAATGTGTATTTTTTTTTTAATGAATTTTTTAACTAGACACATCCCAAAAACATGAAATATCTGTGTGCTCCCCCTAGAAATAATTGAAAACTAATCTAAAATCAAAAATTTTTTTTTCGAAGTGTGTAGAATGGAGTCCAGTTTCTTAAAAACTAAGTTGTTGCAAAATTCAATGAACGAGCTAAAATCTATAGCCCAATTAGTACATGGTGGTTTTTGACAAAAAATGAACATAGATTCAAAAGAAATTATAGATGAAAGGCTTGAAATAGTTCAAATTAAAAATAAATTATATGGTTAGATAGCTAACACAGAGACCTATAATGCTATGTAACCTAATCTTATTGATACCCAACCATGAGGAATCTTGAAGGGGAGCACACAAGAAAAATCAATCATTTTTGGTATGTTTGCTAGAAAACACATCTCAGACCTATTTATAAACTCCAAACCTTTGGGTTGGATCTCCAAGGAAAAACCAAGCCTTAGGCTTGGTTTTAATACAAATCTTTGAATAACATGTGCGCCCTATAGCGTGCACACGCTATTACAAGCATTTGAATTCTCAATAGTGCATGCGCGCTATACTGCGCACGCACTATTGAGACCTAAATCACAAACCAAGCGCAAGATAGAGCTGAAGGGTGGGGGGGACAGGGGAATGGCTATGTGTGTGTGAGAGAGAGAGAGAGAGAAAGAGAGAGAGAAAGTAGGGGATGGGAGAGGGGAGAGAGTACAGGATGGGAGAGAGGAAGTGAGAAAGAGTAGGGGTGGCAGAGAGAGTACAGGATGGGAGAGTAGGGGTGGTAGAGAGAGTACAAGATGCGAGAGAGAGGAAGTGTGAGAGAGAGTAGGGGTGGCAAAGAGAGAGTATGGGGTGGGGGAGAGAGATTGAAATTAAGGGATGGGAGAGAGAGGAAGTGTGAGAGAGAGTACAGGTTGGGAGAGAGAGAGTAGGTGGTGGGAGACAGAGTGGGAGAGGAAGAGCAAGAGAGAGGAGAATGGGAGTGCATGTGTGTTGAAGAGAGAGATTAGGGAATGGGAGAGGGGGAAGATAGATGGGAGAGGGAGTGGGAGAGGGAGAGAGAGGGGGTATGGAAATGTGTGTAAGAGAGAAAGAGAGAGAGAGAGTAGGGGATAGGAGAGAGTGTGAAAATGTGAGAGAGAGTGGGGGGTAGTGAGAGTGAGAGAGAGTGTGAGAGTGAGAGTGAGAGAGAGAGTGAGAGAGTGAGAGTGAGAGTGAGAGAGAGTGAGAGTGAGAGTGAGAGTGAGAGAGAGAGAGAGAGTGAGAGAGAGAGAGAGAGTAGGTAGTGGGAGAGGGGGAGAGAGTGAGAGAAAAAGTAGGGGATGGGAGAGGAGAGAGGGGGGATGGGTGTGTGTGTGAAATAGAGAGAGTAGGGAATGAGAGAGGGGAGAGAGAGATAGAGAGAGTAGGGGATGGGAGAGAAAGAGAGTAGGCAATGGTAGAGGGAGTAGGAAAGGGAGAGAGAGGGGGGATGGGAGTGTGTGTAAGAGAGAAAGTAGGGGATGGGAGAGAGTGTGAGAGAGAGTAGGGGTGGAAAAGAGAGAGTGAGAGTAGGGGATGGGAGAGAGAGGGAGAGTGAGAGAGAGAGAGAGAGAGAGAGAGAGAGAGAGAGAGTAGGCAGTGGGAGAGGGAGTGGGAGGGAGAGAGAGAGGGGGAATGGAAGTGTGTAAGAGAGATAGAGTAGGGGATGAAAGAGAGTAGGCAGTGGGAGAGATAGTGCGAGAGAGAGAGAGGGGGGGGGGGGGGAATGCCAGAAATGTGTATAAGAGAGATAGAGTAAGGGATGGGAGAGAGTTTGAGAGTTTGAGAGAGAGTAGGGGGTGGCAGAGAGAGCTCATACGGAGAGAGAGAGAGAGAGAGAGAGAGAGAGAGAGAGAGAGAGAGAGAGAGAGAGAGAGAGTAGGGGATGGAAGAGAGAGAGTGAGAGTAGGGGATGGGAGAGAGAAAGTAGGGAGGGAGAGAGAGTACCAGAGAGAGATAGTAGACGGTACAAGAGGGAGTGGGAGAGGGAGAGAGGGGGGGGATGGGAGTGTGTGTGTGTGTCTATGAAAGAGAGAGAGTAGGGGATGTGAGAGGGAGAGAGAGTAGGGGATGGGGGAGAGAGAGTAGGCGATGGGAGAGGGAGAGGGAGAGGGAGTGGGAGAGGGGGGGAATGGGAATGTGATGCAGGAGCATCTTGCATGGGAAAATTATTGAAAAAAAAAAAAAATTTGTGGAGGAGAGAGAAAGTGATGAAAATTAGAGGAGAAATAATAAAAAATAAAATAAATGGAAAAAGGAGAAAAGAAAGGAGAAAGGGAGAAATTTTTATTTTTGAGGTGCATAGGTGGCATAATAGAAAAAATAAAAAAATAAATGGTTGTCATTCAATTTATCGAGGTTTGTGGGTAGAATTCTAGAAAGTCGTGGATATTGTAGAAGGTTATGGAAGTTGTAGAAGGTTGTGGATAAGTCATGCATGGGGTGGTAAGTGCCTATTTAAGCAAGGAATATGAGCATTTCTAATCAAGCTTGAGAAGTGGAAGCTTGAGAAGGAGAAGCTTGAGAAGGAGAAGCTCGGGAAGTAGAAGCTTTGGAAGGAAAAGCTTCAAGGTGAGAAAGTTAGAAAGTGTGAAAGAGAAGGAGGAAGTAAAGAGTGAGTTTTCCTAATTCTTTGGACAGAGTGCCGAATGTGAGGCAGTTTACACTTGGATCTTGCATCTTGGAGAAGAGCTAGTGCCTACAGTTTAGAAACAAGGAGGTTGCTTGGTGGCTTGTGAGCACAAGTTGAGATCTTGGAGGTTTCTACCAGAGAGTGGATTTGGACTAGCTTAGGTTTGGATTGGATCTTGAGAGATCTTGTAGAAATGTTATTGTAATTGCTATTGGATTGTCAAGTATAAAAAAAATTGCTTGGGAAGTATTTTGTCATCTCTTTGTTTCCTTATTGTTGCATTCTTGGTTGTGAGTTGGTAAGGGTGGTGTGGCCCTCCATCAAGTGGCATCAGAGCATTACCTTCATCAGTGGTATTAGAGCAGGAGTTCCTGAGTGTACAAGCAGATCGTCGAAGTGTGAGGCAGTTTGTACCAGGACCTTGGTTGGGTGAAATTTATCAGAGCAAGAGTTCCTGAGTGTAAAAGCAGATCACCGAAGTGTGAGGTAGTTTGTACCAGGACCTTGGTTGGGTGAAGTTTATTAGAGTGGGAGTTCCTGAGTGTGTAAACAGATCACCGAAGCTGAGGCAGTTTGCACTAGGACCTTGGGAGGACATGTAGATTGATTGATTGATGCAGAGATGGAAGACTGAACTTGTTGAGGCATGATTGTGGAGAGCTGGTGGATTGCAAATCCATTGTCCTAGACTTGTGATGTGGTTCCTGATTGTTCGTGCGAGGTGGCAAGTTGTGATCTGACTTGCAAACAATTTGGTTGTCACAAGGAGTGTGGGAAGGATTTGTTGTAGAGGGTTTACAAAGATCTTGGGAGATGGCTCCAAGAGGATTGGACCCTAAGATGATTGCAAAAATCCATGATATAGTGGAGAGGAATTTTTCTAAGATGTTTTCTCGGTTGGATGCTAGATTGGTTGATCAAGCTAAGAAGGTCAAGGTGGAAGAGGATGGTTTTCCTGATCAGTTTGTGGAGCTTGATGCAGAACCTGTAGAGAAAATAGAGGTTGTTGCTGAGGATATTCCTAACCTTGCTGATGTTGGGGTGGAGATTGGTTTTCATGATCAGTTGGTTCATTCTGACATGGAGACTACAGAGCATTTGGTCATGGATGATCTAGTTGATGTTGGTGGTGACTTGTATGTTGCAGAGCACTTGGTTGTGGATGATCTGGTTGTTGTTGGAGGTGAGTTATGTATTGCAGAGCATCTTGTTGTGAGCAATGATGTTGCTAGTTTAGCATGTATTGATGGAGATCTACATGTTGGTGCTAATATGGAGTTTGTTGTTGTTGATGTGGGGTTTGTTGCTACTGGTGTGAATTCACTAGTTGCTGATGTGAATGAGAGTTTGTTGATGAAGAATTATGTTCAGTTTGTTCCTGGGAGTGAGCATGCTAATTGGATGGTTGAGATTCTGGTGTTTGATAGAGTAATGCAGATGTGGAAGATTTGCATGGTGGTTTTCTTGTCCCCATTGAGGTGGAAACCTTTGGTAAAGATGAAGATGGTGGTAGATCTTTCTTTTTTTGGTGTCAAAGTGTGGGGCACACTTTTCTATCTACCGAGGGAGTCTGATGCAGGAGCATCTTGCATGGGAAAATTATTGGAAAAAAAAAATTTATGGAGGAGAGAGAAAGTGATGAAAATTAGAGGAGAAATAATAAAAAATAAAATAAATAGAAAAAGGAGAAAAGAAAGGAGAAAAGGAGAAATTTTTATTTTTGAGGTGCATAGGTGGCATAATAGAAAAAATAAAAAAATAAATGGTTGTCATTCCATTTATCGAGGTGTGTGGGTAGAATTCTAGAAAGTTGTGGATATTGTAGAAGGTTATGGAAGTTGTAGAAGGTTGTGGATAAGTCATGCATGGGGTGGTAAGTGCCTATTTAAGCAAGGCATATGAGCATTTATAATCAAGCTTGAGAAGTGGAAGCTTGAGAAAGAGAAGCTTGAGAAGGAGAAGCTTTGGAAGGAAAAGCTTCAAGGTGAGAAAGTTAGAAAGTGTGAAAGAGAAGGAGGAAGTGAAGAGTGAGTTTTCCTGAGTCTGTGGACAGAGCGCCAAATGTGAGGTAGTTTACACTTGGATCTTGGATCTTGGAGAAGAGCTAGTGACTGCGGTTTAGAAACAAGGAGGTTGCTTGGTGGCTTGCAAGCACAAGTTGAGATCTTGGAGTTTTCTACCAGAGTGTGGATCTAGACTAGCTTAGGTTTGGATTGGATCTTGAGAGATCTTGTAGAAATGTTATTGTAATTGCTGTTGGATTGTCAAGTATAATAAAATTTCTTGGGAAGTATTTTGTCATCTCTTTGTTTCCTTATTGTTTCATTCTTGGTTGTGAGTTGGTAAGGGTGGTGTGGCCCTCCATCAAGTGGTATTAGAGCATTACCTTCATCAGAATGTGTGTAAGAGAGACAGAGTAGGGGATGGGAGAGAGTGTGAGAGTTTGAGAGAGAGTATGTGGTGGCAGAAAGAGCTTGCACAAGATGGGAGAGAGAGTGAGTGAGATTAGGGGATGGGAGAGTGTGAGAGAGAGTAGGGGATGGGAAAGAGAGAGAGAGTGAGAGTAAGGGATAGGAGAGAGAGAGAGAGAGAGAGAGAGAGAGAGAGAGAGAGAGAGAGAGAGAGAGAGTAGGTGATAGGAGAGGGAGTGGCAGAGGGAGAGGGAGAGAGATAGGGGGGATGGGAGTGTGTGACAAATCTAGAAAATAGGGGATGGGAGAGAAGAGAGTGGGGGGATAAGAGTGTGTGTGTTTGTGAAAGAGAAAGAGTAGGGGACGGGAGAGGGGAGAGAGAGAGTAGGGGATGGAGGATAGAGAGTAGGTGGTGGGAGAGGGAGAGAGTGAGAGTAAAGGATAGAAGAGTGTGTGAGAGAGAGTAGGGGATGGGAGAGAGTGTGAGAGAGAGTAGGGAGAGGGAGATAGAGAGAGGGGGATCAGAGTGTGTGTGTGTGTGTGTGTGTGTGTGTGTGTGTGTGTGTGTGTGTGTGTGTGTGTGTGTATGTGAAAGAGAGAGAGTTTGACAGTGAGAGAGAGTAGGGGGTGGTAGAGAGAGAGAGTACAAGATGGGAGAGATAGAGTGAAAGGATGGGAGAGACAGAGTGTGAGAGAGAGAGTAGGGGATGGGAGAGAGAGAAAGAGAGTAAGAGTAGGGGATGGGGGAGAGGGGGAGAGAGAGAGAGAGAGAGAGAGAGAGAGAGAGAGAGAGAGAGAGAGAGAGAGAGAGAGTAGAGAGGGAGAGAGAGAACTTGAGAGAGAGAGAGATAGTAGGTAGTGGGAGAGGAGGAGAGAGAGGGATGGGAGTGTGTGTGAGAGATCTAGAGAGTAAGGGATGGGAGTGTGTATTTACAAAAGAGAGATTTTAGGGGATGGGAGAGGGGAGAGAGAGAGTATCTTGAGAGGGAGAGAGAGTAGCCCGAGAGAGAGAGAGAGAGAGGGGGGGATGGGAGTGTGTATTTACAAAAGAGAGATTTTAGGGGATGGGAGAGGGGAGAGAGAGAGTATCTTGAGAGGGAGAGAGAGTAGCCCGAGAGAGAGAGAGAGAGTAGCATATGGGAGAGAGAGACTAGGTGGTGGGAGAGGGAGAGAAGGGTGGATGGGAGTGTGTGTAAGAGAGAGTAGGGGATGGGAGAGAGTGTGAGAGAGAGTAGGAGGTGGTAGAGAGAGAGAGAATTGGATGGGGGGGAGAGAGTGAGAGTAGGGGATGGGAGAGAGTGTGAGAGAGAGAGAGTAGGGGATGGGAGAGAGTGTGAGAGAGAGTAGGGAGAGGGAGATAGAGAGAGGGGGATGGGAGCGTGTGTGAAAAATCTAGAGAGTAGGGGATGGGAGAGAAGAGAGAGGGGGGATGGGAGTGTGTGTGTGTGTGTGTGTGTGTGCATCTATAAAAGAGAGAGTAGGGGATGGGAGAGAGTGTGAGAGTGTGAGAGAGAGTAGGGGGTGGCAGAGAGAGAGTATGGGATGGGAGAGACAAAGTAAATAGATGGGAAAGAGTGTGAGAGAGAGTAGGAGGTGGCAAAGAGAGAGAGTATGAGATGAGAGAGAAAGAGCGAAAGGATGAGAGAGAGTTTAAGAGAGTAGCAGATGGGAGAGAGTGTGAGAGAGAGTTGGGGATTGGAGAGAGAGAGTAAGAGTAGGGGATGGGGGAGAGAGAGATAGAGTAGAGAGGGAGAGAGAGAACTTGAGAGGGAGATAGTAGGCGGTGGGAGAGGGGGAGAGAGAGGAGGGATGGGAGTGTGTATCTGTGAGCTCGTGTGAGGTATGGATGTGATTCTAGTTCCTACAGGACCATGTTGTAGAGACCTACAATAACCTTTCTTTCTTTTCAGAGATCACACTCTATTTTCATTTTACAACGCCATCTTGAGTGATGTTGAAACTTGCAATGTTGGCCAATACAAAGTTACCAACTGTCAAATCTCTCTCACCTTTCATCATGGGATTGAACTATCCACTCTGTTAGCTTTGGGTGGCTGGGTAAACCCCATCCCCAACCTTTTCCTCTCCCCTTCAGTGCTCAAATGTTCTCAGGCATGCTAAACTAGAACATCCCTAAGGGTCACTAAATGCCATAGGGCTGCAATCTTTGATAGGGCATATCTCAGAGCTCATGTGAGGTATGGATGTGATTCTAGTTCCTACAAGATCATTTTGTGGAGGTCTACAATAACCTCTCTCACTTTTTGGAGGTCACACTCCGTTTTCATTTTACAATGCCACCTAGGGTGATGTTGAAACTTGTACTGTTGGCCAGTACAAAGTTGCCAACTACCAAATCTCTCTCACCTTTCATCGTGGGATCAAACTATCTTCTATGTTAGCTCCGGGTGGCTAGGTAAACCCTATCCCCAACCTCATTCTATCTCCTTTAGCGCTCAAACGTTCTTGGGCACACCGAATTGGAATGTTCCTAAGGGTCACTAAATGCCATAAGGATGCAAACTTTGACGGGGCATATCTCCAAGCTTATGTGAGGTATGGATGCATTTCTAGTTCCTATAGGACCATGTTGTAGAGACCTACAATAACCTCTCTCACTTTTTGGATATCACACTTCATTTTCATTTTACAACGCCATCTCGGGTGATGTTGAAACTTGTAGTGTTGGCCAGTACAAAGTTGCCAACTGCCAAATCTCTCTTACCTTTTGTCATAGGATCAAACTGTCTACTCCATTAGCTCTAAGTGGCCAGGTAAACCCTATCCCCAACCTCATCTTGTTCCCTTTGGTGCTCAAACATTCTCGAGCACGCTAAACCAGAACGTCCCTAAGGGTCACTAAATGCCATAGGGCTGTGATCTTTGATAAGGCATATCTCAGAGCTTGTGTGAGGTATGGATGCAATTCTAGTTCCTACAAGACCGTGTTGTAGAGGCCTACAATAAGATCTCTCAATTTTTGGAGATCACACTCCATTTTCATTTTACGATTCCATCTCGGGTGATGTTGAAACTTGCAGTGTTGGCCAGTACAAAGTTGCCAACTGCCAAATCTCTCTCACCTTTCATTGTGCAATCAAACTCTCTACTATGTTAGCTCTAGGTGGCCCAGTAAACCCTATCCCCAACCTTGTCCTATCCCCTTCAACGCTTGAACATTCTCGAGCACACCAAACCGAAATGTTCTTAACAGTCACTAAATGCCATAGGGCTGGGATCTTTGACAGAGCATATCTCAGAGCTCATGTGAGGTATGGATGTGATTCTAGTTCCTATAAGACCATGTTGTGGAGACCTACCATAAACTCTCTCACTTTTTGGAGATAATACTCTATTTTCATTTTACGATGCTATCTCGGGTGATGCTGAAACTTGTAGTGTTGGCCAGTACAAAGTTGCCATCTGCCAAATCTCTCTCACCTTTCATCATGGGATCGAACTGTCTACTCTGATAGCTTCAGGTGGCCAAGTAAACCCTATCTTCAACCTCATCCTATCCCCTTCAGTGCTCAAACATTCTCGGGCACGCTGAACCAAAATGTCCCTAAGGGTCACTAAATGCCATAGGGCTGCGATCTTTGACGGGGCATATCTTGGAGCTCGTGTGAGGTATGGATGCGATTCTAGTTCCTATAAGACTATATTGTGGAGGCCTACAATAAGCTCTCTCACTTTTTGGAGAATCACACTCTATTTTCATTTTATGATGCCATCTCAGGTGATGCTAAAACTTGCAGTGATGACCAATACAAAGTTGCCAACTGCCAAATCTCTCTCACCTTTCGTCATGGGATCGAATTGTCTACTCCATTAGCTCTGGGTGGTCAAGTAAACCCTATCCCCAACCTCATACTGTCCCCTTCAGTGCTCGAACATCCTCGAGCACACCAAACTGGAATGTCCCTAAGGGTCACTAAATGCCATAGGGTTGTGATCTTTGACAAGGCATATCTCAGAGCTCGTGTGAGGTATGGATGCAATTCTAGTTCCTACAGGACTATGTTGCAGAGGCCTACAATAACCTCTCTCACTTTTTGGAGATTGCACTCCGTTTTCATTTTACGATGCCATCTCGAGTGATGCTAAAACTTGCAATGTTGGCCAGTACAAAGTTGCCAACTGCCAAATCTCTCTCACATTTCATCGTGGGATTGAACTATCTACTCTGTTAGCTCTGGGTGGCCAAGTAAACTCTATCCCAACCTTATCATGTCCCCTTCTGATGTAGAGGAAAGTATGATGAGCCCTTTAAACAACTCAAAATGAGCAAAAGTGTAGAAGTGTTCCAAGAGACCCTTCTAGGTCTTGATTGGAAAAATATACAAATAGTCAACTCTAGGAGGTTTAAAGGCATCAATAGGTTTTTTTTGGCATATCTAACATGTTCCAATCAATACCTTTCAGTTTCAATACCTTCTAGGAAAAAATGCTCAATGCACCCAAATGTTGTCAATGCAAGTTTTTTCAATTCTGTGACAACAGCAAGACAAATTGATCAATAACTTTTGTTTTTCCCAAAAGAATCCTTGAACAAATGGATTTTTTTCCCAAAAGACTCCTTGAACAAGGTTAGTAAGCATGGTACATGTTAGAGAAGTGTCTTAGGGAGTATGGTTTTAGTTGTGCGATCGTATCTTTGGTGATTCTTACAAACTAAGTTGATTTTTTGAAGATCCTTTGTGTTATTGTGATATTTTAAATTGGTTTGAGATAGTTTAATTTTGATTTAAAGTGTTTAAGGCAAGTTTTCTAGAAACAATCTAGGAAAAGGCTTGTTAAGAGCTCATTCCACAAATGAAGGCCTAACTTGTATTTGAACCAGTGGAATTCTCTAAGATTCTAGAAAGGAGGGTATAATTATAGATGCCTAGAGCTCAGGAAGTGTCTTGATGGAAAAATCATGTTTGCATTAGTCCCTAAGTTGAATAGCTTAGTGTATTCAAGTAGGATTGAGACCAAAAAGATTTAAAAATGTTGAATTGAATTGATGGATAGTTTAGTGGTGGATTTGAGTTATTTTTGGTTAGTAGAGGAGGTCTGAGGCCATGCACCAATTCATGCACCAATTATCTAGTAATTACTTTGAAAACCAAACCTAGTGTGACCTTATTAGGTCTATGTACTTTACATGGGTTAGGTGCTACAGGAATGGAATTGGGAATCTAGGCTTTGGAGTCTTAAATAAATTCCAAAAGGGTGTCTGAATCTACCCATAGAATAGTTAGATTTCAACCTAAGAGGAATTTAAGTCTAGAAAATCAGAGTAGAAGACCTATAAGGAATTCTATGATAGTCAACATTTTGTATTGTATGACAATTAGAGGGTTAAACCAAGAGTTGATTCTCAATCAGTTCAACATAAGGAAGGTGTCCCAATAGAAATTTGGGGTTGGTGAAGCCATTGGTGAATAGTTACAGTTATTGGCTTAGAATAGGGCTAGTGTCCCTAAAACAAAAAGGTGCAAGATCTTGATTGGAGAAGTACTCACCTTGGAGGAGTTCACAAATGACCATATCACTTTGGATAGGCCACAAAAATGATATCCTAAAGGAATAAGATATTAGGAAGGCCACAAGTTTAGTTTGGTAGATTAGGAAGAAGCAAGTGCTTAAACCTCACTTCTTGCTCAACATCTCTACATTAGTGAGGGGGAGATAAAGAGGATAAATGGCTACATAGATATTAGGATAACAAGAGCCAAAACTACCAAATTGCAATGCTTGAATCCTTCATTAGAAAATTGACACCCAAATTTGAATACAAGTCTACAAAACAATATGTTCCTTCCACTTGTCATACTCTTTTATTTCCTTTTAAAGATGCCCTATGATTTTCCATAACATGCATTGTAAATTTGTTAACAAGTATAGCTCCCTCTTACAAGTATCTTATGTGTCATCTTAGATTCGTCCCCCTCTAATGTGAGATATCTCTCTTTCCTATACATCACAATTATTTATTAAACTTTTATTTTTACCTTAATCTAGTTACTATAGAATAATAACAACACATTCCAATCAACTGGTGATTATGTTGCAATCATTAATGTATGAAAACACATAAAACTATCAGTGATTATGTTACATTTATGATTTTTAAAATGACATTTTTTGCAAATAATCCATCTTTTCTCTACTATCTCGGACATTTTTTAATATATGATAAAGAATGGTGGTTATGTATTGAAGCTCAACAAGCTAATTGTGTTTTTTCTTCTTGTCTATATTCTTTTTGTAACAATGATTTTTTCTTCTACACAAACTTTGTGATCAAATTTTTATCTTATTTTTAACATAAATGTTTAGAGAACTTTTGATCTAATTTTGTTGGATAGAGTAATTTCAAACAAAGATAATTGTCAATAGGCCATTGGTCTATTGATGAAGTTGAAATCTCTTTAAGCGTCCAGCAAATATCAATTTTACTGAATGTAAGACAAAATTTTAAATGAAAAATCTTCCATCAAAAAATTATTTTCATAAAAGACTAAAACTCTATTATAACTAAATTATTTATTATTTATAAAGATTATAAAAATAAGTACTAGAGAAGAGCCACAAGTGACCATGAAGATTCATATTGTAAAAATGGTATAACTAAGCCTATAATGAAGAATATTTAGAGCAAAGTTGTATCCATTAAAATCTTTAATAATAAATTAAATCAAAATCAATACAATTTATTACTTAAAGATATTCATAGTTCCATCTAACCACCTCCCAAATCAAAACATCATGGAGCCAAGATTGCAATCAAGGGAAAAAAATAGACTTATTCAAAATAGCATCTGCATATGGATTGTCATATAGCATAAGACTGCAATGAGCTCTACCTTGGACAACCTTCATCAAATGTGTTGATGATTAGGATCATCATAATAAAATGCCCACTTATCAACCATTAAATCATCTTCAGCTTCCAATTTACAGTACACCCTTATTCTCACCTTCTCACCTCTCTTTGCAACATAAGCATGTTTCTTAACACTATCCCTATAACTCCAATGCTTGCTGAACATGGAGAAGATGCATAGAGATAGAGGGAAACAAAAGAAGGTGTAGGTAGACATGAAGATTAAAGGACATAAAAACATAGTGATAAATGAATAGAGATATAAGAAGAGGATGAATGTGAGATAAAATAGAGAGAATTAGGGAGACGTAGAGAGACATCTAGATGGTGATATAGATTCATAGAGATCATCATATTAATACTTAGTTTTCTCTAATTCAAAAAATACTAAAGATATCATGCTAGAACTCTCTTATTGATTTTGTATCAACTTCATACTTAATTTGTCTTCTTTAGGTCATCCTTTTTAGGTTTAAGTGTATGTGCATACATTAGTGATTATTAGCAATTGTAAAACTTGATCTTCTTCTTATATAAAAATATTTCTATGCGTAGATGAATACACTATTTATTTGATTATATATCTATAAAATTGGTTTGTACAATGAAGGCCACTGGTCTATAATCCAAGGTTTTAATTCAGCTAACAAATGGATAGCTTCTCAAGCTACTGATTTCTTTCATGGAGTTCCTAATAAATCTCAAGTTTCTCATTTATTTGACCAATTTCCAAGAGGTCCACAAATATTGCCTAATAAAGTTTATTGCCAAGAGGTCCTAATCAATCTTGACTGATAAAGTTTATTGCCAATCAATATTGTATCAAAAATTCAAACTAATTAGGTATTGAATTAAACTTGATAAACAAATGATAGAGAAGGAAAACTTTAAACATGAACAAGATCATAAATCATATGACAATGACATATTGCAAATGACTAACTTATGCTTAAACAATGATAAAGTTTATTGTTAATCAATATTCTATCAAAGGTTCGAATAGATTAGCTATTGAATTTAATGTCATACATGAACATATCTAATTTAATGTCATACATGAACAAACATATAATATAAAATGATAACCAATAATGTCATGTTCATTAACAAACACATAATATATTATGATAACCAATAATGTCATATATGAACAAACATATCATATATTAACCAATAATGTCATAAGTCAAATAATGTCATACATCAAATAAATGTCATACATCAAATATAAAATGTCATATACATCAAATGTGTATCGAATGTGTCCATTGATGCCTATATATATACATGTCTAGATCAACTATATATTTTCCTTCCCACGAAGGGAAGGAAACAAATCTCTCGACATCTTCTGTCGTCATGTGGAGGGAGACGGTGGAGATGATGGGGTCCTCCTAACATGCTCCCTCATCCTCTTGTTGAGGCTCTTATCTAACTCGAGCTAATACAAACAAAGTAGATATGAATCAATATTTATTATACGTTGAAATCAAATATATGTACACACAAAATTAGTTATTTTCTTACTGCCATCAAATAGTTACTCTGTAAGTCCACCTCGAAGGCTCGTGGATGATTAGGTGTGACGAGACCCTACAACAATTCAATAAATATAATCACTTATAAATAACATTAGAAATTTTGATACTAACTATTATAAACAACGACTAAAACCAAGAAATTTCTTTTATATCTCAGTCAATGGCTATGAGCTAGCCATAGTTGTGGCCACTCCATGATTGCCAGACTATCAGAGATGAGGAGGAGTGTCTAACATCATGACCTACATGTCATACAATACACGTTACATGTAACATGAAACATGAAGAAAATATAATCAAATGAATTAAATTAACATAAAACAAATGTACCTCTACATAGCTCGTATGATGTCTATGCTCCAAGTCCGTAGTAAAGGTTGACGGTCCAACAGAGAATTGAAGCACATGCATAATTTTTTTCATCAGTCCTTAATATGATTACTTAATAAATATATGTATTAATTTAAATGATTAAATCAATATATACCTCTGGACTCGTGGAGGGGACAAAAAATGGGGCCAGAGGATCGCTACTAGGCCTGACAACACTCTAACCCTAAATTTTGAACAATGTCAATAGATGCTAATTAATTAATCATTCACTATACATATGAAATGTGATCAAATTAGTAAATTATAATTATAATTTACCTGTGTGTCAATGCCAAATGTGTCATTCAGGAACTGATCAGTGACGAGCCCATCATCTGCACCAACTCCAACATGAGTGCCAAATGTGCATAGGGATCTGCATGAAGTGCACATGTGACCATGATGCATAGAAGGCTCCCCCTCAACTAATGGGCTCGTGGAATGGATGAGAGTTTGTTTCAAAGCATTAATGGTCCCTAGAGCATTGGCCTCTACATGTTCCTTCACAACTGAAGGAATAGTCACATGCTCGTGTTGTGGCTTGACCACAGGTGCCCTAACTACATTAGGGTCATGACGTGCTCCCAGCCTCTCAAATGATGACCCCCCACCTCTACCCTAGGAGTCTGATATATCAAAATAATTGGGGATCTCCCCAAGGACAAACTCACAATATAATTTCTTCAAAAAATACATGGGGACCTCGTGATTGTTGCAAGGAGGGGCATCAAAAACTATCCACCATCTATCCCAAAAATTATTTATAATAGCATCGTGTATGCACCAATGGATGGGGAACCATTTAGTACCCTCTCTAATAGTATTTTTCTCACCAAGTTTTATAAATAATGTACATATTCTACCTTTTGGTATTTCTTTTTTTTTAACATCTTTATATGACAATTTATTTGCATAAAATCTTTTTTGTTCATCCCTCTTAACCCGCCAAATATTTAACTGACCACTAACTAAGGCTATCTAGGTCTTAATGGATTGGAGGGATGATGTCAATTGAGCCCTCATTGGATTGGTTTATCTAGATTCTTTCAACCGAGCAATGAGTCCTTCTAATTCAGTTTTGCCTCTCTCTATTTCATTTATTATATTTTCTTGTTTGCCTGGCAGAGGTCTTGCAATTGGTTCGGGTTGTGGAATTTTTTGTTCTTCTTGGGGAGGGTTTTGGTTTTGAGGTTCTTTAGGGTTTTGAGGTTCTTGTGGATTTTCTGGTTGATTATGGACATTTACTGATAAAAAATCAATTGAAATCCAAATAAATAAACAAATCTAAATAAAAATTGTAAAAACCCTACAAAACAATATGAAAAACATATCAAACAATGCAAAATGAAGTTTAGATCACATACGGCGTCGGCATTAGTGTTCTTGTGAACTCATATTTTGCCAACGAGGAGGCATATTGGCAAGGGGGATGGTGAAAACCTTTATTTCTTCAACCTGCGTATGCGTTGCTAGTGTAGGAATGCGAAAAAATAGAGATAAAAATGATGGGCTGGGAGTATGCAGCCCATTTATAAAAATTCACTTTTTTAAAAGCACGTACGCACTATTCAAAATAGAAAAAAAAAAAAAAAAAAAAAAGAGCTATCACCATTTTGGCACCACAACTCGGTGCATGTATACTTAGGTTGGAGTTTTTCTAATGCCAATCCCACCTTGAGATTTAGGGTAGAAAATAATGTCCTAGTTACAAGTGCCAACCTTCTTTTTTCCTTCATCCTAGTCCAAAGAAACATTTTCACATCTCTCTGAAGTTTGTTAGCCATATTTTTGGAAATCTTGAAAATGGAAAGGAAGTAAGCCAACATACCTTGTAAGCAAGTCGTAAGAAATTAAAAATTTCCTGCATTACTCAAAAAAAATTCTTTCCAACCAGCTACTTTTTTCTAGATATTTTTTTGGGATACCATTCTAGAAAGAGGGGGAACCCTCTTTTAAATGTAAGAAATGTCCAAGGTAATTATTTTGAAGGTTAATGCTCTAACACCCAAGGATCCCACAAAATTTTATTTGTAAGTCAATCATGGTGTTGAAGAAATAGATATTACTTTTTTGGTAGTTGACACATTGGCTAGATGCAATAACCTAGTCTTGTAGAAGATTCTTCCATTCCCTAGCATTCACCATCAATTAACCTTGATAGAGGAAAGTGTCATCAATGAGCTATTAAAGAGCAAAGGGGGGATAAGTGGAAGAAGGTGTTAAAGTAATAAAATATTTTCTTATTAATTAAATCATATTGATTTAATTATTAAGTCACTTATTATCTCTATTTTACTTAAGCTAAAATTTAGGCATATAATAATTAATTATTTTATTCATTATCATCATGCAACCTAGGTTTTACCTTTTAGGGTTTTGAATCCCTTTATAAGGACGATCTCTCTTTGTATATTCATTCACTTTTGATTATAGAGATTTCTCTTTTTGCTCATCAAGAATGTCTAATTTATGGATCTGGGAATTCCAGTCTCTGTAGCTTTTGCTTCTCTCTTTTTGTGACAGGTGTTTGCATGTAGATGATTCTTGGGAGCTGTGAGGTTGACCTTTCATCAACATCAACATGGTATCAGAGTTCCAAATCTTTATGCCCCTATTCTATTTATGAGAGGGTTGACTTGGCTTTCATATATGTATTTTTTCTTTCAAATGGTTTCATTTTTCAAAAAAAAAAATTATTGGATCTGGGGGGGTCATGGTCACCTTTTTTTAGTGCACTTTGAGCCTAAATGAACCTCACCGTTGAGCTTAGAACGCTCAGAATACCCTATTTTCATATTAAATTTGTTCAATTTGGACACAATTGAAATTTGAGGCAAAAAAAATATTGCTCCCAAATTGAGCACATTTCTTGAGGTGGCGATTTAAATATTTTTTGCATGGAAATCAATGTTTTTGACACGAAAATCAAGATTCTTCGTCACATAAATCAAGTTTTTGGCACGCAAATCAAGATTTTTGGCACAAAAATTTGAGATTTTTTGACACAAAAATCAAGATTTATTGGCACAACAATTGGGATTTTTGACATGGAAATCAGATTTTTGGCACTCAAATTGAGATGATTTTTTGATTTATAGACTTGCATGCTTCCCAAGATAAGTTTTGGTACAAAATTGGCACATTTCCTAAGGTGATTTATGTACTAGTGGACATGTTTTCTAAGACATTTGGCACATATCCCGAGGTGGTGAATTGTTTTACTTTTTTCTTACGGTGCTTTTTTGACCTACATGCAATTTTTTGGTTGTAACTTGCTCATCTGGACTCCCTTTTTCATAAACAAGATATCATTGGAAAGCTAGTTTTGAGCCCGTTCTAGTGGTGGAGGTTATTTTCAGTTTTGATTCTTTTTTTATAGTTATTTTTACTATCAAAGTTAGGAGTTCTATTTTGCACTTCGGGAGACATATCTTGAGCATTTGATCTTTGATTCTTTGAGATCTATTCCAATCATGATAGTTTTTTTCCAAATTCTACTCTAGGCACATTCTATTCAGCCTTTTGCATTTTTGCATTCTGGTGGATATCTTGGTTGTTTTAAGTCCAAAGATCAATTGTGTTGCTTGGATGATTTTTCATTGGTTGTACTATATGTTTTATCAGCCTTATGTCTCTTTTGATCTTTGTTGACATCCTATTGTAGTATTTTTGCAAACGCACTGATATAAAGTGCCACTCTATTGCTTTTTGGGATCTTGCACATCTTTGTGTTTGTTGTAGTCACACTACATTATAAAGTGCCTTGGGGGGTTTCATGTTGGCCATATTCACCATCTTCCTTTGTCAAGTGAGTGTTCCTTCCATGACATTAGCCCCATGATGTGTCAATGACACGTGCCATTATAGTTGTTTGTACTTCTTTTGCACTCTCGATGTTCCTAGCTCTTATTTATGTAGGAGATATTACATTCAGTTTCAGTTTTCTTGTCTTACCTCTTCTCATTATAGGGAGGTTATGTTGATTCTATTTCTTTTTGGTTTGATGGAGTAAGCTATGTATTAAGTATTTGATCCTATGTGCTAGGCGATTACAGTGGCTAGATACCTATGCATTTCGGTGAGATGAATCATTTATCATATAGACACTCTTTCATTCCTATTTTTGTAGGCCATGAAGATACCTTCCATCTTCAATTGATCATCTCTTCAAACTTAGTCTTCTCTACCTAGTCATGTTCTATAGAGTGGAGGTTATACAAATCAATAGTTTGGCAATGTTTTTAGCTTCTACATGCTTCAATGGTGTTCTTCATGATCATCTTTTATTCCTATCTTTTGGGACATTCCTTAGTTTGGAGGCTTCTTCAGTCCTTCACTAGTTCTTTTCAACATTTTTTGCATCTCTTTTTGGAATAGGGTTTTTCCCATGCAGTTTTCTTTATTTCTCCTCTTTAGAGAGCTTTGGTTGTGCTTGGGTACCTCATTAGGCCTTTGTTGTTGGGACCCAATTTTACTTTCAGTTGTAGTTTTTAGGTTTTTGGCTAATCCCTAAGTTTATCTTAAGGGGGGTGATAGAGTAATAAAGTATTATCTTATTAATTAAATCATATTGATATAATTATTAAGTCACTTATTATCTCTATTTTACTTAAGCTAAACTTTAGGCCTATAATAATTAATTATTGAATATTAATTATTATCATGCAACCTAGGTTTTACCTTTTAGGGTTTTGATCTCCTTTATGAGGATGATCTCTCTTTGTATATTCATTCACTTTTTATTTTAACAATTTCTCTTGTTTCTCATTAAGAATATCTCATTTATGGATCCAAGAATTCTAGCCTCCATAGCTTTTGCTTCTCTCTTTCTATGACAGGTGCTTACATGCAGGTGATTCCTAGGATGTGTGGAGTTGATCTTTCATCAACTTCAATAGAAGGTTTGATCCCCTAAATACATCCAGTGTTAGAAAGAAACCATAAATCCTCATTAAGAACCTTTTCCAAAAACATTGGAGAGGTAAGGGGAAATAGGGTCCCCCTATCTGAGTCCTTTTCCCATAGGGAAGAAACCTTTGGTAGTATTATTGACAAGATTCAAGTATTGAATAATTTTCATACATGTCTTGATAGTAGAGATAAGTTTGTAATTGAATCCAAGCTTTTGCAACACTTTTTATATAGGATATTCCAATTGACTGTATTGTAAGCCTTAGAAATATCAAGTTTGAGGGACATACTTGACTTGCAACTCTTGTCCAAGTAATGAATTATTTCATGTGTGGCTATCATAACATCTAGGATATGTCTGCCAAGAATGAAACCTTTGGTATCACTATATTTGTCAAGAAGGGGCTTTATTCTATTGACCAAGACATTAGAGAAGATCTTTCCGTCAGTATTACACAAACTAGTATTGCAAAAATCATTCATAGCCAAGTGCATTCCAATAGCCATGCACTCCTTATACACCCAACCCCCCATTACTAATTTTGCAAGAGTGCAAAAAATGATAACTATTAGCCTATTAAATAAGTTTCACATGTACCAATTTTTTATTAATCTAATTAGAATAAGGAAAATAAATATTACAAATATTTAAATGAAAACAAATAAATTACAACAACTATGAACCAATTGTGACAACACAAACAACAACAAAAACTAGATTGTTTCCATGAATTACACTAAGAAGAAGGAAACTTTTCCATGGCTTATAATAGAATCAAGCACTTCAGAGATCTCCATCAAACATCGGCATTAGTTTCACCCTCCAATAGTTGCAATTCAAGAAAGCAATAAGAATTAAACTGATCCTCTATGCATATACTTAATTAGTAATTAAGCCTAGATAAAACTTGTCATTAACCTTAAAGAAAACATTACCATGATACTAAGTAGCAAGCTTCCTTTCAACCAATTGTAGTTGTTCTTGATGTTGAAAAATAGAATTTTTAAGTTCACTATTGGCGTGGAGTTTATCTTGAAGATTTGCTAACAAACTTGATATTTGAAAGGGAAACATTCTGATAGATCATTTGAAGTTCAATTTGGATGGGCAAGTGCATGGCACTAACTAAAATAGCAAGTCAACATAATCTACAAATAGTACCATTGACCCATTTGTGCACAACTACCAAGACATTTGCCCATTAGTGTTGGCAATTTGAGCGCACAATTAATGGGGCATCTCTAAATAGACATCAAATGACACTTTGAAATGACCACTTTTTGAACCTTCAACATTAAATGAATTCTCCAATAACTTTGTTAATAACCGTAAACCAAAAAAATATTTTTAGAGTGGTTAGGGGAAAGGACTCGGTACTTGAACATGCTTCAATGGTTGTGATAGGAGTTGTTGACTTGATATCTACACTTATTGATTTAACATGCATATCTACTGACTTAATGTCCAATTTTTTCGACAAGATTGCAACAATGGTTGTGACTTCAAAGTTGTCAGTAGAATGATGACTACCCAAAATTGAATGAAATGTACCCTTAGTTGTAAAAAGAAACCAACAATGTGATGCAACATCAATTGTGCAAGTATCAATACCCTTTTTCCATAACCATTAGTTTCACTTTTTATTTGGGTTATTTTTGACAACTTGATGAAAAACATGCCGATGTGGTATCATAATTTATGATTTGGACTTGAAACCTTAGTTATAAATAGATGACTTGTCAAATAAGTTATTAAAAAAAAATTGAGATTAATTTGAAATTTTCACGTAAGCGTGAAGTTAGAGTGTTCTAATAAGTAGGTTCTCTAAAACAACTAACAAAGATTGTTGAAATCCAATGTATAATTCAAACTGTACAAATGAGTAAAGTTAATTATAACACCTACTATAATTATTAATCTTACATTTTTACACGGAAGGTGTTTCCCTATATGAGATCGAAGAGCTAAATTATGCAATCAATGGTGTAAATAGCTTAACAAACATTGACGACCATCGATTTCACCTGGATCGTTAGATATTTGTTTCTTTTTATTAGTTGATTTTTCTTTTCCTACCCACGTCGTTTTTACTTGAAATCGTTTCATGTTTAGATTATTAAGTTCTAACCTAGATCAAAATGAACAATCATTAGATCATAGTAGCTCCACCAATCTACACTTAAGTATCCACTTAGAAAGCATATTAATCACAAGGCCTCATAGCATTCATACAAAGTCATGTCATATTATAATCCTAATATTTAACTTCTTTCATTGCTTACACATTGTCATATCATTTATGCACAATCTAATTAAGTTGTGACATGCATAAACTTTGAGTTTCTAAGTCAATCTAAGTTTATTTTTCTCAGGTTTATATTTTAAAATCAATCACAACAATATCTTACTCAATTGTTTTAACTTTCAAGATTATTAATCTTGTTCTCTACTATATTTTTGAATGTGCTTAAGTTTGATAGAGTAATATATAATTAAGATGAAATAAGTTATTTTTATAGCCTGCATAATTAAAGCGAAATAATTACCACGCAGTTCCTTGTCCTTACGGTTATAGTTATATTCTGATTGTAATTGAATTGATCTTATTAAATATAAATTATTGAGTTAGAAAGTTGTTATATAAAATGTAAGTTTACTATTAGACATTAGAAGGTGAAACAAATATTGATAGCAATAACTAAGATTATATATAATAATAATAATTTATCTATAATTTATTATGTCAAAGAATTAAACATTTATTATGAAAAGTGAAACAAGTAAAATTTATTATCAATATAAATATAATTATAAATATATAAATAGTCAAATTTTGTCATGTGATGTTTTAGAGTATTTTTTATTAGTACTTGCCGGTAGGCTAATTAGTACTTGCAGGTAGGCTAAATACTATTGTGTCATTTTTTGGATTACTCACCTTAACTTGTTATTAAATTACTTCTATTCTACCAATAAAAAATCATTTCATTCCATATTTTTTTATAAATATTATTTTTACGAAGAAATACATGTCAATTTTTTAACTTAACAATTTTTATATATTAATTTTCTAACTTTTAATTGGATGAATGGATTAGGGTCTTATATGGGCATTTGTGAGATTGCGGGAAGTATTTTTTTATAGAATATTTTTATTGTTTTTCTTATTCCTAATTTTTAGCACATTTGTTATCTATTTTGTTCAAAGTACTTTCTGAACACTTCAATTATTGTATATTGATTTTAGAATAGAAAACTATATATTATAATAATATAATCAATTATTTATATTTCTTATTTTTTAGAACTATTATAAATAGTTTGTATGATTATAAAGAAATACACAATTTTTTTTTTTTTTAATATTTTAATCATTTATTTTAATTATTTATTACAACTCTTAGATGAGTGTTACTCCAATTCTTCAACTTTTGTTTGAAAGATTTATAATTTTTTATTATATTAAAAAAAAATGATATTGTATTTATTTCATTCATCCACTACTAGTATTTATTAAATAGTTATTTTGATTATCATTATTTAAATTTTAATATTATATTTTAAAAAATTAAAAATAATATATTATAAAACAAAATTGAATACATTTTTTATCAAATTATATAGCATAATACACAAAAAGTATTGTTTCAATTATTATATTTAATAATATATTGTCAAAGTATGAAAATTATTATTCAACTTATTTCTTACGTATTACAATGTGTGAATCTTATGTGAATTAATGTGTTTGTTACAAAAAAATTAATGTGTTTGTTACAAAAAAAAATTGATGCTTCTTAATTTGAACAATTTTCCACAACTACATGATTGTACAAAATTAATTATTTATAAAATATATTTGAAAAATATTGAATATGATTATTAAAAATTAAGAGAGTACACATTAATATATTTGATACATATATTAAATATATAATAAAATTACAACTAAATTTATATCAAAATTAAAACTCATACTATTAAAGGCAAGTACTAAGCCACTATGTGGCACTTGTTAAATTTGAATTGCAATTGTTATGGTAGTAATTTCAATACTATGTTGGTAGTAATGAAGTCTAATATTATTTCCATAGAGGAGAGAGAGATACACCTACAAAAATATAAAGAGATATAGCTAGAGCTAGAGGAACAAAGAGTTATTCACTAAGAATAATATCATTATTTTATAGAGTTATATAGAGCTTAGAGAGAGTAAATAAAGTTATATAGAGTTATTCACTAAGAATAATATCATTATTTTATATATATTCATTATAGTCATTAAGTTTCTTATTCCATAATTAATCTTCAATATATCTTAGGCTTGCCTATTGCACACCAATGTATCATTTCTAGTATATATTTTTTCAACTTTTACCATTATACCAAGTACCTTTGATTTTCATTTCACCTTTGATCCCATTTTTTATTTTTATTTCAACTTTGATCCTATTGAATTGAGAAGATGTACTTTTTTACTCCCCACTTTTCTTAGAATAATACATTCTTATTATTATTATTTATATTATTATTAGTCCTAGATAGGGTGCTAATGTTTTCACTAGAACTCCCTATTTAATTTATGCAACTCTAAAAATATTCAAGTTCTAAAGTTTGACAAGATTTCTATTTTTACATTAATTTATGTTAGTTTATTTCTATTTTTCAATTGATCAATTGTAATTTTCCTGGGATTTTATGCTATTTTCGTAGTTCAAAAATTCAAAAATATATCTCAAAACATTAATTGCACTTAAATAGTACTTCCTGACATTGCTAGTTGTCTGGATAATGTGACTGTTCCCAACGTCAGTGATCAAGGACGTTCATTGGGCCGAGTATCAACCGTCATACAAGGGAAGTAACGAAATAATAAAAAGCTAAGCAAACTGTCATTAGCTGGTGACTTGTCCACAAAGGCAAGTCACCTGACAACAATTGATTTTTTGGAGAACAATTACTCTATTTTTAAAGTTATTCCTAAAGTTCAACAAACTTTCTATTTTAAAATTAATTTATTACCTTTTTCTAATTGGTCCATTACATTTTTGGTGGGGTTTATTTTATTTTTCCACTTCAAAAAATACAATATTTTCTAACATGCATTAATGAATTCATTAATTACAACTCTATATTTTCCATATTTGTGACAAGTTCATTATTAATTACAACTTTATATTTGTCACAAGTTCATTAGATTTATTAAAAAGTCATTTTTTTATCTTCCACAACAAAAATAATGTCTTATCAATATTAATATCACAATTTTTAGTTTTGAATATAGTATTTAAAAATGTTAAATTTATTTTATATTACTTTAAAAATTAGTTTTATATAAATCAATAATTACTAAATTTGATTTTTTATTAAAATATATTATTGCTATTAAGAGTTGTATATATATATATATATATATATATATATATATATATATATATATATATATATATATATATATATATATATATATATATATATATATATATATATAATTTAGTATATATTAATTTAAAAAATTAAAAAAAATTAATCTTCAAATTTAACTTATGTAATAAAATTCTAAAAATCTTAAATTTCTTACTTAAAATTCTATTCATTCAAATCTCGCAATTTTAAAATGCATTACATTATGTTGTATATTTTTAGACAATGGCTAGTCGCCACATTATTCTATAAAACTAAAATTTAAAATATTAACTAAAAATCTAAATTAAATTTGCTAAAATTTATAACTTCTCTTTTCAAAACCATAATTTTAACAATTACATCCAATTTGTTTCCCTAGAGGCAGGGACTCCAGCTCTTAAAGAGCTCTTGTTATATTGGTTTGTCACTTCTTTGAATAGCATGTAAAGTTTTTAAATTTTTTTCTAACTTGGACTCTTTAGAACAAGTGGCCAATAGAGAACGTGGCATATTATCTGTAATTCATAATATTTATATTGGCATTGGAATGCACAAAAATGGAATGAATCTACATTGCTAAGTTACGTGGATCTCCGCCATGACTTAAAAAGTGGACCACCGAAGTAACAACAAATTTTAAGCAATTTTCGGACGTGAACTAAGAAGATGAAACACTACAAGTACAATATAAAAAGTAGATATGTGGCCACATTTTCAAGATCATGTGAACCCCAACCCAAAAGTAAGAAACAACTTAAAATTCAATATTGAGGGGAATACAATACCCCCATCATAAATATACATATATACTGAAATTTCAGCTTAGATTAGATTTATGAGTTAATTATTTTACTTAAAAGTTAAATCAAATGTATTAGTTAAGAAAACTTGATAAGATATTATGTGATGGATATATATATAAGTCGTCTCTTGAAGTGTAAAAAAATATTAGGATGTGTCTTGTGAATAAATTAGAATATTTAAAATATGTTGATGTTTATTTGAGTCTTTTTTCGAATTGGAGAAGTGATTTATGTAAATTAAGTTTTCATATCAAAAATTTGGTATCAATTTGTTTAATTTATTTTGGTGTTTGTGATATAATTTAATTATTTAGAATTTTTAATATCTTTGAAAAGTATGGTAAATAAGGATTACATCTTCTTTAATTAAACATTTAATATATTTGATTTAATGACTTTTTTCTAAAGCAAATGAGAACTATAGAAAATCATGTAGAGAATATTCTAGATGTTAATGCAAGTAGCTAATGAATTAATGGTGCTCTAATATTTAAGGCACTCAAATAATAGGAACCATCAAATGAAATTATATATATATATATATATATATATATATATATATATATATATATATATATATATATATATATATATATATATATATATATATATAAAACAAATGCAACAACCTAAAGTTTATAAAAGTTAGAATTTTAAAATTAATTGTGCTATGCAAATTCTTATTTTCTCATTGGTTGATAGCTAGTTTGCTAAGGTTTATTTCTTTTTTCAGCCCTAAAAAATAGGAAAAAAATGAGGCGATGTTCTAACAGACAATTGCTTGTCCTTCAAGCTTTACTCTGAATTAATTTTCTACCGTGAAAAACAGAAAGAAAAAGGCAAATGATAAGGGATTAATAAATGTTTGACAAGGCGTAAGGCAAGTTGATTATTTTATTATTAAATATAGTCTAAATCTGTGGAATGGTGAAAGTTGATGAATTTACAATAAATAAATCTATAATATTAATATGTAGTTTAGTTTTTAAAATAGATTTATTTATCTATAAATCTACTGTCTACCAAGTTGATTTTTAAATGAATTTACAATATTTACTAAATATAAAATTTTCATTTTTAATGCATTTAGGTTTTTATTTTTACATTTATATATTTATATTTGAATTCTTACTTATATTTTCTTCTTTTCTATTTTAACAATAAGAACATAATTTTGTTTTACGTTATTATTAAAAGTTCAATTCATTTATGATACTTTTCACCTTTATTCTTCCTCCCATTTCTTCAAAAAGTAGGGACTCCAGCTCACAAGAGCTCTTATTTTATTTTAATTATTTTAATTAGTATCTCGTTTTAATTATTTTAATTAGTATGTTTACATGATTTGGCTTACCTAACAAGTACAATGAATAAATAAACAACAAAATAATAATTATAGACTTGCGTAAAGTAACACAATCTTAAGGTCAAAAATATCTTGGGAGTTTCCAACAATTCTATGGAATGGAATTCAAATGGTACATTTTTAGTACTTTTCAATGTACTTCAACAACCGACCTAAATAATATCCAGATGGCCAATCTAACTTTAATAAAGAAATGTCGTAATATTATCTCCATTTAATTTAAGAATATCCAAATGTCTTAATCTTAATTTACTTGTCTTCTAAGCAAGCAAGTCTCCTTGGACGTACTAAAAAAACAGCCAAAACCAAGGAATCTTTAAATTTGCTTTATCTTTTTAGTACGCAAAGATTAAAAGTGGGACTCCAAATTCCAAACGGGTGCAAGGAATTGCTTTGTAAAATATTGTTGATGAAGATTTGAAGTAGTTATTTCAGAGCCGAATATATATAGAAATTCACTTTTGCCATCAAGGGTGCAGTTTGAGGAACTAGAAACGCCCTCAACCTTGAATAAATGCAAGAGCACGATGCTTCAATATATGGCATATATTCTTTACTCATGTGTAACCATGCAATAGTAAAAAAGATGCTTAGAATTTTAAAAACATTATAAGATACTATCACATCTATATAAAGTAGTAACTATTGTGTTTTTTTTAATTTCATAAATGACAAGGTATATATATATATATATATATATTATGAAGTTTTTCTTTGAGATAAAAATATTATTACATCTATATAAAGTATTAATATTTTTGTTAGATTTTTTCTATTAATTATAATATTAAAGTTACATATTAAAAAAAAAGATTAGGGGTTATAAAGATCACTCTCTTAGATTTCATAAATAATAAACCATATAAATATATGATCATAGAGTGTTTCCTTTGAGAATATATAATAGCTTAATATTTTGTTCAATTCATTAAAATATACTTTTTATAATACAATTATGGCACAAATGACGACAAGACACGCCTATATCCTGAAGTTGTTAAACAATGTCACAACAATCATAATTTCAATGAGTATGAAAAATTACGTGTTGTATAAAGACCTTATTGTGTTTTTAATAAAAAAATAGTAAGAGGGTGTTGGGCCATGGAACAAAGATATTTAGTGCATTAATAACAACTAGCACAATCACAACATAGTGAAAGCATCCATAATTTTACCTCTATCAAAAGCATAGTAAGAACCACATTGCAGACTAATTAAACTAGTAGTATGAAAGTCTTTAAATTGGTAATTAACATAATGTCTATGCTAGACAAGATGGATAATAAAAGTCTTAATAAAAAAAGGTTTTGAAGCCACATAGGTTGTACTGAACCAAAAACTAGAAAATACCAAAACCCATAGCAACACTTAAACATTCCTACCCAACCACTTAGATAGCAATGTAGTAGACAATTCCTCCTTAAGGAACTCAAACAGTTATTTGTAATCATCATCAGTCTTGGCCTTGGTGTTGGTGATCCTTTCCTACGTCATATAAAAAGCGAATGAACATGTGTGCATAGCTTTGATAGAAAATGTGTTTGAGTCCTCAATCTTCTTGTTGAAGCCATTCACCTTCTTCTTCAGCTCTTGGACCATGCCCTCGAGCATCGCTTGTTGATTTTTTGAATTTCCAACAACCCTCCTATAATGCCCCATTGGAGATCCTTGGAACACAATGATAAAAACATGTAGTGAATAATGTTTTTCTTAAGATAAGTTACTTAACAATAACATAAAGTAACCAAGTGCAGGAATGAAACATCTAATCAAGATAATTAACTAGGGAATATGGCTAAACTCAAATATTTACTTACATAAGCAGAAGTCTTACAAACACTTCCAAAGATCCCCAAGCTCCAAATGATAAATTAGAATCAAAGATCACATGAATCATGAGAATACCAAACGAGATCCAGATAACATCCACGAATACCAAGAAGGGAATAGTGAACCATCAATCCCAAACAAGATGTTATTTTTAAGCTCGAAGTAAAAGTTACTAGCATGGTTAAACATATAAGTATATTTCTGACTATGCATGACATAGTCAAGAATAGTACTTGTAGTGACCCTCAAATGGCCATGCAAAAGAAGAGGGATCAAGGTTACAACCACTCATCTACTGGACACCATACTAAAAGACAAATGCTAAATCCTAAAATCTGGCAAAGTCTAAAATCCTGAAACCCTAAAATCATGCTAAGTCTAAAATCCTAGATGAAATTTAGAAAGATGGAATCTTTATCTTAACTCCTATAGACCTGGAACCTATCTCAAATGAATTGTCATATATATAAAATATGGTATACTTAGATGTTATAGTTTATACATTTGTAATTGAATGGTCAAGTTATGAGGAAAAAGAACTTCCAAAAGGGTATCCAAATCATCTTTCAAAACATACCAGACAAGTTAGGAAATACTTGTTGTCTTGTCGGACAGGTATTCCATCAAACCCAGTATGATACTTGTCTAATATCATACGATAATCTTCAAAGTACTAGTACAATACTTGTCCAGTATCATACCATAATCTACAAGGAAACAATACGATAATAGGACAACATTTAAATAATACTAGAAAATGGTTGCCCAAGATACTCACAAGGCCAATCAACTGAATTGGAAGGAAAAGTAGGGTTAAGATGTTGTATGTGGAGCCTAGTTAGACTTGGAGGTTAATGTTTCCCACTTTATTTGACGTACTTTCCCCCTAGATTTTACTATGGGGTTTTGGGGACAACACCCCCAAGACAAAGTCAAGGGTTAGCGCCCCTTGTGGGGAGGGTAAAGCCCCAGGTGCACTTCATGTCGTAGTACAGGGTGGGCTTAAGGGGCAATTGTCCCTACGGGGGTTTATAGGGAAACGACACTAAAAACTCGATTGACTTTATTTTTGTAAAAGGCATCGACTGCTATTTTTCCATTGGACGACTTATTCTAGCCCTAATTTTGTAACTGGAAATATCTTGTATAAAAGACTTATTGTTAGGGATTTTATACTCTATGATGAGATTGTAACTTCTTGCAATAGTATTGAGTTGTAAGGGATTATGGATTGTTACAATCAAGTTGTAATCACTAGATAACAAAAATATTGGACTCGTTGTTTGGTGGACATAGCCTAGGGATTGGATGAACCACGTTAAATATTTGTGTCTTATTTTCTCATCTATGTGATTTCATATTTTTTGATATTTGTTATATTTTCATGTAGTTGTTATTTCTATCTTGTTAATCCTAACATAAGACCTTCACATCGGGGAGTACCAAAAGTACCAAAATCGAGGATTAATCACTCGAATTCATAAAAGAAGATCAAATAACCCTAATATACAAGGAATTAGAAATATAACATATATCCATCTAAACCACAACATCAAGAGAAAAATATGAGCATAAGTAACATTGCAATAAAGGGAAAATACAAGCAAAGAAGCAACCAAACTAAAACAATTGTGCATGTTTCCTCCCTACCATACTGGCATCATGAGACCTCAAGGGTCCTAACCATACCCTTGAGCATGAATTATCATTTCACCAACAAGACTATTGGAGTTTCCTTATGAGATATTTCTTACCAATAAACCATCCACAACCTCACATGGAACAAAAAACACCTATCATGCTAATCTACCAATAACATTGTTAATCCAAAGTAGTGGTAAGAAACATCAACTAAGCAATAAGATACAACATCATGATAAAGGAATGCATCAAGTAACATACTAAACATCATCTAAACATGATATCAAATGCATCCAAAGTAAATCATAAATCACAAAGAAACATACTCCAGATACATCAAAGTACCAAGAGAACATCCAACACTGACCTCAAACTAGAAGTAGGTCATATTTGTACATTGGTCCCCAACAGTGGTATAGGTAGCTACTATTGGAAATATGAGGTAGGCAAGGTTACTGAGAGGGGAGGGGTGAATTAGGAACCAATAAAACTTAATCTTATTTCATCAATTAATTCTTCATATAATATTTTGATCTAGTTGCATGCATGAAAGAAGATAAGAAAATAACCATTCATAGCAATTTGACACAAGATATGATAACCTAGAAACCTTCCAAATAGAAAGTAAAACTGGGGTGGGGATGATACCCACAAGCTTTAGCACTATAGTATAAAGTTAACCTATTAAGGCTTACAAATGATCACTTCTGATGATCTACCCTATTAAGAGCAATAAGGATTGTGAGGTCCACCTTGTGAAAGGATTTACAAAACATACAATAAAGTATGCACTTGGTAAAGAGATTTTACATAAGACTGTTAAGTCTACCTTGTTAGAGAATTTTACTGATACACCTGGTAGGATGAACGAGTGGTTGATCTCTGATCTACAACTTGATTTGCAAGTTGAGATTCCTTGAATTACAATGATCACCTTATTGTGTGTGATGTCCCCTTTTTAGCATTCATAGCATGATGTTGTCGTTAGCCTATTTCCCCACGGTCCCGTAGGCTAACCAGGACATTAAAGGGGCTTAGAGGCCATTTGGCCTAGATAATTTCAGTTGCAGGTCTTTCTGAGGGGTTTTGAGACAACTTTGGGCATACTTACTATTTATAGTAAGTCATCTTGGGCATGGGTGGACATCTAGTGGCAGCGGTATGTCGATGGTAATTGTTTAAAATCAGCAAGAAGACTTGTTTATCATTGATAAGATTTTTTTTGCATTGATAAAGCTATTTTATAAAGTTAAATTTAAATATTTAACTTTATTAATGCCTAGACTATAGTTTGTGAGAAATATTTAAATTAAAAGAGTCCCCTTTATTTTATAACACATTGGAGACATAAGTTACATAAAGGGAGTTATGTTTTATCCCACATTGAGAAAACAAAGGATGGAGCTCTTGTGAGAACACTATAAAAGAAATGGAAGAGCTTCTTTTAAGCATGGTTGGAAATATCAAAGAAATTGGAGAATTTTCTGGAGGTTATGTCTCAATAGTTTGAAGGACGAAATCCCTTCAATCTGAAAATCTTGAAGCCATTGAAAGATATGGTCTTGAGATTCAACAGGGTAGCAATCGAAAAAGCAAGTGGAAAAAGTGAAATCGAAAAAGCAGGCGAAAAAAGAGGAATCGAAAAAGCAAGCGAAAAAAGAGAAATCGAAAAAGCAAGCAGAAAAAGCGAAACCAAAAAAGCAGGTGGAAAAAGCGGAATCGAAAAAGAAAGCGGAAAAAGCAGAATCGAAAAAGCAAGCGAAAAAAGAGGAACCGTAAAAGCAGGCCGAAAAAGCAGTTCGAAAAAGTAAAGCAAAAGTGGCAGCATTGAAGGAAAATTATTACAGCCATCTACAACCAGGTTCCTTTGTTAGTATTGTATTTTTTAGGGTATTATAAGTTTCAGTTGTAAGTGTGCATTATACTAGCATTGTCATTTTGTAATCCATGTAAATGCCAAATTCTTGGCCATATTTCATGAGCATTGTATTAGAAATTTGATTGCAATAAAAAAGATAATAGTTGCTGGTGTCATTTAAGCAATTCAATCTCATTATTTATTAGCTAGATAGTTTGCATACCAACTGTTTGCAAAAATGCCAGTTGGTTGTAGGTGTTCTTTTCTCATGCTTAGATCATAATATATGCACTGAATATTGTCAAAATTAGGAGCACACTCATGTTAGGTCATTGTGTAGTCCATTTTGAGTCTTCTAGCACAAGTTTCTCATTGATGCAAATTGAAAAAAAGTCATTTAAAGCGAGTTGAAATACTATATCAGTCATATGTCTCTTGCATGTGAATTGTTTGACAAAATTCTTTGAGCCTTCAATTAGCATCTTTGAGAGCAGATTTGAGGAGGGTTACTACAGTGGTATCAGAGCTTGCTTGCAAAGTGTTTGACGAAATGTTAAACAACTGAAGTATAGAGATTTTTGGTGTTTGAAGAAATTATAACCTATTGGTGTTATTACAGTGGTATCAGAGCTATAAGTTCTGCCATCCTGTGGAGGTCTTATAGGGAATTTGGAATAGCCAGATAAAGAGAAAAATGTTTGACAAAATGAATGCTGGTCCAGATCAAGGAATGGAAAGATTCTTATAGTTATTAGACACCTTAGCATAGGGACAGCGATCAACAGAGCAGAGAGCACAGGAACAGAGTCAAAGATTGGAGCTTATGATGCAGATGATGGCTCGTAAAATGGGGTTGAATGCTAATGTGGGCAGAGGAAATAATTAGAATGGTAATAACCAGAGTGGTAATAATTAGGATGGGACACATAATGGAGGTGAACAAGTTGGGAACAATTTCGGTCATGCACCCCAGCAAACTAGGATAGTGAGTTCGAGGCCCATTATTCCCACATTTCCCCTTAGAGCTCTAGAGTAGCCCGTACCAGAGCCCCAAATCATTGATATACAAGACCAGCTGAAGAGAGATTGGGAAGCCGGAGGTCCAAATTTTATTGCTGCAATTACCTTTAGGGAGTATATAGATGTGCGGATGAAGCATATGCCACGTGGACATGACAGGAACTAGAGCTATGAGCTATGGAAGAAAGTAGGGAAACTTCAGTTACCATATTATGATGGCTTGGGGAAGTCTACAACAAGAGCTTGGGTTCAAAGGCTTGACACATACTTTCAAATGAACCCTATGCCTAAGGAAGAAGCTATTAAGTATGCAACAATTCACCTAGATGGGTTAGCACACAAGTGGTGGCATCATGGTATGGTCACTATGGGTCATGCACACATTACCTCCTATGTGGAGTTTAAGGAAAGACTGATTGAACGTTTTGATAGGCCTAAGGATCATACCTTCCCTATGACAGGCAAAAATTTGTATGAGGAGTTTAACAGACATGTTGATTCAATACAGGGAGACATTAGCACATCTTCAGGTAATGGTTTATTTGCATCATCTTCATAGGTAGAAGGGGTTACAGACGTTGTGTAGGTTGAGCCAAAAGGTGATATCACAGGCACATCGGATTGTGCGATTGACACAGATAGTGATTCCAGTATAGTTGGGCTAGATGAAGTTACAACAGTTGAGGATACTATCATGTTTGAGGATAGTACAGTTGATTAGAAAGTGAGCATTCAAGACTTTGCAGAAAATGCGTATCAAGCACAGTTGGATGCTTCTTCACATGAGATAGAGGAGAGACAGAAAGGAGTCACAACAGGTTCTTCTTGTGATGACTTACAACAGATCAAGGAAGATGCAGTGAAGAAGGAGGAGAAGGAGGTTGACTGGCTTTTTCATGAGCTGGAGGATACTCAAAATTCCTTGGTGTGTACTCGGTTGGCTCTCCAAGATTCTAAGAGACACGTGGACGAGCTTTGTCTTGAGGTGATTTTAGTTCGGGAGTTAGCGCGTATAGCAGGGACTCAGTTTTCTTTTACAGTCGGGTCACATGATGATGATATGAGTATGTCTAGCATTCACACTCCGGATTCAAAGATTGTAGACAGGTGCATGAAGTCAGTTGGTATTGTTCACATTACTCGGGTGAGAAGTTTACTTGAATTGCCAGTTGGTTTCCGTTCATGGATTAGATGTTGGGATCCTTATCTTCATGCTTGGGATCATTTTGACCAGAGATATCTATCATTCCTTGGTAGTAGTATCTATTGCACCATCATGGACTTGATTAGTAGTTTTCCAGGTGTAGTTCTCATCCATGCCAACAACTTGTTTGATGCTGGAATTAGTTTTTACACACCTGTGTTGGGCATTGTTCATATATCCAGTCGACAATTCTTGTTGGAATGGGTTGATGATCTCTCAGATATGACAGAAGAATCCCAGGATTTGAGTATTACAGATGATAGCTATTCTAAAGTTACTCCTTTGGACAGTGTACTAGGGATAGAGTATAGGAGTTTGACCAGTCGGTACAATCATGTGTCTAGTCAGCTGAGAGTTGGCGAGCGAGACATTTCTATCGCTTGCGAGCATTTTGATGCTGCTCATCAATTGTTAGCAGTTTATGGATGGGGTTCTCCTACTAGTGATGAGTAGGGAAGCAATTATCTTTCCTTGACAGAGATCCAATCTTTATGGGAGGCTATCCGGATTCTGAGACAAAATTATATGCAGTTGGTAGCCGACAAAGATTATCTTATGGAGTGGGGGAGTACAGCATACAATGCATTATTGGCCAAGGAAGATGAGGTGAGTGAGCTTACTCAGCAGCTCGAGGTGACTTATGAGATTCTTGAGAGTACACAGTTGGCTTTCGAGGAGTCACAGTTTCATTTGGCTAAGGTGACCATGGAGTTAGAGTGACTTCAGTCTTTACCAGATTCTATACAATCACAGACCGTAGTGTCTGGTGGTCCGTGGATGTCCATGGTCGAGGTTGATAGAGGTAGTGGAGATGAGGATATATCTATCCACAACACTACTATTGGCATATTTGGTCCATTTCCACTAGAGGCAGATTCAATTGAGTTGGGCGCTACAGTTGAGCATTGTGATATGTTTGACTTGGAAGGCACAGAGACTAGTGATGTTGTTGTTGATTCTGCACTCTTGGCTATATCATCCTCTAACTTAGCTCATGATCAGTCACAGTTGGTCATATCACGTCTGTAGGATGAGTCTTTGACTGAGATTGGTTCTTTTTACCGGCATTATACTAAAGGATATGTTCATCAGTTTGCTTTTTATCCATGTGTTGAGGAGTTGATGGCAGACAGGTTTGGACTGGGCTCTCATTTTTGCTATCTACCGTGTAATGACTATTCACCATCAGCAGTGCATGGGTGTTATGGTTATGAGACAGTGGCCAATAATCTGCAGAGTTGTGTTAACTGCAGCAGATGTACAGTGTGTGGATTCTCTGTATTTGGTGCAGTTTCATGTGGGAGTGGTCACTATTGTAGAAGAGTTGGAGTGTGCATTCCACATAACATGGTGGGTTGTGTGGATGGTGTTTATTATGTTGACAGTTTGGGTGATCTACTCTACTTGGGGTCTAATATTTTGAGAGTTTGTGCCTCGTGGGTTCCTAACTGTGGCAGTAGTGGATTTGGAGTTCAGTTGCACCGTGATTCACGATTCATTTATGGATTCCTCTTGGTTAATTTTCACAGGTTGTTGCACGATCCTATGTTGACTGAAAGCAGTATAGTTCATGACTACATTTGGGATCCAGGTGGATTGATTAGGTTGTTGTTCGTCCATTGCTTGGGGACAAGCAATTTTGGGAAGGGCGGACTGTGATGTCCCCTTTTTAGCATTCATAGCATAATGTTGTCATTAGCCTATTTCCCCACGGTCCCGTAGGATAACCAGAACATTAAAGGGGTTTAGAGGCCATTTGGCCTAGATAATTTCAGTTGCAAGTCTTTCTGAGGGGTTTTGAGGCAACTTTGGGCATACTTACTATTTATAGTAAGTCATCTTGGGCATGGGTGGACATCCAGTGGCAGCGGTATGTCGATGGTAATTGTTTAAAATCGGCAAGAAGACTTGTTTATCATTCATAAGATTTGTTTTGCATTGATAAAGCTATTTTATAAAGTTAAATTTAAATATTTAACTTTCTTAAGGCATAGACTATAGTTTGTGAGAAATATTTAAATTAAAAGAGTCCCCTTTATTTTATAACACATTGGAGACATAAGTTACATAAAGGGAGTTATGTTTTATCCCACATTGAGAAAACGAATGATGTAGCTCTTGTGAGAACACTATAAAAGAAATGGAAGAGCTTCTTTTAAGCATGGTTGGAAATATCAAAGAAATTGGAGAATTTTCTAGAAGTTATGTCTCAATAGTTTGAAGGATGAAATCCCTTCAAGCTGAAAATCTTGATGCCATTGAAAGATATGGTTTTGAGATTCAACAGGGTAGCAATCGAAAAAGCAAGCAAAAAAAGCAGAACCGAAAAAGCAGGCGAAAAAAGCGAAATAAAAAAAGCAAGCGAAAAAAGTAGAATCGAAAAAGCAAGCAGAAAAAGCAGAACCAAAAAAGCAGGCGAAAAAAGCGAAATCAAAAAAGCAAGCGGAAAAAGTGGAATTGAAAAAGCAAGTGAAAAAAGCGGAACCGTAAAAGCAAGCCGAAAAAGCAGTTCGAAAAAGTAAAGCAGAAGTGGCAGCATTGAAGGAAAATTATTACAGCCATCTACAACCAGGTTCCTTTGTTAGTATTGTATTTTTTAGGGTATTATAAGTTTCAGCTGTAAGTGTACATTATACCAGCATTGTCATTTTGTAATCCATGTAAATGCCAAAGTCTTGTCCATATTTCATGAGCATTGTATTAGAAATTTGATTGCAATCAAAAAGATAATAGTTGTTGGTGTCATTTAAGCAATTCAATCTCATTATTTATCAGCTAGATAGTTTGCATACCAACTGTTTGCAAAAATGCCAGTTGGCTGTAGGTGTTCTTTTCTCATGCTTAGATCATAATATATGCACTGAATATTGTCAAAATTAGGAGCACACTCATGTTAGGTCATTGTGTAGTCCATTTTGAGTCTTCTAGCGCAAGTTTCTCATTGATGCAAATTGAAAAAAAGTCATTTAAAGCGAGCTAAAATACTATATTAGTCATATGTCTCTTGCATGTGAATTGTTTGACAAAATTCTTTGAGCCTTCAATCAGCATCTTTGAGAGCAGATTTGAGGAGGGTTACTATAGTGGTATCGGAGCTTGCTTGCAAAGTGTTTGACGAAATGTCAAACAACTGAAGTATAGAGATTTTTGGTGTTTGAAGAAATTATAACCTATTGGGGTCATTACACTGTGATAGATAATGCTTTGTTGTCCCTTATACTCCTTGTAGCCTTCTTTAATTCGCACTTCTTCTCATCACATATATCTTATTTGGATATGATATAATGCATTACATATATACCAATCCAATTCATAACTTAATGAATTCGGCTACAATACAAGTTTTACCAAAATCCACAAAGTTGGCCCAAATATTATAACTCAGGTTTTGAAGACAAACTTGGTGATGTTCTGATACTCAGAAACCACTATCAACACTCAACATTATCTGGCACTCAGTTGATGAAGAGGCTCGATTCATACTGATCACTTCCAAGTAGCTTGAACTCAGTCAACATTGTGTGACTTGGTGAACACTGTGAAACTCAACATATACGGAATCACTCGATTGGCACTCCATGGCTTGGTCAACACTAGATTCACATCGCTAATCACTATGAGCTCAATAAACACTAGAGAACATGGTTAACACTATGTAATTTGGTTAATGCTAGAGTTTCCATCACTTGCACTAAACAAGTTAGTAGATATAGCTACACTTGGCATGAATTGTACATAGGTTTTGAAGCTCGGTAGCAATTGAGAAACTCGATAACAACTATTTATTGACTAAGTGTGAGTCACTAATAGAAAAATTGACCTTAATGTCAACAATCTCCCCCTTTGGCATTAGTGACAAAAACACTTATCATCTCATAAACTAAATAATCAAAATTTCAAGTTAAAATATTCTTTTATCACCATTCTGTGTCTACAACTCAGTAACATACTTTGTTTTTCATATTTTTTAAAATTACTTTTTTTAAAGATATTTTCTACTTATCTGATCTTGTATCTGTATAATACTATATTGTTCCCCCATACATAAACCTTGTATATCTGGAGTATTGTGCCCCCCCATACATATATTCTTTACATGTCTTTACATATAATTCTCCCTCTTTATACATATACACATCATTTATACTTCTCCCCCTTTTTGACATAAATGCCAAAGGTGTATAATATTGTTAATACCAAAATGTGACAAGAATTCAGAGTGTACCTTCAAGATTAATGCCATTGTCTTGTCCCAATTTTTTAGTAACACTTTACTTGTGTGCAATGCAATCTAAACTTTTGTGATGGTCACTTCAATTAATGGAATACTTAATCGAAAAGGTCCTAAGCTTGGTTGGGTGCCTGGTGTTGTAGTGGTACCCACTATAGAAGTTGATGAAAGCCAACTTCACAGCTCACCAAGATCACCTGCATGGAAATAACCTGCTAAAGAGAAACCAAAGAAGGAAAGGTAGGGCTTGGAGAATCTCAACGGAGTGAGAGAAATTATATTGCAACAATGAAAAATAAAATTGTTGTACAAAAATAGAATGGGAGAGCCTATTTATAAAGGCCTCTATGAAGCTTCTAGAATAATCTAGAAAGCACTAGGACATAAGTATGACAACTAAGCATATGTCCACAAAAGGTGGATTATCCTCCATGTAGGTGAGAAGATAAGTATGACTAGGTAGGAAAAAACTCCTGTGTTGTAAACAACTCCTAGATGACAACTAATAACTAAATGCATTTATCTGAGTAAACTTAAGTAAAGTGTAAATAATAATTATTTACTCTAACACCCTCCTTAAGTGCAACTTAAGGGAATGGACTTAAGCTTACACAGGCTAAGATGAAATGTAGAATGGGTCTCGACAACAAGGCCATGTTATGTGCCCATGTACAAATGCAAATAAATGCAGTGCAATCTCTATAAACCAGAGAAAAAGGAGAAAACCTAGTGGTAAAAACCCCTCTCCAAAAAGAGATAGTGGAAAACTTAGTGAAGGACTGAAGAAGCCTCCAACTAGAGGAATATCCTATAAAATGGGAACAAAGAAAAGATCATGAAGATCGTCACTGAAGCATGAAGAAGCTACAAAATCTGTCAAAAGGAAACTACTAATCTGGAGAACCTCCACAAAAATAAAAGGCTACAAATAAGAGAATGTCTATATGGTAGATGACCCATCTCACTGAAATGCATAGGTAGCCAACCACTGTAATCGCCTAGTATATAAGATCAAATACTGAATACATAGCTGACTTCATCGAACCATTGAACCACAAAAGCATTAGAAACAACAGAATAACCCCCCCCCTACAAATTCAAATAGGGTGAGGGGATAGGCAATTGAGAAAGTGGGCCAAAATCCTCTATAGAAAGAACCAAGAACAACGAGACAAAGAAAGAGGTACAAACACCTATAAAGGCATGTGCCACCGACAAATCATGGGGCTAATGTCATGGAAGGGACACTCAATTGAAAAAGGAAGAGGGCACAAAATGGCATACAACTAACCCCCCCATGGCACTTTATAATATAGTGTGAGTACAACTGACTCAAAACAATGTTCAGGATCTCGAAATGCAAGAGTGGCACTTAATCTCAGTGTGTTTGCATAAAGATGCTTACAAATGATATCAACAATGATCATAAAGGGAAAAAAGTTGATACAATAGATAGTATAGCCCAAAAGAAAAGATCTCATGCCATGAAAATAATCCTCGGACTTGAAACACCCAAGATATCCACCATAGTGCAAAAAAAGAAAAAATGCATAATAGAAAGAGCATGGGGTAGAATATAAAAGAAATTACAACATTTCTAGAAAGATGACAGAATCATCTTTCCAAAAATGTAACATTTTCAAAAAGTGGAGATAGGACACACAAGATAAGCCTACCGAAGTGAAAAATTGAACATCTAACTTTGACTACAAAAATAGACAACAAAACTGCATCAAAAATAAAAAATACCTATACCAATGTCTTTGTCTTGAAACCATCTTTTTGGTACTTCTTTCGGATCGAAAAAAGACCTCTGTATGCTCAAGTTATGTCCAAAAAACTACAAGTAGGTCAAAAAAATACCCATGGAGCTTGCAGGAAGGCTGATGCAGTACTGATGTCAGCATTTCACAAGCCTAAAATTGATGGCTTGGAGGCCATCAAGGCAAAAGAAGACTACCATGTGGCATCCAAATGGCAGTACAGTGTAGGTGACATGGCACGACCACGTTGCAGGTGCTAATGTAGCACTCATGCCATGTGGCATGCACAGAACTCACCACATGTGCAGAGTGGTAGGGGCTGCAAGGGCAACTGTTGGGAGGCCGCAGCTAGGAGAGGTGGCCATAGGAGCGATGAACTTGAGCAACACCATTGAGGAGGGTGGTGGGCCAGTGGTGCGGCGATGGCTATGAAGTGGCAACTAGGTTTCAACTGTGTCGTAGCTATGTTGCCCATGGAAGTGGTGTCGTGGTGGTAGAGCAGTGGCCATTGGATAGTGGCTACTCTATGATTTTATTTTATTTTGGTTTTTTTCGCAATAAATGTGTCTCTACAGCCTTCTAGGGGGAAATTTTTTTTTTGCCTAATGCTACAGTAGCTTAAAATCAAAAATTTTGTATGAATTCTGACTATAACAAGCCTTTCAAGTGCAATATTGGTAGTGTCCATTTAGGCCCAAAGTGCCCTAAAAAAATGCTCTTCCTCCCGATTGAAGAAAACTCACAAACAAACTAGGGTTAGTGTCTCTGAATCGTGGCTTCAAAAATCCTTCAAACTAGGAAGTAGTAGGGAGGCTTTGATACTATGTAGAAGTTGATGAAAGCTAACTTCACAGCTTGCCAAGATCACCTACAGATTATAGAAGATTATGCTAGAGATGATTGGACTACAAGGATCATAGATGGTACTGTCTAGGTGGATAGGTATACACTTGTGAATGGATTGATCATGTATAAGAACATGATATGGATTGTACTTAGTTCTACAATCAAGTAGAAGATCCTTAGAACATTTTTATGACTTGCCTATGTCAGGATACTAGGGATACTTTAAGACATACAAGAAGGTGAGAGACTGGTTCACTTGGAAAGGGCTCAAAATATAAGTATAGCAATATGTGAGGGAGCGTGTAGATTGCCAATGAAATAAGCATGGAGACTCCTGTCCTGGTGGACTATTGCAGCCCTTACCCATTCTTGAGTAGAAATAGGATAACATAACGATCAAAGGTTTTACTAGAGGTGCAGGGGAGGGATTGTCTATATGCAGTGGTGGACGGTTAACCAACTTTGCACATTTTTTGGCTATGCTATCTACATACATAGCAATTCAAGTGGTTGAGATATTTTTTAGGGAGATTTTTAGATTATAGGGCCTACCACAAACTATTGTTAGTGATCAGGGAAAAAGGTTCATGATCTTTTTTTGTGGGAAATATTTAGATCATGTGGCATTTCACTCACCTTGAGCACTAGTTATCACCCTCAAACTGACAACCAAATGGAGATAGTGATTAAATGGCTTGAAGGTTACTTGCATAATTATATTGTCGTGCAACAAAGGGGATGGGTGAAATAGTTACACATTGGCAAATATGGTTATAACACAATACACCATATGTCCATAAAGTTGACACCTTTTATGGCCCTTAATGATTATGATACACCAAGCTTTGTAGATTTTATTTTTAGTGACAACAGGACACCCAAATCCAGTGAATGGCTACAAAAGACCTAAGACATCATGAAATCACTAAAAGATAATATGTCGAAGGCTCAAAATTAGAAAAAGTAGTATAAAGATTAGATTAGGATGGAACATTCGTTTGAAGTGGGGGACATGGTGTGTCTCATGTTGTAGCCCTATAGGCATTCTTCTCTTAGAAGAAGTGGTAAGGAGAAGTTGAAGCCTTGCTACTATGGCCCATTCAATGTTGTAAGATGAGTGAGAGAGGTGGCTGACAAGTGGGAAAGGTGACCTACGAGTTAGAGCTACTGGTGGATAGTAAGGCAGACAATGTGTTTCACGTGTCATGACTCAAGAGAGCAATTGGACAGAATGTGATACCGTCATCAGAGCTACCCACACTTGATGAGGAAGAGAAGTTGATTTTGATTCCTAAGCTAATTTTTGATACGAGGGAGAGAGTACTACACAAAAGAATCATCAAGGAGTACCTAGTTTAGTGGAAGAGTTTACCTTGTGAGGATACGACATGGGAAAGAGAGGAAATTCTAGAGATTTTGGAGTAGAATCCTCGTGGGAAAGTGCATTCAAGGGGGGAGAACTATAATGTCCCCTAACTATAATGTCCCCTATTGACAAAATCTTGAACAAGAATTTGGCTTCATTTTCCATCTTGGGAAGGCCAACTAGGCCAATAGATAAGGACACAGGAGTAAGGGAAAAAGACAAATATTCCAACAAAATTTAATTCGATACTACTCCAACATGCGCAACTATGTCAACCCAGAATTCTCACATGGAGAGTCTACCAGAAGATCATTGCAAGAAGTTACAGGTGTAGAATGGTGTGAATAATCAAACTACTTACTGTCAAAACTAGTTGCAGGAAGCTATACTATGGAATAGGAGAGTGAATACATTTTGGAGCTGGTAGGCAAGCAATTATCATAGTCATGAAGGATGGAAGAGTAGCAGGTAACACCTAGAGCAGCAAAGACTGATTGAATAAGAAGTCACAACACTCAAAATATCATGTTTAAAGCCACATGAATGATTGGCATGCCAGGTAGAAGAATGTAACAAAGATTTTCTATCGCCAACTTCATATGTTGGATTGAATTTTTTGCTAGGTCAGTTAGTTCTAGACTATTGCATATCATTGTATGAGCTAACTAAAGTGTTTAAATAAAAAGCATTAGTCAATTCTATGTGAGAAAATTGTGTATTGTGCATAACTATTTCTATTATTGTTTTCACCTTTGGCAAACTTAAATCAGATAAACTAAAAACAACAAACAACTACATCATACCCATTCAAAACTGCAACAATGATATACAAAGTAAAGACATGTAATGAAATTGTAGTTTTTTGAGTACCAAACAAGGGAAAGAGGCAAACTATTACATAGAAATCCCAATAAAGATCTAAACTTGTGCTCATCAGCTACCAAGCAATCTCCTTATTTTCAAAGTCATAGCTGCTAGCTCTACTCCACAATTTACAACTTGAGATTCATTCCTTGAATCTCTACTTGCCAATGTATTCTCTATTGGACTTCATTTCCTAAAATAGTCCCCAACCCCTGATTTTATACTTGCATGACCACAAGTCATCCAGTTGCAAAAAAAACCATCTAGAAACCCAAATAAACCCAATATGCCATAAGTCAGCTTACAACAAACATTAAATTCACATAGGATAAATAACCAAGACCAAATAGGTCCACAAAAATCCCTACAATTGATCTGTGACATCATGATCACACACTACACTTATTAAATGCACCAAGTCAGATGATCAAATCCTCAAAAACACCATTCGGGAGCCAACCCACAAAGCATCAACACTTACACATAACAAATATACATCATGTTGGAAATATAGATGGAGTAACTAAGAGGGGGGGTGAATCAATTACCACAAAAACAAATCCATAGATCCCTTAGATGTCTTATAAAACTAGTTACTGTTGCCACTTGGTAGCCACACAGAAAAATGTTGTAACTCGGTAGATGCAGTGTATGTTATCTTTAACAAAATTTAAACATTCACAGTGATTAACATGCATGCATAAAGAAATAACATGAACACAAGAGACATCGGATTTAACGTGGAAACCCAATATGGGAAAAACCACCAAGTAACTAGCTATTGATTATCACTCTTCTGAAGTGAGCCCTATTAGGAGCCAACCCTGTTAAAAGTTACAAAACACACTATTAGGTGTGACCTTGTTAGAGGATTTAATCACCTTGCTAGGAGTGGCCTTACTAGAGGACTTTTAGAACAATTCAATAGAATTGTCATGTTGTTAGAGGATTTACAAAATGGCTATTAAACCAACTCTATTAAGAGATTTAGAAATCACTACTACAATGGTGAGAAAGTAACAATGAATTGACCTGAATGAAATGCAACTGAATTGCTGATATAGATCTCTGTTCTGCTTTACTAGATCCTCTTCTGATTGAATACAACTTTGCTACTCTTCAAGGATATCTGATCCTTCTTCAAAATTCTCTCACACTTTCCTCTTCACACAATCAATGCACTTGCATGCTCGCTCATTACAATTTAGAATTCACAACTTGACCTTTTATTTATACCTTACAAATTGTCAAGTCAGCTCATTTACAAGTTACAATTACCAATAATCATTACATTAGTAGACTATAATCATTCACATAAAAAAAATTATCTTTATTTCCCAAAACAATGAAATCCTTCATTGGTCGATCCTGCTCAGTAAACACTGCTCCAGAAATGATTTCCAGTGTTAACCAATTGAAGCTCGGTGAACACTACAAAATCTACAAAATCCTTTGGAGACCGAGTGACCTCGATAAACATTGGCTTTCCTTTGCTAACCTAGTGAGCTTGGTTGCCACTGACTTCTGCCACAAAATCCTTTGACACCTGAGTGAGCTCGGTAGACACTATTTCCATAGAGTAATTTTCAAGAACGCTCAGTAGATTCTAGAATTTTCTTTACTGACCAATTGAGCTCGGTAGACTCTGTCTACTAACTGATATGACATTTGTGTAACATCAAAGACAACACACAATTGAACAATTGTATCCAAAAATCTCCCTCTTTGGCATTGATGGCAACATAACATGTCATAGCAAAATGAAATTTGAGAATGAGTCTTTTCCTAACAAAACATTTCTCCCTCTTAGATTTTATGCCACAAGCTTCTCTAATGTAGTATTCTCCCTTTGTGAAGAAATTACATAGCTTCTTTTCAAATAGCAAACTCTCCACAAACAAATTCAAATTTCAGAAGATATGATAGTAAACTTTACCTCTTTGAAAACACATGCCAAAGACAACACAAACCAAATGAGTAACAATGTACCTTGATTACCGATTCATATGCAATGTTTCTATGACTATGCTGCATCAATTGAAAGATTTTCAACTTGGTTCCTGTTGATGCATCACTTAAAACTTTATTTTAGTAAGCTTTAGAGAGGGGAATGATTCCTAACTTACCTCTTCAATACAAGAATGCATCCTTAGGTAATGGCTTGGTGAATATGTCAACAATTTTTTCTTTTGTATGGACATTTTCTAATTTGATCTCCTTATCCTACACCAATTCTCTGACAAAGTGATACTTAATAGCAATGTGCTTGGTTTTTTAATGCATTACTGGATTCTTTGATATGTTGATTGCACTTATATTATCACAAAACATAACAACTATTTTTTTGATCTCAACCTTCATGCCTTCCAATAATTATTTAAACCAAACAATATTAGAACAGTTCACTGTTGCAGCAAAATACTCTACTTATGTTGTAGATTGGGATGTACAATTTTTCTTTTTACTTGTCCAAGAAACCAACCTCTTTCCAAGAAAGAATGCTCCACCACTTGTACTCTTTCTGTCATCAATGTTTCCTACCCAATCAACATCAGTAAACACTTTCAAGTTGAGATTTCCTCCAAATTTGTACCACAATCCATAATCTTCGGTACCTTTCAAGTATCTCAAGATCCTCTTGATTGCCATCATGTGATTTTCTCTTGGTTTTGCTGAAAATTTTGCTACAATACCAACTACAATAGCAATATCAAGCCTTATATGAACTACGTACTGTAATTTTCCAGTCATTGATCTATATAAGTTTTGATCTACCTCTTTTGATTCACCATCCTTGGTAAGCTTTAGTCCAGTACACATGGGAGTCCCCAATTGGTTTACAATCTTCCATACCAAATTTCTTGAGTATCTCATTGATATATTTAGACTAAGTGATGTAGATACCATTCTTGCTCTACTGAATTTGAAGACCAACAAAGAATTTAATCTCACCAAACATAGACATCTCAAATTCCTTGTTCATTTTCTCTGAAAAATCTTTGCATAGATCATCATTTCCTGTAAACAAAGTATCATCCAAAAATATTTTTACCAAAACAATCTTGTTATCTGGTCCTTCCTTGATGTACAAGCTACTGTTATCATTAGTTCTCTAAAAACCAATTTGAATAAGATAGTTATGCAATCTTTCATACCATGCTCTAGGGGCTTGTTTCAGACCATACAGTGCTTTGTGTAATTTGCAAACCATGTCCTCCTTGTCTAGATCAGCAAAACCTTTAGGTTGCTCAATGTAGAATTCTTCATCTAGAATACCATTGAGAAATGTTGATTTGACATCCATCTAATATACCTTAAATCCTTTGTATGCAGCATATGCAAGTAAGATCTTGACACCTTCTAGTCTTGCAGCAGGAGCGAAAGTCTCTCCATAGTCTATTCCTTCTTCTTGAGAGTAGCCTTTACATACCAGTCTAGCTTTGTTCCTTGATACCTTACCATCTTCATTCAACTTATTTTTGAATACCCACTTAGTTCCAATCACATTTTTATCTTTAGGCCTAGGTATAAGAGTCCATGTTTTGGTCTTCTCTATTTTTCCTATCTCTTCATTCATGGCCTCAATCCAACTTTCATTTTCCAATGCATCTTTGACATTTCTAGGTTCAAAATCAGTGAGTAAACATGTACCTTTTAGCTTACTTCTTGTCATAGTACCTTCAGATTTGTCTCCAATAATCTGATCTGGTGCATGATGTCTCCTGACATACTTGAACAATACAGGTTCCTTGCCTTTTGAATGAATTGCATTGTCATTCTCTTGAACTTCAACTTCATGTTCTGGTTGCTCTGGTTCGGTAGGCATTTGCTCGGTAGCATCTGAATGTGACTCAAGTTCCTGCTGTAGACACCTAAATTTGATTACACTGCTTTGGTAATCCTATTTAGTTATTTCTAAAAGCATCATTAATTAAATTTTTATTTAATTAATCATTTTCCATCCCCTAACTGATTAATTTAATTAATCATCTATAGTCCTAATTGATAAATCAAATAACCTATTATTTATCAATTAAATCCTTTTCTTCTATCTAATTCCAAAATCCCCATTTATCAAATAAATCTATTTGATAAATAAAACTCTCAAATATAATAAGCTCCTAACTTATCCCTAAACCCTCTTTTTAGCCTAATCCACCCTATCCACCCATACTAACCAAGCTTAGCTACTAACTCACCCACCCTCATGAATGCCATCCACTTGCAAATCTCTAACATTCCCAATCTAATCCTAAACCCAAGCCTAATCCACCCCCTAATGTTGTCACATTCCCTAAGCAAGCTTAAGACTTTCCTAAGCCAAGGAAAGTCAACAATCTCAACTCCCTCCAAAATATCCCAACCAACAAGCCATGAATGCTCTTACAAAAGCCATAAAGACTCTTACAAGCCCATTCATTGCTTTTACAAGCCATTATGAAGGGTCTTTATGAAGATATTATCCATTGAGCCTCCATTGTTGACTCATCCATCCCCTTGCCTCTATCCACTCACCTTGTGACATGTGTCACTCTCTGGTTGGTGCTAAACAAGCACAATCCATGTGCTCCCCTTTGAGTGCATCCTAGCCCTCCTTAAGCTTTCATCTCTCCTTGCATCTTAACCCTCCATCCCTCAAGCCCTTGGCCTATAAATTGAATCCCCTCCCAAGCCATTTCATCACAACTTTTGAGCTAAAGTTATAATGCCATTTTAAGACCAAGTTTTATACCAATCTCATAATCCACACCAAAAATCCCAAAAATCTCCATTGAAGCTAGTTTGAAGCTTGAGCATACATCCCATAATCCTACAAAACTAGTCCATTAGACTCATCCATACATCAAGAGAATAATCTCATTGAGAGAGCCATTCCATGGCTCATATTCTCATTTGAGGGTTTCTCTTTTGGTCTCTCTTATATGTTATAGTAATTTTGTTAGTTAATGCTTTGTTCTTTTAATAGATTAGTATTCATTTGCTAACATATTTCTCATATACATTTTGACATGCCCGGTGGGACCCCACTATGGGTCATTTAATCATCCATTTCTATCTATATGTTATTTTTTCTAATAATCTAATGTTTCTTGTTGTTTGAGTGAGTTGTAGGGTGTTTCACTTGTTTTTGCAGGTTGAAGGGCACACTTGGGAAGAAGACATACCTTCAAAAATCTGAAAATAACCAAAACATTTTAAAATTCTGAAAAAAATATGCGCATTTTAATTTTTTTTGCACAATTTCATCTCCGCAGATTGGCGTTTGTGCCTGCAAACTGTCGTCTCCACTAGCTACTCTATCATCTCTGCAACCCAATTGTCATCTTTGCAATTTGGTGTCTCCGCCAAGTCTTCTACTGTCGGTGTTGCCACTAGACTGTCATCTCTGCATCCTGGATTGTCATCTCCATAGATCAACATCTCCGCCAGCTACTCTGTCGTCTTTACAACCTAAAGTGTCATCTCCGCCATCGTCAACCTAAACTGTCGTCTCCACAAATCAGCATCTCTGCAGATCAGTGTCTCTACCCAGTTTCCTATTTTCTGCGCTGCCAAATTGAACTGTCGTCTCTGCATCTTTCTTTGTCATCTTCGCAGATCAACATCTCCATGGATCAGTGCCTTCACATTTTGGCGTCTCCGCCTGATGAACTATCGTCTCTGCCTGTCTTTGTTACATTTCTGTTTGAACATCTTTGTTTCTACACTTTGTAGTTTTTTTTTTTTTTTAAAGAGTATAAATAAAATTTTAACTTTTGGTGGTTCCATAGAGTAGAGGTTTTTCTAAGCATTTTTATGCCTAGGAAAAGTAACAAAAAAAGTTTAAATTTTTTTTTCCATAGTTAAGCTTTCATTTTGGAAAATTTTGATTGACTAATCAATTTTCTTTTTTGTCTCATTGCAGGTTGGAGCAACAAACTCAATTATGTTTTTTAGATTTTTCGTGGAATGAACTTGCATGTTTAAACACATTTTTTCTTTGAATGTATGTTGCTCAAAACACACTCTTGAATGCAATAGATTAAAATCAATCTTTCTTGGAATGCATGCTTAAAACAAACAAACAAAAATCTTGAATGCAAAAGATCAATCAACCATTTGCAATATCTCACACTTCAATTGAATCCACATTTTAAAAATCTTCTAAGTTATAAAAATTATTAAAGACACTTTGAGTGAGTTTGTAGTTGGACTCACCATCTTTAATCACCCATCAATTTAACCATTGGTGGCAATCTTAGTGCCATCTATGGGGATGGGTCTACCTAAGAAGGTGTTAAGTGCTCCACGCAGATCAAACTCCACTCACTTGGGTCTTTAGTGGTTTTACTAAGTTAGAAAATCTCTTGAATGCACATTAGCTTCGCTAACACTTCATTTGGGTATAATAATTGAACAAATCTTGACGTGGAGGGCTTCCAAGCGCATGCTTGACAAATCGAGTTTCACATATCTTTGTTTTGGGCTTAAAAAAAACTCACACTCAATCTTGAATGCCTAAAAAATCAATGAACATCACATGGTTTTGATACATTTTCAATGATGCTCGCATTTCTTATGTTAACGATCTCTCGACTTCCATTATGTTAACGACGTTGTCAAGTTGGAATGAACATTGTATGCCATAATCACAAGTGTCTTCAATCATAACTTGAAAAATCTAAATCATCAATTGGAATGAATGTGTGTCTTTTAAAACCCAAGATCATGTATGTGGTCTTGTTTTACACTTTTTAGGAGGCCTGCTTGGGGATTTCATCACCCCTTGGACAACCTCAACTCCAGCGTTCTGGCGAAGTATAAAGATTGGGAGGTGAATCCAAAGACACCTCTCTTGGGATCAAAATTTTGTCACTCTAGCTAAGCCTCAAGGAACTTTATACCCTTGAGAAGTGAAAGAGGAGAAGTGGGTTACCGCTCCTCTCGGCTATGTAACATCTTTTTGGTTTCATCTACGGATTTGGGCCTCACATACCTTGGGTATATCGAGGACTCCCTAGCTAAACAAAATTTCATCCTTGTAGAAAGCTTCCCAGGATGTTGGTGTGTTTGACATGCTTGCTCCAAAATTTTGTCTGCTTGTTTGTTCATAGCCTTTGAATGAATGTTTGCCAACTTTGGTCAAAATCCTAGAAAAGCAGAAATCTCCCAATTCAAGGCATACTTAGCGTAGTCACTGCCTCATCAAAAAATCATCCAAGCTCCCCGCCACAACCGAATCTATCTAGTTCCTTGCCTTAGACCAATCCCAAATCCAAAGTCCATCCAAATCATCCCCCCCCCCCCCCCCCCCCCAGCCAGCTAGGAACCCAATCCAAAATCACACCCAAGCCTTTAGAGAGTTGTTGTCATTTTGCCAGAATTTTCTATCCAATCAATCCTACTAATCAACCAATCTCACCAAGGTTATCCCTCTGATAGAGCATTGTCTAGGGTAATCCAGCTTTGTCACTTGTGTCCCTCATCACCTTGAGCTAAAGGTTGGGATCCACAAGTGGTCAATCTCATTTCATGCCCATAGGATCATTAGTCTATCCTCAAGTTGACACAGCCACCACCCAATCCAACACATAGGAAAGCAAAACTCTCACTTTTTGACAGCATGCCCTTGAAGTCTTCCATCCACAGGAAAGCCAAAAATCTCTAGCCAATCCTCCTTAGGTCTTTCATGCAGCTTTGACTCTCCCTAGGAAATCCTTCATCAGCCAATCCAAAATCTGCGCTTAATCCAAATCCAACCATGAGCTTCCGTGTTCATCCATATGCAAGACCCCATCCCCATCCGACTCATCATCAAAACATGAAATCCCAAACCTATCATGATGTGTTTGATCGTATTGTCCTTGCTCCCGCCACCTCCTATTCCAATGATGATGAAAATCTTGTTGACTATGATGGGTATATTGAAAGCCTTAGAAACATTCCCCCAAGCATCCCCCAAAATCCACGTATTCTTCCAAACTATCTAGTCATGCCATCTGATATCCCAGCTTCTCCTCCATCACCCAATCAACCAAGCTTCCAATCTTCCACCCCCATCACACTAGCTATTCCTGTCAATCCACCTCCACCTCCGACACACGAGTCTCCAAGGAATCTTCTAGAAGAAATACAAGAAAAGCCACCTCCAGCAGTCGATAACCCATGTCATCTAATCCAACCATGTGAAGTAGTCAGTGATGAAGCTTCCCCATCTATAATATCACCTCCATCTCCCATTGCTATCATCCCCATACCATCCATCAAATTGCTTAAAATCCTTCCACTTCCCACAAGCATCAAAATCCCAACACCTATCAAATCCCTCCAAATCCTATCCACATCCCCTCCAAGAATTTTCCAAATCTCCCATAATGAACCTTATGCATCCATCTTCTACTCACCCATATCCACTACCGAATCTCCCATCTATCCATCTGCTGCCTTTGAAGAATCCATCCCTTCACCTCTTATCGCACCATCCACTCCAATCCAATCCTATCAAGATCCTGCCCAAAAGAATGTTGACATCCCCCAAAGCATAAACAAAGATATCATCGTACCATGTCTTCCATCCATAGTACAGTCACCACCCCCTCCATCTCCAAAACCTCAAGCCATACCTCCTCTGTTGCAGGATATCTTTTCATCCCATCAGCTAAATCAAGATCCTATCCTACCATCTCCTCCGCTTCATGCTTCCATCCTACCACCTATCCAAGCTATTCCACCATCTATAATCTACCCTCTTGGTTCACTTACATTCATCCATGGTGGCCTCCTCTCATCAGAAGAATTAAGAACAGTATCTCCCTGTTGCAGTACATCTGATAAAGCACTTCCACCATTTTCTGCAAACAAAAAGTATCCTTAGCTAGTTCAAATGCTCAATCAATGGCATTATCAAGGTCAAGGTTTAGGACCACAAGAGCAAGGAATCAGAAAACCTATTATTGCACAAAAAAATCTAGGATTTCATGGTCTTGGATATGCATCCAAAGGTTCAACATCTAAAGGTGTTGGTACACCACACCCCCAAACCAAGCCTATCTCCAAACCCACCATGCCAGCCTCCCATCACTCCTTCAAGAAATCTTATGTCATCCCCCCTCCACCATATTTGCAACCCAAAACAACCTACCATATCCTCCCTCCATCTGCTAAATCCATTTTGGGTCCCTATGTCCCAAAATCTACCCTCCTCCATCCTCCTATCAGCCATCATTCAAATCCTATTCCCTCCATTCCTATGCAAGATCAACAAATGCACATATCAGGGCACATCATCCATCGTCATCCCCCTACACACTCTTCCATATCCTCTCCATCTCACAAAGCTTCTCCTAACCATCTTCCCAAAGCTTACTACAGCAATGGGAATGCCAACTTCAAAATGCATAAAGCTAAAAATCCACATCCTAGGCAATCATATGTCTATTCTAAAATACATGCTCCAAAAAGGAAAAATTCAATCAAAGAATGCAAAACAATGCAAAAGCCTATGAAAAGAAAATCCAAAACCATGTGGATCCTAAAGAAAAATTTTGAAACCCAATGCATAATGGCATCCACAATTGCTAATCCCCCTTCCAGTGATTTGTGTCCCCCATCTCCTAACTCCATCTTGGGTGCCTATATCCCCAAGCGCGCTTCCACAAATCCACCATCAAGCTCGCATCTACCATCTATCCCCCATATGCTCTTTTCACACCTGTCCCAACATGTGCCAATGTTGATCCTACAAGCATCCCAATCTCATGCTCCTTTCCAGACTTTTCATCCCTCCATCTCCTACCATCAATCCCATCTAATCCAATCTATTGCATAAATCACACATCCAGTGTACCAACAACTAGCAACAAACTTGAACATTCCAACAGCCGATGAAAAATCCCAAAAAAGCCAAAAATAGCTGAAGAAAGCCAAAATCATTCCAGCTAAGTCCACAGTCAAAAAGTCAAAAAAAATAAAGAAAAATAAAGCGTCCACTGGTGAAAACTTGGCAATTCAAGCGCCTTGGACAAGTACCATGATAAAAACTTGGCAAACAAGCGTCATGCGTAACCCAGCCATCCCAAGCTTAGCCTATCACCTTCATGCTTTTGGTCACATCTTGTCATCCAGCTCCATCTTCCAATATATCCACCTATCCTCCACCATCATAGCTATCATCCATCTCCCTAGCCCTTTCACCTTTTTCCATCTTGGCTTCAATCCTATCATATCCTTCATACGACCTCCTCATGCATGTTATCTTCTGATTGGGGGCACTATATTCCTTGGAGATCTTGTCTTGTCCATATTTTCATCATTTACCTCCTCCCTTGTCATTGGCATCTAGCTCTAGGCTATCCTCATGCAAACCCAGTGTCATCTCTTTATATCCATCATAATCCTAGCTATCTACCATCCTATCCAGCCATCTCATCCTACTCCGCTAGCTATCCTTGGTCACAAAATCTCTCATCATCATTAGGATGCATCCTCCCCAAATCCATATCTTCTGCTATCACCCCATCCTTAGCTTTTGCATCTCGCACAACATCGAACCATCCCACTATCCTATCATCCTGAGATTTTGCCTGCTTGTAATATCTTGGTCAGCTTCAGCTTGTAACATATCTTGGTTCGTCAGCTTGTACATTCTCTTTTTCTTAGTACCATTGTATCTATCCAGCTTTCGTGTCAGTTCCTCCTTGATCAGCATCTTGCACACATCGCACAACCCTTGGTTAGCTATTCCAATGCATCCTTTTGCTAGATCTCCTGTCACCAAAGTGTTATCCTTCTTAGTTCAGCTTGCCAGACGCATCACTCATCCAAATCCATCAACTTAGGTTCTCTCTGATAGATCCTTGTAGGATATTGCTTTCCTCATGTCTGATCTTGGTCCGTTAGTACCTCGTCCCACCCATCTCATTGGCAAACGGTTCTCTTTTGGACTTTGGCTTTCTTTTGATTTGGAATCTTCCCTTTTATGTCTTGAAGTATCTTTTCCAAACAATCTTTTTGTTCCCTCCTCAAAGTTGCCACGATCTTCCATATCATGGTATGCTGCGAATGGGGCAATCTGAGCGTAAGGTCTTGATCAAGTCTTTTGTTTGTTTTTCTTTTCTACTTGTGGGTTACCCAGTGTCGGTTCCACTCTGATTCTTTCGAGATTCATGTGTGATGCTGGGGCAATCCTTGTGTGTTTTTTTTGAGTCAGTTCGTTAGTCCTCTGGACAGTTGGTGAAAAGGCCTTGATATTCTTGGTAACCTTGGCAATTAACCAACAGTCCTATAGCAAATCTAGTGCTCAACTACATGGTGGTACTTCTTTTTGAAGTATCCCCTTGCTCCAAAGGCTTCAATGGATTCCCTTCATCTCCATTATCCCCCATCCATATCCAACACCTATCCTAGCTTATGCATCAGTATCTCTTTGAATCAATCTTCACTTTTAGCTTTAGGGATCCACAATCCTAGTCTTAGGGATCCACCAATCCACATCAATCCACCAAGCCTCATCTTTCAAGATCCACAATCCTAGTCCTAGGGATCTCCAAAACCCATCTTTCGCCAATCTGACTCTTTGAAATCTTGTTGCATCAGCTTTATAATCCCCTCATCCATCTCCCTATCCTGGATCCCTTTTTATAGAGCTTCGTTCCTTCATCCTCCCCCTAATCTTGAAAGTCTTAAGCTTGCTTCCTCTTGTGCCTCTGATTCTCCCTTTATCATTCTCTCGTAGTGAGAGTTTGAGCTAACTAAACCTCTTCTCTTAAGCCAATCTGAGTCTCCTTGCTCATCTCGGATTCTTGTACTTTTCAAGAAGCCGTCGAGCCTCACTTTCTCTTCCTGCCACCTTCTTGAGGGGGCATCATCTAAGTCTAGTCTCTCCTCTTATTATTCGAGACTGGGGCAACCTTGTTGCTAAAACATCTTCCTCGTGTCGTCTTCATTCGAACTTCTTTGAAATAATGTTGTCTCAACACTATGTCAAAGAGGGGCAAAATGTATACACCTAAATTTGATTACACTACTTTGGTAATCCTATTTAGTTATCTCTAAAAGCATCATTAATTAAATTCCTATTTAATTAATCATTTGCCATCCCCTAGCTGATTAATTTAATTAATCATCTATAGTCCTAATTGATAAATCAAATAACCTATTATTTATCAATTAAATCCTTTTCTTCTATCTAATTCCAAAATATCCATTTATCAAATAAATCTATTTGATAAATAAAACTCTCAAATCTAATAAGCTCCTAACTTATCCCTAAACCCTCTTTTTAGCCTAATCCACCCCATCCACCCATACTAACCAAGCTTAGCTACTAACTCACCCACCCTCATGAATGCCATCCACTTGCAAATCTCTAACATTCCCAATCTAATCCTAAACCCAAGCCTAATCCACCCCCCAATGTTGTCACATTTCCTAAGTAAGCTTAAGACTTTCCTAAGCCAAGGAAAGTCAACAATCTCAACTCCCTCCAAAATATCCCAACCACCAAGCCATGAATGCTCTTAAAAAAGCCATAAAGACTCTTACAAGCCCATTCATTGCTCTTACAAGCCATTATGAAGGGTCTTTATGAAGATATTATCCCTTGAGCCTCCTTTGTTGACTCATCCATCCCCTTGCCTCCATCCACTCACCTTGTGACATGTGTCACTCCCTGGTTGGTGCTAAACAAGCACAATCCATGTGCTCCCATTTGAGTGCATCCTAGCCCTCCTTAAGCTTTCATCTCTCCTTGCATCTTAACCCTCCATCCCTCAAGCCCTTAGCCTATAAATTGAATCCCCTCCCAAGCCATTTCATCACAACTTTTGAGCTAAAGTTATAATGCCATTTTAAGACCAAGTTTTATACCAATCTCATACATCCACACCAAAAATCTCAAAAATCTCTATTGAAGCTAGTTTGAAGCTTGAGCATACATCCCATAATCCTACCAAACTAATCCATTAGACTCATCCATACATCAAGAGAATAATCTCATTGAGAGAGCCATTCTATGGCTCATATTCTCATTTGAGGATTTCTCTTTTGGTCTCTCTTATATGTTATAGTAATTTTGTTAGTTAATGCTTTGTTCTTTTAATAGATTAGTATTCATTTGCTAACATATTTCTCATATACACTTGCAACTCAATTTGAACTTGTTTCAACTCGGTGACTGAAAACTCGAGAGAAATCTCTTGATTGACAAGTGTATCTGGCACTGTATCAGGTTCAATGAAAACAAATCTTCTGTAGTCTTTTGGTTCCTTTTTGTGGGTGAATGCACAAAGTTGGGTCACAATTCCGTGGAAGTCATATCCGCAGAATGAGAGCTCTTAGAAACGGGTACCCAATTTTAAGAAATGGGCACCCATTTTTGGCGTGGGTGCCCGACCCTAAATTTAAAAAATAGGCACCCATTATTTTTAAAAATCGGGTACCTATTTTTTATTTTCAAAAAAAGGGTACCCATTTCTCAAAAAATTAAAAATTTGAATTTTTAAGAAACGGGTACCTATTTTTTAAAAGTAAAAAATGGGTACCTGTTTCTTAAAAATTCAAATTTTAAATTTTTTGGCAGATTTCACATGTCGCTTTTAGCTTTTCAAAATGGGTACACATTTTTTGAAATTCAAATAACGGGTGCCCGTTTCTTACAACATGAGGCAGGATTTTTTTTTCCTGCCTCGGATTTTGGTTTGAGACAGGCTTGGTGAGACTAAGCCTATGCCTTGGCCTCTCAAGATTTGGCTAAGGCATTGAACTGACAAATTCATGCCTTGCCATAATTTTTAGAGGGTCTTCCCGATCAAATTTTTTTACAAAAAAAAAAACCCATTAGAGCTCTCACTGTCCTGATTTCAGAAATATAAATTTTATAGTGTTATGACTTTATTTACTATTAAATTGTATTATTTTTTAATCAAAGGTGGTACCTAAATGTAAAATAGCAACATTCACTAAAACTTTAATTATAATTTTTCTTAAATTAATTTATATGTCATCAATCTACATTCAGTTCTTTTGAAGTTTAAAAAAAAAAAATTGAAAAAAGTGAAGTTTTGATCAAATTATGGTGTCCGTACATGAGAGGTTTAAAAATTTTCCTTTATAGCCAATTAAAAATTAATTTTTACAAAAATATTCATTAAAAAATTCAAGAAATATATTCTCATCAATCTTTGGTGTGTCAAGTAACACCATTTAAAAGGATTTGCAAAAATTCATTCATTTGTGTCAAATTATGGTGTCCGTACATGAGCGTGGTATGGTTCTAAAACATGCATTTTGAAAAAGTAGTTTTTAAAGACCCATACCAAAAAAAAATCCATCATATGGGTATACAAATAAATTACATATTCAAAAAGAAGATTGTAGGCACTACAATTTTTATTTCTAAAGTTTTTTTATATTTAATCTCTAAATGGCTCAAATTTTGGCATCAATTGACAAAATATTTCAAAAACAGGAAAAACACTTCCACTTTTTGGCCAAAAGTGAGACCCATCTTCTTGCACTGACCCTTGCTTTCTTCTTCAGTCCTTTTTGCAAACTCATCAACTTTCACATGTGCACTTTCTATAATTTTATGAGTAGACAAATTCAAACATCTATATGCCTTACTCTTGCAAGAATATCCCAAAAATATGCTTTCATCACCCTTCACATCAAATTTTCCTTTTCTAGATTCTTTCAAGATATAACATTTACTTCCAAATACTTTTAGGTAACTTATATTGGGTTTATAGCCATACCATAACTCATAGGGGGTTTTGGATGAGTCCTTTAAGTGTACTTGGTTCAAGGTATGAACTGTAGTGTTGATAGCTTCCTTACAATATTTGATAGCAATGCTCTTTTCAATCATTAGAGTTCATGCACAATCCATGATAGATTTGTTCCTCCTTTCAACTATTCCATTCTGTTCGGGAGTTCTAGGAGCTGATACCTGTCTTTTGATTCCTCTTTCAATGCAAAATTTATTGAATTCATGGGAGATGAATTCACCACCTCTGTCTGATCTCAAGCATTTCAATCTTTTCCTTGTTTTTTTCTCTACTCTGGCCAAATACCATTTGAAATTCTCAAAAGCTTTTGACTTCTCTCTCAGATACATAACAGTCATCATTCTAGAGTAGTCATCAACAAAAAGAATGAAGAACTTTTCTCCAGTATAGCTCTCAATTTCAATAAGTCCACACAAATTAGTATGCAAAATTTCCAAAATTTCTTCAGACTGATAGTTTTTACTTTTAAAGCTAGTCTTTCCCATCTTACCAATCTGACAATTCTTGCATAGACCAACCTTAGGTTTCTTTATAGTAGGAATGCCTATTACTTTCGTGAATTTACTTATTTTTACCAAGTTATCAAAATTTACATGACATAACCTTCTGTGCCATAACCAACTTTCTTCAACTTGAGCAATAAAACATGAACATTCACCAAGTTCAAGATAGAACACGTTACCTTTTGTTTGTATGCCTAATCCAATTAGCTTTCCTTTGTCATCCAATAGTCTTTCCTTTCCATGCATGAATTCCACCTTGAATCCAATATTGATTAGCTATGCCACACTCAATAGATTGTGTTTTAGTGCTTCAACCCAATAGGAATTATCACATACAAGCTCTTTGGTCAGTGAGATTCTTTCTCTTCCTTTTATACAACAAGGTTCATTATTACCAAACCTCACACTACCACCATCATAGTCTTCAAAATGTTCAAACTTTGTTTTGTCACCAATCATATGATGAGAACAACCACTGTCTATGATCCATGTATCATTTTTGCTCACATGAGAGATAAGTGCCATCTTATCTTCCTCATCATTATCAGATTCATCTTTCACAACAATGTAAACAATTTCATCTTCAATATTATCAGAATCCATAGAATCCTTAGCCATGAAACATGTTTTCTTACCTTTGTCCTTGAATGATTTGAAGTCTTTCTTGCCATTACACTTGTGATCTTTTTTCTCATCCTTGTTTTGCTTGTTTGGGCACCTTGCAACAATATGACCAATTTCCTTACATGAAAAATAGATTAGAGGAACCTTACCTTTGTATTTTCCTTTGCCTCTAGAATATTTCCTTGTAAGTAGAGCTTCAACCACCTCAAGATCACTGTTAGAACTTTCTTCTGATTCTTCTTCACTTTCTGACTGAGAATCCTTTTATCTTCTTGCCCTTTTCTTTGAGTGCGAGCTTGGCTTCAAATGCTAATTCAATGTTCTTGGAAGTTGGAAAATAGTTGTTATAGTTATCTAGCTCAAATGTAGTCAGTCTTCCTACTATGGCCTCTAAATTTATCTTATGATTTGCTTCACATCTTCTTTCTTGAATTGCAGAAACTCTAATTGCATAAATGGGAAGCAATGTTCTAAGAACTTTACTTACAATTGTTTCCTCTTTGATAGCTCCTCCAGAAACCTTGATTGCACTGACACTTGCTTTGACTCTTTCAACATATTTGGCAATGTTTTCATCCTCTCCCATCCTCATCCAATCAAATTTTCCTCTTAGACTTTCTGCTTTGGCTCTCCTCACATTGTCATCACCTCCATAGATATCTTTTAGCTTATTCCACATTTCAAAGGCAGTTTTGCAGTCCTTGATATCATCAAATTCTTTATAGCTTAGGGCAGATGCAATGTCTATCATCATGGTGTTATGAGTCTTTTTCTTAGCAATATCATTAATAGATAATGTGCCAGAAGGAGTTGTATATTCTTCATCAAGATATTTCAATCCTGTATCTCCAATGGAAGCTAAATGGAGTCTCATCAATCCCTTCCATGCTGAAAAGTTATCCCTGTTAAGCCTTGGAATTTCCCTCTTGTAAGACATCTTGATCTTTAGCTTAGATCCTTGAAATCCTTCCTACAAGCACCAAAAGCTTTGATACCAATTGTTGGAAATATAGATGGAGTAACTGAGGGGGGGGGGGGGGGGGGGTGGGTTACCACAAAAACAAATCCACAGATCTCTTAGATGTCTTATAAAACTAGTTACTATTGTCACTCGGTAACCACACAAAAAAATGTTGTAACTTGGTAGATGCAATGTATGTTATCTTTAACATAACTTAAACATTCATAGTGATTAACATGCATGCATAAAGAAATAACATGAACACAAGAGACACCAGATTTAACGTGGAAACTCAATATGGAAAAAACTACCAAGTAACTAGCTACTAATTTTCACTCTTCTAAAGTGAGCCCTATTAGGAGCCAACCCCATTAAAGGTTACAAAACACATTGTTAGTTGTGACCTTGTTAGAGGATTTAATCACCTTGCTAGGAGTGGCCTTGCTAGAGGACTTTTAGAACAATTCAATAGACTGTCACCTTGTTAGAGGATTTATAAAATGGTTGTTAAACCAACTCTGTTAAGAGATATAGAAATCACTGCTACAATGTGAGAAAGTAACAATGAATTGACCTGAATGAGGTGCAACTAAATTGCTGATACAAATCTCTATTCTGCTTTACTAGATCCTCTTCTAATCGAATACAACTTTGCTGCTCCTCAAGGATATCTGATCCTTCTTCAAAATTCACTCACACTTTCCTCTTCACATAATCAACACACTTGCATGCTCATTCATTACAATTTAGAATTCACAACTTGACCTTTTATTTATACCTTACAAATTGTCAAGTCAGCTCATTTAGAAGTTACAATTACCAATAATCATTACATCAGTCGGCTACAATCGTTACATAAAACAATTAAGCTTTATTTATCAAAATAATGAAATCCTTCATTAGCTGACCTTGCTTGGTAAACACTGCTCCAAAAATGATTTCCAGTGTTAACCAACTGAAGCTCGGTGAACATTGCGAGCTATGCAAAATCCTTTGGAGATTGAGTGAACTTGGTAAACACTAACTTTCCTTTTCTAACCTTGTGAGCTCGGTTTCCACTGACTTCTACCACAAAATCCTTTGACACCCGAGTGAGCTCGGTAGACACTGTTTCCATAGAGCAATTTCCAAGAATGCTCGGTAGATTCTAGAACTTGCTTTGCTGACCAACTGAGCTTGGTAGACTCTGTCTGCTAACTAATATGACATTTGTGTAACATCAGAGACAACACACAATTGAACAATTGTATCCAACACATCGAGTCACTCAATGAAAGAGCATCCGAACTAGTTCACACATATCCACCAAGCGTAGTTTCAATTGAGTTAATCATCCACCAAGTTGTATACCAACTGAGCACCACAAAGATCATAAAGCTTGAGTTCCACTGAATACCACCAAGGTTACCTAGTGCATTCAGCCACCGAGTTTGTCAGTAAAGCCACACATCTTCCAACCAAGAACTGCTAAGATATGACTGAGCAACATCAACTAAGCACAAGTTCATCTGCCGAGCACATTTAGTGAACACCTAAGAACACTCCAAAGAAACAATTGAGCACCCCTCCAATAACTCCAAAGTAGTTACCGAGCACAAACTAATTGGAACCACGATGCTCCTAAATCAAGGCGACAGGAGCGTTCTCCCTTTTTTTCTCTCATGTTCCAAGTAAACCCACATTTCCCTCAACCTCTTCGACTAAGTCAATTTCAACCCTTGTATCTCCAACTTTCATTCCTCATTTTTAGATTGTGCCACCTAAGCTTGTGGTCACCAAAACTATATAAAAGAAGCATCCTTTCTCCTATTTAGCTAAATAGCAATCATAGAGATTTTGGCATTCTAGAAATCATAGCAATCTTGAGATCATTTTGTGAGCATTTTGAAGAACGTCATAATTTAATAAAATCAATAATATTTAGGACTTCGTACAATCATCTTGATTGATCCATTCATCTCATTATCCATTGATTTCAACTTGTGTTTTTAGACATTCTAGGAATCATTCTAGTTTTGCATTGAATCATAGCATCTCCAAACTTTTGATAGCAACTTGAAAAAGGAGTAGATTTGCAAAGTCCAAGAGCTCACCAATCAAGTACTTAAAGCTAGGAGGACAATAAAGACAAGCTACAAGTGGTAAAACAAGGTAAAGATTATGTTTTAAGTTCTCTTTCCTCTTATAATCTTAATTGCATATGCATATTGAGTTGAATTTAATTATTTAATCAAGTTTTATTTATTTTGAGCTATATTTTTGTATATAATATCGAGGCACCCAAAACTGAAACTCATATCTTCATCAGATGCACCATAAGAGGAAGCATGTGTTATGAAAAATACAATGGTGTAGAAATTGTATAGAAGAGAAAACACACATAATACAACATTTACATGGAAAAACTTGGTAAAAATATAAGTTAGTAAAAAATCACAGGCCAATCACTCAACTCTATTTGTCAGGAATTTTTATTGTTATAGAAATGTTCAGAACATATAAACAATCATGACCTATATTGTTATGAGTTTAATTGATTCCCCACATCTAACACATTTCTTTTCCATAATCATATTTTAATAAAATATTAAAATATAAAACTCTATGGTAGTTCATATAGAGAAGTGTAGTTATTTGGGCACGATCTTGGCCTCATCCCTTGCCTCATCCCTTGCCTCATCCCTTATAATGTTTGAGTCCTGCACTCAGCAAGACTTGATCCTTGGTGGGCTCTTTATGAGCCATCCAACTTCACTAGTAGACTAAGGGCCCATTGACGACTAAGCTTTTTCATTTGACATTGTTGCTTATTTAATGTGACCTAAGGGAGAGATATCCAAAATCAAAATAAGAAGTTCACAAAAACTTATTGAGATCATTTAATAGACTAAGTTTTCTTGTTTGATCCAAATGCATGTGGAACAATATTAAAAAGCTTTTTGATTTGATATTGGCCTATGTGATGCTACCTAGGGGAAGGATATCTAGACCCAAAATAAGAGATTCACAAAAATTAATTGAGATTAAACATACTAAGCTTTCATGTTTGATTCAAATGTCTTGTTTACACTACCTAAGTTGGCATGTCTACATCAAAACCAAATAAAATAATAATAAACAACATGCACTATTGTATAATGTTCACTTAGATAAGAAAACATATGAGGGATGAGATATTACTGATAGATAAGACAAGTAGAGTGACTAGGAACCATATGAACAGCTCGGTACTCCATGTCAATCCACACCCATTCTAATCAGCGTAAACATTATACACTAAGGTTTGATTTGTAGACTAAAAGTGATAAATAGTCAAACTTGACTTTTTTTCTAAAGCTTAATTTTTCCTTTAGTGTGTAATGTTTAAGGTTGGTCCACACACCCTCCTTCCAAACAATCATAGGTAAAATGGGGATGAAATCTCCTTATAGCCTCCACCCAGATCAACTGAAGTGAAAACACCACCATCAACTTGAAGAAAAGAAGCCATCTTAGCAAATGAATCATGTGAAAGGCCAAGGGTTCCAACTAGATTACCATCTTCACCATCATTCACTCCTTTGCAACATCTAAATTTGAATTTCCAAACTTGTTCCTATTTCTACTCATCTTCTTCACCAACAAGTATCCTACCCTTAATTATTATCATTGCAATTATCTACATGAACCTTAATCTAGTTCATATAGAGAAGTGAATTTATCTTCTATAAAAATATATGCTACACCACCTCATAATATCTCACACCAAAAATTAAACATAAAAAAGTATGGAGACATTGCATTGCTTCAATAGATTAATATTTTTTATTTGACTTGGCTTCTTATTTATTGCTACATAAGGGAGGGATATCCAAAATCAAAATAAGAAGTTCACAAAAACTAATTGAAATCAAATAAACTAAGTTTTCATGTTTGATTCAAATGCACACCTAACACTATTACAAAGCTTTTTGATTTGACATTGTTGGATATTTAATGTTGCCTAAGGTAGGGATGTCTAGAACCAAAGCAAGAAGTTCACAAAAAGTAATTGAGATTAAATAGACTAAGCTTCATGTTTGATTCGAATGTCTTGTTAACACTACCTAAGGTTGGCATGTTTTACATCAAAACAAAATAAAATAATAATAAGCAAAATGCACCATGGTATAATTTTCACTTAGATAGGGACACATATGAAGGATGATATATTATTGATATATAAGACAAGTAGAGTGACTAAGAACCATATGAAGAGCTCGGTGCTCTAGGGGAGAGAGGTCCCAATACTTGAGTGCACTTGAATAGCTAATGTGACATCACATCATTGGTAGTTTTTTTACAACTAAAGGTGCATTTCATTAAATTATAGGCATTCATCATTGTAAGTTAATAGCTTTAAAGTAACAATTATAGGTGCAATATTGTAAAAAAATGGACATTAAGATAATAAGTATTGATATTAAGTAAGTGTGGATATCAAATGAACAACTCCTATTACAACCATTGCAATGAGTTCAAGCACTCATCCTACTCATCCTTTCTGTGGGCCAATTTAAGAATTGTATCTTGTGGTTCAAGCTCATTTGGACTAGACACTTCTTTCCCTTTGCCCAAACTATGAGAAAGTCAAATTGAGGCATCATGAGTTCACTTTCTTAAACTTAGATGTGATGTGAGTTCTTAACATTGTACTAAGAATCAAGTAAACTTAGAAGTGCACCATTTAGAAAACTCCAATTTTAGCTTCTATATATATATATATATTGATGAATAGTCCTTTTCATATTAGAAAACTCCAATTTTTAAATAAATATTTCTTTTAAGTTACCCCAATTAATTCTTAAATTGGCCCACAAAAATATTTCTATTAAGAATTATTACACAAATATTTTTAAATAAATATTTTTTTTAAGTTACCCATATTTGACTCTTAGATTGTGACTTTATATCTATTTTTTTAATGTATAAATAAATATTTATATATCCTAATTAATCAAATGTTGGCCCACTATTCATAAAACTAAAATTTATGATTAGACATTGTTGCCTATTTAATGCTACCTAAGAAAGGTATATCCAGCACCAATAAGAAGCAGCCAACAAGGAATGGAGGTCAAACATTCGAATGCCTTGCTTCACCCCATAATCAAGTAAAAGAATAATGACAAGTAGCCAAAATGGATTACGGTATAATACTCACTCAGTTCTAGTAATTTCCTTGCATTTTGAGCTGGGGAATGGTTTGGGTAATATTCGACCGACAAGGCCATACACTGTTACCATAAAGTGACAGAGCAACAGGTCTCGTTTTAGAGAAAATGAAGAGCAAAATGCTTGCTTAGCAAGTCTTGGGAGGGGCCAGGGCAGACGCTGTCATGAGTCATGAGAAGGACATGAATTCTTTCTTTTGGGTGTTGGGAAGCTTCGAGGAAGGACCCCTCTTTGTGGGGCCAATGGAAGCAGCTTCTGCTTCTGCTTCCACTTGGGAGGATTGTCCTGCCTCAGAAAACCCTATTTAATAGACCTTTTATTAGATCATTGCCCACAATACGAGGAGAATTCGGGAGTTGGATTTTAAGATAAAGGAGTGGGAAATTCAGTTATTGCATGGCAGCAAAGTTGCAGATGCGAGGTTCCGTCAGTGGAGTCAAAAGAGGATTGAACAAGATTATCTGGGGTAACCTTAGAGACCCTTCAGACTCCCACATTTTCCAAAACCCTCTCATTCAGGGAGCATTTAGGTATTGTTTAGAAAAATGCCCAATTCTCTTTTGTTTCTGGATATTTCATGGATTCAAACTTGGGTCTCTCGAGATCTTTATATTTGCATATATGTTGTCAGTATGAATTATATAATGAGAGGCACACACCCAATGACCTTAACTTCTTGTTGAATATGCTGCAGATGCAGGGTTTTTGCGACAGCTTTATTTGACAACTAACTTTTGCATTCCTCTTCATATGTTCATGTGGGAAACTCCATTGCTGTATTACGTTTATGTCTGCTCTGTGGGTCATAGCAGAAGTCCTTCAGGTCACTAGGTTTTAAAGGTTTTCTTCTTTTGTAATCTTTATCTGCTAATCTCTTCTCACTTTCACGCTTTGAACGTGTATCATTCAACCTCCATCTGATGGATGCTGTCCTAGTTTGATCCCTCCTATTGTAAGAAGTGCGAATTGTCCCTTCCAAAGTTCTCACTTCCAAGGCTTCAATGATCCCTATGATCCACACTTCGTTGAGGTCCTAACTATCTTTTAAAAACAAATTATTTGGAAAAGTAGAATTTGAATTCAAGATGTTCTTAATTAGTTTATATGATTTTGCTACAAATAAGTTACATTCGGATTGATAATGTGCTAGTTAAAGAAGGGTCAAATAATTTGGAGGGTCCTCCTTAATTTGAGTCCTAACTGGTTCATAAGAAGTGGCCAGACAAAGTTTGAAGTAGCTGTAACTTGGTTTAAGAGGGTGTTTGGAATCAGTCACACCTAGAATGTGATGATATATTGGTCGAATAGGGACCAACAGTTAAAACATAGTATTCATTGAATTTTAACGTATATTGAAGGATTTAGTACAATTGTTTTTTCAGGAAAGGTGTGCATTCATATGTGTACGAGAAGAATGAAGAGGGTGGTGTTCTTCTGGAGAAGGTACCAGATGATGTAATAATCCAGGCAGAGACTCAGAAGAGCTGGGTGCCACACCCCAAGACTGGTGTCTTTGGTCCTGCAGAGGAACACAGCTGGACAGGTGGCAAGCTTAACCACTCTCAGGACGACAAGACCAGTGAAGAATCAGTTCTTGAGCAACAAGTCTGGTTCCGTCCCTTGGAAGGCCTTGAAAAGCAGCCCTACAACTGATGAGTGAAACTCATCATGGGTTTATGTAAATATTGGACATTATACTTGTTTAAGAATAAGCATAAAGCCTGGTGTGGCTCATGGACAAACTCATATCATAGTTTAGTATTCTATTATATATCAGTGATAATACTATTGTTGAAGGATTTAGTGTGTAGAGTATATATCTTTGTCTCAGTAGTAGAATTACTTGAGGATGTGGTGTGTAGAGGCTTCCTCCCCAACCTTTATGTATTGTTATTGGTATTATTAAGTATAATGGTTTCTATATGTAATTCTCTTCAGATTTGCTTGCATATAGTTTCACCTTTCTTTTGTCAGTGGATATTCCCTGACTGCAAATTACAGTTTAATGGACATTTTAATAGTAATTCTGTTTGGGTTTAACATGTTAAACAATCAGACCATATGCAATTTCTATGAGGACTTGACATTGGACTGGACATGACTCTCCATTCTCAGTCGCCTAATAATAGTTAATTTTTCTTCCGTCTGAAGAATTACCTTTGTAGAGTCTGTATCATTGCAGCGTATCCCTTTTTATTAACCAATCTCTGAATGACGTGCATACGTTGTTCCACTATGCACATGACTCTATACAAATTTTTCTCATCTGAAAAAAAAAGTTCTAAATCTATTTAACAGGAGTATTAGTATTTCTGATATGCATTATTAACAGAGTTAATAGAAAACAAAGATAGGATCTACTTTTTTAAAATAACTTTAGATTGAAAATTTAGAATATTATAAAATTCTTAATGCAAAAATACAACTGTTCTCTAATACAAAAATTAGAGAATGATAAAATTAAGGAGAAACCTTTTATAGACCGTACAATGATGAATTTCTCTATAATAGTTCAGTGGTAGAGATTTCTGTGAAAAGTTTAGAGCAGCGAATCTTTGTACTTGGGTAAAACAAGAGGAGTCAGAATAATTTGGCTTTAAATCATCTGAAATTTGGGCATGTAAGACGTAAATATGTGTTGTGTCTTGTTTTACTATATTGCATTGTTTTTCTTGAGTTCTTTGTTATATACTATTATATAAAATAAATTCTAAAAACTAGATGTATGACTCGGATTTAAAACATATCAAGTATTCAACACACATCTTGCTTTATAGCAATTAGGGATGTTTTTAATCTACCATGGCTCCCAGAATTATAGGAAAATGGTAAGAAAAACTACACTATGACAATTAAACACCAACGCTTCATAATTCATGATATTGTTAGAGCTTTTGGAAAAATTGTGTTAAAATTTTTTGTAAGTTGATATCTCATAATTAATTTTGGATAGAATGTTTCATAAGGCACAATACTTGTGGAAGGTTTTGAAAGTGGGGTGGCAAGTTAATTGGATTTGACTCAAACAATAGATATCTTGATAATAACAAAACTGCCATCTTTTACCACTCTTGAAGATTAACATCAACTCTTATACATTGACTTCAAAAAAAATCTACTTTACCTCCAAAGTAATACAGTATTTTTAAAAAACTAACTAAAAATTAAAATGGTTAGTAGATAAACACCAAATAAATATAGTAAAAGAAATCATGTGTAAATGCTAAACCAAAAGACATAACATTATTGTTTTTAATTGTAATCTAAAACAAGTAAAAAATTGAATCAATAATATATTTAGTTTTAGAATGGTTAAAGAGAACCAGTAGTATTATAATTAAAATTTAAAATATTTACAATGAGTGTAATTATATTGGATAATTATAATTCTAATTATAATAAGATTAAATTTAATAACTAATAATGAGCTTCTACTTTAACATACTTAAATTTAAAATGAATTTATTACAACTATAAACTCTTCCATTAAATTAGAGGAAGTGGTTCCATGAATTTTATATGTGAATAGTTTTAAAAAATCAACTCCTAAATTCAAGGAAGTTTGTGGTGTTATAAATTTTAAAATTAAAAATTTAATCTTTGGTGGGATTATGTGGCTATTTCCAACCCCATTTCATTTGCACCTGTCGAGCTCCTATTTTATAGGAGTAGACGCTCCACAAAAATAGAGTCCAGACCTCTCTCATGAAACCCCTGCCTAAATAAATAAATAAAAGCAACAGAAACAGTATTACAAGAAATAAAAGTAAATATTAAATAATAAAATCATTTATAATTTCTACAATTCCTTTCCTTTCAATACAAAAATATTAAAGTATAGAAGTGATTCTTTTTCATGTCGTACACGTACATACTTCAAATAAGATTCCAATATTGTGGGCAAGGACATGTCTTTATACTCCACTTTTATCAAATTCTTAAAAAAGAGTCATAATATCACAATCAGCAATAAATATAAATTATATTGGGATGCAAGAAATTACATCTGAAGTGTCCATTTCAGATGCAACTCTACACCTAATCTGGGACCTTCAGAAAATTGTCTCATTTTAATATCTCAATATCAACATCAATTACATATTCATTAACCAAATTAATATGTTGTGTCCTCACTAGTATGCCTTTGAATTTCAGCCATTATTCAATAACACAAAATATAAAATCCTCATAAAATTTTGTTGTTGCCTCATTACTCGTAACTATTTAACCTATCTTCAAGAGTGGATATGGCGGATTTTGCTCTCTATTTTAGAGTCAATATATTTTGAAATCCTATCAAATCTTAAACATAGAAGTAAGAGTAAATGATAAATATATTTAATTTTGTGGTTAAAGAATAAATGATTTCTATATTTTTTCCTTTTTTATATTTAAAATTAAAGTATAATATTTCTATTTATATTTAGTTTTTTTATTAGAAAATTATATTTGTATTATGAAAGGTGAATCTTATTGTTATATAAGTATTTTGTATTTAAAGAAATAGTATGATAGTTTTTTTTGGTAAACTAATACAATAAAATTAGGGCGGCGTCTTCTTATAACTAATCCATATGGAAACTAACAAGAGAGAACCAACAATAACATATGAAAATTAATTGCACAACAACATCATTAATAAAAGAGCATAATCAACAAGAGACGCGATGCGTCATAGTTCCTACCTAACGCATAATGGTTGTAGAGGTGTAGATGAGTGAGAATCTAAATTAACATTGTGAATGCATTAATTTTTGCCTAGAAATGCACTTGTGATCTGATAGGATTGCTCATATTTTGTTGTTAAATTCTCGTCTTAGAAATGCACTTGTGATTTGATAGGATGGCTCATATTTTTAATCATTAGCATTGGACAAAAACTAGGATAGAGATATAGATAGAGATAAATAGCAGTATAAAAAAATAACAACATAAACATATATGCAGAGGGGGAAAAAAAAGATAGATAATATAGAGGAGGAAGAGGAAGAGAGATAAAATAGTAAGATAGTGATACCAACATAAGTTGTGTGTGCGAGAGAGAGAATTAAAGATAATTATTTTTCTTAATAAAACAAATAGTTAAAATAAAATCATGGTTATAATAAAAAATTAATATATATTATATTTTAATTAATGAAATTAAGAATTAAATTTTTATATTAAAACTCACATTTCTATAAGAAAAAATGAAATGTATTGAAATATAAAAATATTTTATAAGTAGAACTAATTGTTTAATTTTACACAATTAGAAAAGATTTACTATTTAATGTTTTGTATTTCCAATTTTTTCATAAAATTAAGTAATTTTAAATTATGAAATAATATCTATATAATTTAATATGTACATTTGTAAATAATAAATAGATTTAATACATATAAATTGATGAATAAATATGATGTGATAAATAAGAAATAAAACATAACTATTTAATTTTAATACATAGTTTATAAAAACTTAATAATAATTTATATATTTTTAAGAATTAAATTATTTCTTTTTTTTGTGGTTATTTCTTTAGTATTTTTTTGATATAAAATATAATTATTAATTTAATATTAAAATATATATTTAAGTTTTAAATGTATTTAAACTAAATGATAAATTGTTTAAATAAAAAATATTAATAATAATCAATGAAATAATTTATAAATTGTAACACTTATCAGCTATACATATTACAAACACTATTGTAAAATATAATTAAAAAATAATATTGTTTAACTCATTTTTATAAAAGTAAAATTTTAGTAAATTTTAACTACTTTTATTAAAAAAACAAAGTTTTATAAAAATTAGAAATTCAAATATAAAGATATAACATATTGAAATTATATTAAAAAGACACACATATATATATATTGGAGTATAATTTAAACTTATGCATTACATAGGCAAAAGCCTACAACACAATGATAACTTACAAGCCTCTCATGTGGGAGGTCTTGGGTTCGAATCTACCTTCACTTAACATATTTACAGTGCTACCGGTCACGTTAAAAAGTTTACTAGGCGCACTGCAGTCTAAATAAATAATAATAATTAAAAAAAAAACAACTTATGCATTACATGAAGTTTTAAGAACAAGTTATATCAAATAGTAAAAAATAAACATCAATGTAAAACTAATAATAAATATATTTAAAATAAAAAATATTTAATAGATTGTGATAATTAATATTGATTAGACATGTTGTATGAGGTGGCAGATAAAATGATTGAAAAAATAAAATCTTATCAACTTGTCACAAATGTGGAAAAGATAAAATTTTAATTAATACATTCATTAATGCAAGATGAAGTTGTTAGAAAATATTTGTATTTTTTGTTGAAGGAAATTAATTTTCTCCCCCACTAAAAATACTATGGACCAATAGAATGGATGAAAAATGTGATTTATAAAATAATGAAAAATTAAAAAAAGATATTAGCATTTGAAATCTCATATAATCTTTTAAATACTTTGATTTGATTGGTTTGTGTTAATGTCATATTTGCATTGACATGAATGCATAAGTATTTCTGCCTTGGCAGGAACTAATAATTTAACCAACAAGAAAATATAACCAACCACCCTAACATCTCTTATCAAAAACATATAAAGGAACATAGATAAACCTTTTAACATGTGAATAACTAAGCTACCACTAGATTAGAGCATAATATCTAGATTTGTAAAGTAGGATATAGTTATCAAAATACTACCAAAGTTTAGCATAGTAAATATTAAAATTAATAGTTCTAGACCAAGACCACTTAAGGTCACTTTGACCAAAATTCAAAGTATAAGTCTAGATGAAACTAAGTAAAAGCATAGAAACTAAAACAAGGCCATAGAGGTTGTAGCAAGCCAAAAAGTGGAACCAATAGAGAGGGTCCACCCTAAGTTCTTTTTCCCTTCGATTTGTTGGTCAACATCATCGTGTCCCAATCTTCTATGAGAAACTAGAAGAGAGCCTTTTGGTCTTCAAAATCTTTTTTACTCTTATTATTTTTTATTAATTGAAAAATAGGTTTTAGGGACCTAAATCCCATATACATATCAAAGATTGAATAAATAAACATTTATAGTCCAAAAGACATAAAACCTATATAAAGGATAAAATGTTGGCACAACAAAAAGCTACCCCAAAACCAAAAGGATAGAAAAATACTAACACAAATAACAAACAACTAAGAAGTGGGAGATTCTTCTCCATCATCCATAGGTGTTTCGGTTGTTGCTACTATAGATGGGTTGGGGACTGTCTGGGATCCTTTTGTATTCCCTTCTTCAATGATTAAGCTTGTGCTTCGGGAGGATGGGAAGGGTTTGTCCATTGTTGTGCCTAAGGCAATTGGTACTTCTAGAAAGGGATATGATGTTAGGGCTTCTAGAGGTTTGTTGTCTGACATTGCTAGGGTTGCAACAAGGTCCTTGACTCCTTCAAAGAGGAAGGTTCATGTTCATGTGTGTAACCCCTTTGGGCTTAATTTAGAGGAGGAGATAGTGCAAGATATTGAGATAGAGATTGAAAATATTTCAGATCATGTTGTGGTTTGTCAGATTGAAGGTCTTTGGCCAAGTCTCTAAAACTTGCGTGCATGGATTTCCAGTGAGTGGAAACCAATTTAATCATATATTGTCCACCTTTTCCCCATGGCTAAGGGGTTTTTCACTACTAAGCTTGATAATATTGAGGATCAAAAGTTGATCCTATGTGGTCCTTCTTTCGCCTAGTCGAATCAACATCACCTACTGATGGTGAAACCGTGGCATCCTAGCTTCTCCTCTGCTACTAAAACACTCTATGTTTTTGATTTGGCTTAGTCTATCTTACCTTCCTCTTCATCATTGGGTTGATCCCATCTTGGAAATGGTAGGAGATCTTATTGGTGTTTTCGTGATGGTTGATGAAGAATCATAAATATTTTGTACTCAACCCATGCAAGAATCATTGTTGAGGTGGACATTACTAAGGGTCTACCCAATAAATTTAAAGTTGGGCTTCCTCATGGGAGAAGATGAATTTAGACTCTAGAATATGAAGGAATTCCCTTCAGGTGTAGAAAATGCTAAAATACTAGGTATTTAGCAGTTCTTTACGATCTTCAAAGGCTTGAGACTAATAAGGCATCTTCATGGTGGAAGGGGATTCTTCTAAACACTACACTATTTCTAAGAAGCTTACGTCCACTTCCCCCACTGTTGATCCTTCCTCTCCTATTGTTCTTTCTGCTCACATGTCTGTGCCTACATCAATTGTTGTTCATTGTGTTACTATGGGTAGTGAGGTGGCTAATTTGGATGTTGTTGTAAGTCCACCTACACATGAAGAGATTGTTCATATTGAGGTCCTTGCCAGGGCTTGATCTACTCCTACAGGCCCTCTAGTTGGTCTTGTTGTTAGTGGCTCTAACTATACTATGGTGGGATTTGTTGTGGCACATTTTCTTAGTCTAGATTCTTAAGTGACAATTTCTTTGGCTGAGAAGGGGTGGATCCCTGTTACTAGAAAATATCATAAGAAGTCCTCTCCTTATTTCATCATGAATCTTTGCTCCCAAAAGAATAGAGGCAAAGGAAATTCCTAGTGTTTTCCTTGATTTATTTGGTTAAGGGTTTATTTCCCTTGGGGCAGATTAGCACTTCATTCTTTTTATTTTTCAATCTACCAATCTATTTTGGCCTTGTTTTATAGGGCTCTTATTTGGTGTTTCTTTAAAGTTGTTGCAATCTCTTGTCAATTGGTATTTTTGGTTATGCTTAGTTGAATATCTCTTGGTTGAGAAGTTGTAAACAATTTCAATGTCCCTTCAAAACCTATTTTTACAATTAATCAAAAAACAACAACTAAGACAATAAAAAACAAATAACTTTAGTGATAATTCTCGAGTAACTTGGCAACTTCCTCCTCTAGTGAGTCATAAGGGTTTGCAAAAACCTGGATATCCTCAATCTCTTTGTTGACTTTTTGGGCTTCCAACATCTTGGTAGTGGCCCTAGTCTTTTTGTGAGGCATCAATTGTTCACCCTGATCAACCTCCTAGGAGTTATCAACCTGCGTAATTGCTTTCTCCTGGGGACTCTTTTCCATCTTAAAAACTAAAATCCTTGAGTGTTGAGAAGAAGCTTCTAGAATTTTGTACCTTTGGTCACCAATCTTTATGGGGTATCCTTAATACTAGAAACCTTGCCTTCAATCTCAATGACCTTGGAGACAACACTATCTACCCTTTTGGCATCCTAGGCCAAGAAAAATTCAACCCTTCCGATTGACTTAGTAAGGTCATTGATCATGTCCAGAAAGGTTGAATCATTACCTAAACCAATCTTATCCCAACAATCAATTTTTGTATTACTATCCCTTTGATTTATTTTCACCTCCTTGATTGCATGGAAAACCCACTTCAATGCCTTATTATATCCTTGAACCCCTTTCTTCAATTCTTGTAGGACACCAAACTCATCCTCCTTGTTATAGGAATTAAGCATATCAATTAAATCTCCATCCTCTAATTGGACATTATAGTCTATCTCTCAAATTTTCTCAATCTTTTCTTTCCTACTCTTGTTGGAATCCACCTCCATATGACTAGTACTAGCCTCAACACCACCTGATGAAGCAACAATCTCCCTCTTGGTAGAAGAGAATAGAGCACCCAACTTGGGTGTCCTATTCAGAGGAAAAGGAGGGGAACCAATATATGAATTAGGAAGCTAAAAATTCTTAGAACACAATGGAGAAACAAAAGGAGGAAGGGAAGGAGAAGTAGTTGCATTGTTGCTTGTCTTAGGGGGGGGTGTTAGAGTAAAAGGTTTTAACTTAATTATTTTATTAAGTTACCTTTTGTGCCTTCTAAATATTTCACTTTATGCATTCTCACATTTAATAATTATATCAATTATTAAATGTTTACCTTTTAGGGTTTCCCTTTTAGGTTTTGATATCCTTTTATAAGGATTAATCCTTTGTATTTTGTAATATGATTCCATTATTTGTGAAATAAATATTTCCTATTTTCATAGCTGTCTTCTCATCATTTGCCCCATTCTTCCTTGTGATTGGTTATTTTCATTTAGGTATTCTTTAATTTTTGTGAAATTTTATTTCTTGACTTCTACATGGTATAAGAGTACATATTTGTTGCTTCTTGTTCTAAATTTTGATAATTTTGGAGCTTTAAGGGTTTGAAGATTTTAGAGATATTATGGTTGGATCTAGAGGTGATTCCTTTTTTAGAGCACTTTAGGCCGAAACAAACCTCACAGATGGGCTTGTAGCACCCAAAAACACCTATTTCTATATAAGGTTTGTCAAATTTGGGCATAGTTGACTAATAAGGCAAAAACCATTTGCTTTCAAGTTGTATGGCTTAGGTACACAAATTGAAATACATAAGTTGTTTGATTTTATTCTAAAACATTTTCTTTCTTAACTAAATACTATTTAATATTTAATAGATAAAGAAAAATATTTACTTGTTTAAACAATATAATAAAAAGTAAATAATAAAATGAAAATAAATGTTTAATTTTAACTCAAAAAAATCGAATTTCAAATATCTATCATATTAAATATGAATTTATAAGATTGTATAAAAATGTCATTTATAAGGGAATTAAATATTTATTGAAGATCCGACTCATTATTAGTCAAGCACAACTAAATTTAAAAGGTCTCTGCATAATCTGTATTACAAGAGAACTGCCTGATGAGTTTAAATCAATTAATTTTATTTTTTTAAATCATCCCATCAAGTGTCCATGACTTTAAATCAATTTTTTTTTTTTAAATTATATATTTTAAAAATGTTTTCTTTATAGTATTTTTAATTATTTAAAATTTTATAATTAATGAATTTTTAAATATATATATTTTTAATGGTTATTAAAATAATTCAGTTTTATTTAATTAAGTTAAAAATTTTAATATTATTAATTAACTAATTTGGTTATTATGAATTTAAATTATATATTTATATATTAGTTTTAAATGATGAGTTTTGGAAATGGTTTCTATTTTTAAACCAGTAAGATTATCTTTGGATTCCCTAGTCTTATAAAATAGGTACTCAACATTATCGCCCATAAAATTTTAGGCCACTTCCTACGACTATAGATAGTTCTATAGAATCCCTCCCCTACTATTCTTTCTAAAGGCCCGATTATTCTTCGCTCCGCTCCCTAGATTCCCTATCTAATGTGGGGTCCATAAAATTCTAGGGCCTATAATGTTTTGTCTTGTTGCCTACCATTTTGATTATTTATTCTATAGGCCCTACCCTAGCCTAAAATTTTATGGGTATGGGTTATAGGCATGTTTGGTTTGCATGCAGAGTGACTGTTCATCAAGCCCTACTCTATAATGGGATACAATTCTATGGGCTTTAATCGATCACTGCCTAGAAGTCTCCACTCCATAATTGGGTAGGGCCCTCTCCTTTTTTTGGGCTGGGTGGAGAGGGATGCCTGCCTACCTAAATAAAGCAGCCCAATAGGGCAGAGGGAGATGGATAGAACTCGTGCGTGCAGAGTGCCCTACGGCCCCAAACAGATTATTGGAAGGAGGCCCCTACTATCTATTGTTCGAGCCTGTTTAATTGCCTACTATTCCCCCTAAATAGATTATTCGGGGAGGGTGGGATAAGATAGCTTCTATTGTTCAGGAGACTTCAATAAGCAGCTAGTCGAGCCCCTACTCTTATCGTTCCCATGAACCTGCCGGTTTGGGATCGCCCACCCCTACTATTCTAAGGCGATTATTGTGTCGGGATGTCTGCAGATTGATTATCCGGTAGAACCACTAGTATCTATCCACCCTCACCCAACCTCGAATAGTTCTATGGGCCTATAGTTTCTAAAGGCAGATTTCCCCACCCGACTATTTTAGTGGGAATAATCTGTTTAGGGGCTATCCTATCCCTATCAATTTTAGGGGAGGGTAGGGGGCCTATCCTATCCCTATCAATTTTAGGGTAGGCCCTAAAATACATTATTGTCCCCCACTCGGCTATTTTAGTGGGCCCCATACCTACCGATCAATCAATAGGCGATAGGCTAGGCCATACCTAAAAATTATAGGGCCCCCTAAAAAGCCTATCAAAATAGTGGGGGACAAACCATACCTAAAAATTATAGGGCTAGGCTAGGGGGAATAATCTATTTTAGGCCCACTTAAATATAGGGTAGGGGTTGGGGTAACATGGTGCAGTGGGGGGAGGCCCCTATTATTCTATGCACCATCCCCCCTGCAGGGTGCATGTAGAGGTATATTATTGTTGGGTGGGGCCCCTACCCCTACTATTCTAAGGGCCCGCCCCTATAATTTTATGGGCACATATTATTGTAGCCTATAGAAACAATGGGGGCAGACCGCCCTAAAATTTTATGGTATGGGTATGGGCATAAAATTATAGGGCTAGGTGTTCTGCATGTTACGTATAGAATCTTTGAGTGCAACAAGTTTCTTTCTTTCTTTCTATAGTACATGCCATTGGGCCCCTATGATAATATACCTCCCGCCTGCTATAGAAGAGTAGGGGGCCCATAAAAGCCTTTTAGGGAGGGCCCCTTTAGATAGTAGGGGCTGGCAGGAGGAGAGATTCTGCATAGTGGCAGGTAGATGCTAAACATTGGGCGGTTCAGTCAGTTCAATGCCTATTGTATCGAAATGCATTGGATGGATGCTCGGGCATTGGGAGGGAAGGACGCTTCCAAAGGTGAAAGGCCATGGGGAGATACCGTCTGTGATCCATGGATCTTCGATCAAGAAATCGTGTCCCACTCCCTACCTCTATAGTGGGGGGTGAAGGCGAAGCGACTTAGCGAACTGAAACATCTAAGTAGCTAGAGGAAAGGAAATCAATCGAGACCCCATTAGTAGCGGTGAGCGAAAGTGGATTGGGAAAATATCCATCAGCGAAGCCTTGCCCCCCGCTGCTGGCAAATCAATAGGGTGCCATACCTTTTGCCGGTAGGGAATAGATGGCCCTACATGCATGCAAGATGGTGCGTGCCAGTTGGGGGCCCCTACAATTCTATGGTAGCTATAGAATCTGGGAGCTGGGTTCTTTATAATATAGGGGGCCTGCCTGCCTGCAGAGGTAGGGTTCATCAGTGGGGCTCTTCTTCTTTGTGCAATTCATTCAACTAATCTTCATGCCCTACCCCTAGCCTATAATTTTATGGTATGGCCCATACCTAACCATACCTCAAAATTATAGGGCTAGGGCTAGGGCTAGGGAAATCAATCATATTTTAGGGGAGGGGCCCCTCTTCATATTATTGAGGGGCCTATCATTTTATGGGCCCCCTAAATAGATTATTGTAAGGGCCTATCATTTTTTAGGCTCAAGTGAATGCCTAGGCCTATAGATAGTAAGGGCCTTACCTTCATTATCATGAAGTGGGCCTATCATTTTTTAGGCTTGTCTTCATTAAATGCCCCCCTACTCCCTACCCCTACCCCTACCCCTACTATTATAAGGTAAGGGTAAGGTAAGGGGAAGGGGTAGGCATCCAGGATGAGGCCCTAACTATCTATAGGCCTGGTTTCCCCGTAGGCATGAATTGAACCCAGGGTGGATGATGGAAAACTGGGGGGAACTATGAAAAGGTTGGAAGATCTGGCCAAAGAAGGTGATAGCCCTATAGATTGGTTCCCCACCCCCTAGCAGGGGTGGCCCCTACTATTCTCTAAGCATGAGGAGGGGGGATAGTTTTCATGGATAGGGCGCCCCAGGCCCCCTGCATGTAGGGGGCCCTGCATACCGATGAACCCTACTATCTAGCCGGGTTCGATTCTTCCTAGTTGAGTAAAACGTGGAGTGTTTGAATCCAAGGGACCACCCTCTAAGCCCAAGTATTCCTCAATGATCGATAGCCTACAAGTACTATGAGGGAAAGGTGAAAAGAACCTAAGAAAAGGGAGTGCAACAGACCTGGAATCCGATGCATGTAAACAATCAGTCAGTCGCGGCGTAGAATCACTTGAATGACTAATGATAGTCAGTCCCAACGCCCCCATGAACACCCCCACTATAGAGGATAGGGACCATAGGGGTAGGGGCCCGTGCCTATAATTTTATGGGTAGGGTCCCCCTGCACCTGCAGGGTCCCCGGTGGGTGGGTGGGCGTTGGCAGGTCAGTGTAGCGTTGAATGGTGTACCTTTTGCATAATGGGTCAACAAGTAAATGGGAACAGCGGCTTAAGCCATTAGGTGTAGGCGTGACAAATAAAAGAAAAAAAAGGGCCCAATTCTACGGCCCTAAAATTCTCCCGGGGGCCCCGCAATAATTTGCCCATTTTTGTCTAAGTGGGCGCAATAAAATAATAGGCCCTATAATTTTATGTATGGGGGTAGGGCTATCTCCATAGAACCATAAAATAGTAGGGTGGGCCACCCGCCCTCATGTTGCCCACCCGCCAGTGCAAATGGGTGCCCATTGGGCATCGATTATTGGGCCCTTAGGGGGCCTTTACCTCCCTCTATATAGTAGGGGCCCCTTTCATATTATTTCTCCTTCTAGATTATTGTAGGGACTATAGAACCAACTCTAGTTGGGGTTTGTAGAGGGGTGGGGGGCGGCCGGTAGAATCTCCCAGTTGTTCCTATTTGACCCAAAATCGATCGATCTAGCCATGAGCAGGTTGAAGAGAGCTCCAATAGGACTTGGAGGACCGAACCCACATATGTGGCAAAATACGGGGATGACTTGTGGCTAGGGGTGAAAGGCCAACCAAGATCGGATATAGCTGGTTTTTTGCGAAATCCATTTCAATAGAACGTGCATGCTTATGGCCCGAGGTAGAGCACTCAATGGGCTAGGGTGGCCCAAAGCTTAACCAACCCCAAGGAAACTCTGAGTACAGGCCATTTCAGTAAGCAGACAGACTTTAGGTGCTAAGATCCAGAGTCAAGAGGGAAACAACCCAGATCGTACACTAAGGTCCCTAAGCAGTCACTTAGTGGAAAAGGAAGTAATCGAGCGATTACAACCAGGAGGTGGGCTTGGAAGCAGCCATCCTTCGAAGAAAGTGTAATAGCTCACTAGTCTAGCTCAATAGCACCAAAAATTATCGAGGCTCAAGTGATTCAATGAAGCGACGAGATCCGTTCGATTTAAAATAGTATGGCGGGTCAGTAGCGGGACGTTCTGTAAATCGAAGAAGGGGCAACAACATAGTTTGCTTGCGCTCTTGGAGATATCAGAAGTGAGAATGCTGACATGAGTAACAAGAATCATGTGAAAAACACGATCGCCTGCCAGTTCCAGGGTTTCTGTGTTCAGTCAATCTACGATGAGTGAATCGGTCCCTAAGGAACCCCTGAAAGGGCTCTCTTCATGTTGATGGGTACACGAAAGTGACAAAGTTGCCTGTACCAGTAGACTACTGAACCATGGCCTACACTCCACTGTCCAGATCTCTGCCCCATGATCACTATAGCCCCCCCAACGAGGTCCACTATGGTATAGTATGAATCTTGAACTGACCTTATAAATAGTAGGGCCAGTGGTCCCAATGACATCAGCACCCTACTATCCAAAGATGGGCCCACCTTAAACAGACCATCTAATCCCATACCTAACCTACCCTAAAAATTATAGGGCTAGGGCTAGGGCTAGGGCCCTCTGCACGATCTTATTATTAGATTATTCACCCTGTAGGGTTGGGGCGGGCCCCCACAACTAATCTATCTCTGCCCTGACAGGATTCTGCTACTGCATCGACGTGCATGAAGCGTGGCCTAAGATCCTGCAGGGGGGGGGGGGGGGGGCAAGAGAAATAAATAAAGAAATCTTGTGTGTTGATGGGTTGCATCTACATGCATAAAGTGCCCCAGAACAGCCTGCACCTACATGTGCATTCACATGCATACCCAACTACCACTATAGTAGCTATGTTAGGGGGTATGCATGTGAACAGGGGCATGAAGGGGGCAGCAGCCCCAGGTATAGAGCCGGGGGGCCCACCGCTATTATAGCTGACCCGACACTACAGTGGGGTTGCAGGGGTAGGCCCCCTATCTATATCTAGGGGGTTGCACATTTCTGTTCGGGTTGAAACTTCCAAGAAAAAAATTTGAATTGGGAAGGCAATCCTCTTGGTGAACTAACCGTACCCCAAACCGACACGGGTGAACGAGTAGAGTATACTAGGGCGCTTGAGAGAACCATGTTGAAGGAACTCGGCAAAATGACCCCATAACTTCGGGAGAAGGGGTGCTTTCCCATCCATGGGAAAGCAGCACATACCAAGGGGTAGCGACTGTTTCTTAAAAACATAGGACTCTGCCAAGTGGTAACACGATGTATAGAGTCTGGTGCTGGAAGGTTGGAAGGAGAAGTGTAGCTTCAAATGGAAGCCCTGATAAATGGCAACAGTAACTCTAACTGTCCTAAGGTAGCAAAATTCCTTGTCGCATAAGTAGCGACCTACACAAATGGTGTAATGACTGCCCCGCTGTCTCCAACATGGACCTAGTGAAATTGAATTCTCCGTGAAGATGCAGAGTACCAACGGCTAGATGGTAAGACCCTGTGCACCTTTACTATAGCTTCGCAGTGACAACCTCGATCGAATGTGTCAGATAGGTGGGAGGTGGTGACACCAATCCTGGAATACCACTCTTTCATCTAAGGATGCCTAACCTAGGCCAACCATAGAGTATAGAAGAAATGACAGGCACTGATGCTTCTGGCCTACTATTTTATGGGCTTCGACACAACATGGCACTATAGTTCAAGGGTGGGCTTCTGGGACACTGCAAGGTGGGTAGTTTATCTCGGGCGGATGCCTCCTAAAGAGTAATAGAGGTGTGCAAAGGTAGGCTCAAGCTAACATCAGTCAGCTCGTGAGCGTAATGGTATAAGCCTTCCTGACTATGAGACTGACCGGTCGAACAGAGATGAAAGTCAGCCATAGTGATCTGGGAGTCCCGTGTGGAAGGGCTCTCGCTCAACGGATCAAAGGTATGTCAGGGATAATAGGCTAATGACTCCCGAGAGCTCTTATCGAAAGAGTCGTTTGGCACCTCAATGTCCACTCATCACATCCTAGGGTTGAAGAAGGTCCCAAGGGTTCGGTTGTTCGCCGATGAAAGTGGTATGTGAGTTGGGTTTAGAACATTGTGAGATAGTTTGGTTCCTATCTACCGCTAGTGTTGAAAGGAGAACTGCGAGGAGCCAACCCTAGTATGAGAGGACTAGGTTGGGCCAACCTATGGTGTACCGGTTGTATCCAGAATGCAGTGTCGGGAAGCCAAGTCGGTATGGAAGAACTATTGAAAGCATCTAAGCGAGAAATCCTTCTCTATACAAGTTCTCGGCCAACTGCGAACGCGAAAAATATAGTTGGCCGTTGGAAAATTGGTGAAAGAACATCACTTCGATAGGCTATCCATGTAAGCACCGCGAGGTGTGTGTGTGTAAGCACAGCACCACGCGGTCTCAGTGAGATCGTACTAAACCAGAACTCCTACTATCTATGTCCCCTCCCCTCGCCATCCATCTCTTCTATGTTTGGAGGTGGCTTGCCCCCTTTGAGTGGAGAGAGCCTCGACATGCCATGGAGCGATGTATGCGACTGCATGCACACAATAAAGAATGTCCCCCCATTAGAATAGTAGGGCAGATAGAATAGTAGGGCACTCACTCTATTGTACGGGTGCTCATCCCTTTCTATAGTGATAGATTTTTCGATGATAGCCACGCCCTTTTAGGATGGGCCCTACAGGCCACTGATCGGATATGTCATAGTTGCCCATAGAATTGTAGGGCCCTACTATCTATAGGGCAACTCTAGTTGGTGCAAAGGACCCCACTCAATATAGGGCATGCATCCCATGCATGCGATAAATTGTCCCTGCATGCAGGGGTGGGAGGAAAAAGTGTGGCCCTTAGAATAGTAGGGCCAATCCTCAGGGTGGCGTGCACTGGCTATACTAGCAGGAGATGGGAGGAGAAAGAGACGGGCTAGGTGCGGTCAGCCCGGTTATCTCAATTTTATGCTCTAGCTCTTTAGAGACTCAACTAGAATCTCCTCCTACCCACCCTTACAGAGGAAATGATGGATTCTGTAGGGGTGTGATGTCCACTATTCCTTCCCTCCTCCCTCCGCAGTCCATCAGCGCACCCAGCCTTGACTGGAAAGTTGTTCTAATGCTGACATGATACAAATGGGTGGGCCTCCCGCTCATAACCCCGATGGCAGGTGGGAGTACCGGTCAGCGCAAAGAATGGATTTATTTCGAGGCACAAGTGGGAGAGGTTGTGGTGCAAAGAGCCTTCCCGGACAAGGGATAAGTCCAGAGCCAACATTTTATCTCCCGAGTTAGGCGGCTTTTCCCAGGCCTGATTTCTATTATTGTAGGGGAAAGCGGGGGGCATGTTGCAGACGTATAGAATCTTAGAAGACAATACAATCATCTATTTGAATACACCTAGTCCATAGCCCATAGCCCTACCATTCTATAGGCTAGGCCACTACTATTTGCCAAGGGTGGCCCTTATTTTTATATGGTATGGGGTTCTTAAGAAAATGAGGGAACACTTCTTAAGCGGGGGGGTACTGGCTATACCCAAAGGTACCACTGGGGTAGTTAGTGGAAAAAGGAAAATTGGCATTAGGGGGATGGATTTGTAGACCCGAAGGGGCCCATGCATTATGCCATCCCTTGCATTGAATAGTTCTAAAGTGGAGTTCTAAACTGTGAATGCAATTTAGTGTGCAGTGGGTGGTGATGAGAACATCTCATTCTCCCAGAGATGGCCCTATATTTTATGGGGACAACCAACAATATAGCCACCCTATAATAGTTGTTCCTCTATATAATAGGGGAACCACCCTATTATATAGAGTTGGTTGCTATTAGAGTTCTAATAACCACCCTACAATACCATAAAATTATAGGGCTAGGGGGCCCCTAGCCTATCATTTTATGGGTAATATGCTATGGGGCATGTTATGTATAGAATCTGGGGAGTAGAGCAAAGAATAATCAAATCACCCAGCTTTCTCGCCATGCCCCCACCCCTTCTTAGAATAGTAGGGCAACCCCGGCCCTACCCTACCCCTACAATAATCTCCCTACCCTATATTATTAAGGGCGGGCCCCTATTTTTTTAGGTCTATGCCCATAACATAAAATTATAGCGAGCAGATTGTCACTCAGGATTTTATTTCAGAAATGAAATGGGAATGAATCCCTTTGAAACTATAGGCTGTTAAAGTAATCCAATCCATTAATAGGTGGCGAGCGAGAAAGCTTCTGTTTCTGGTTGTGAAAAAAGACACGGCTCGCTCCTCGCTCGCTTCTCGGGGTCAGTCAGAAACATTCTAGTAAAAGGGTCGTCCTTGGCCCCCTTACCCCCTACCCCCTACTATTGAAAGGGGCAAGGGGCAAGGGCCCCAACTATATAAAAAAGGCGATTGAAAGCTTTCAGGAATGAATACCGCTTCAGGGACAGACATAGCTCGCTCATGTGCTATAGTAGCGGGCATGCCTATGTCTTCGAGAATGAATTGATGTATGTATAGGGGGGTAAGGGAAGCCTTCTAGATGAAATATGCCTCGGGCCCCCTATCAATTCTATGGGAGACGGATCGCAGAGTGCCCTACAATTCTATGGGAGTTCATCGGATAAAGAGAGACGACCCCTACCTCTATAGTGGGAGATCGCCTTACCTTCATTCCATTCAGGTGGTGAGAGAAATAATATATGTAGAGGGCACTCTAGACTAACAACTATATTAGAGGTGGAGGTGGAGGGAGAGGGGAGGGCGGAGCGGGAGAATTATTATATTATAGTTGTCGGTAGATTAGTTGTTGAGGGCTAACCCGGAGGAGTGATAAAAAATACACAGCAACAATTCCCTCCCACACAAAGGAGCCCCCTACTCTCTATAGGGCGCCCTTTCTATCTATAGTAGGGGGACTCTTTTATCATTACGGATGCCCCCTATAATAGTAGGGGAATTCGTGTAAGGGCTCTGGATTTAGGCCCATAGACTAATCACTGGCTTTATGCAGAGGCCCGATAGTCTAATAGGGGCAACACACATTCATTATAGAGTAGGGTCGGAAGAACTTCTAGATACGAGTCATAAATGTGGAACCGGCCACTATAGTTTAGTTCGCCGTATTCTTGAGCGCAAATCCACCCCTTTAGAATAGTAGGGCACCTGCTCCTTTCGAGCTCTATTCATAGCTGGTGGGGTTCATCAATGAACTCTTCAGAATATGAATAGAGCCCCGAGAACTAGGATGATGCTAGTTTACGGAGGTCAAGCCCCACTATTGGCTTTCAACTGGGACATTGGGGTAAAGAACTCAGAAAGACCACTATCTAGAGTAGGGGTAGAGAAATAAAGTAGTCCAATCCACCCTTGCTACTAACGGGTCTCTGGGTCGATTGCCTCCACAGCGATGACCGACCCTCTATTCCATTGTTTTGTTGCAGATCTTTCACGAGAGAAAGATTCTCCCTATCCCAGATTGACCCTGCCGAATAGTAGGGCAACAATTCGCCACCACTAGACTTCCTCCTTCCACCCTGAGCCCACCCATAGGGGATCAAATCACTCTCTATAACCCCTCTGGTTTGCTTATCTATAGTAGGGGGTCCATCCGCCTACTCGTTCCGGCCATCAATCCGATGTGGTCCCTACTATCTATAGGCCGACGCGGTAGATCGGTTCTAGCTAGCTCGCTATCTCTGTAGTGAAAACTTCCTACCATAGAATAGTAGGGCCCATAGAATAGTAGGGACCCAGGCGCCACAAAGAAATGATAGGGGCCCCTCCCCTGCTATTATTGGCATCCGAATATCGTAGGGGTATGCCAGTGCCCCTACCCTAAAAAATGATAGGCATGCACCGCCCCTACCCCATTATTGGCTCCCTAAAAAAATTATTCTATAGGCCCCCATTATTGGCTCCCTAAACAAATTATTCTCCTCTGAACCCAGATCCTACCCTACAATTATATAGGCTATAGGGACCCCATAGCCCATAAATGGCTAACTTTTGATTCTCAGGCAACCGACTATAAAGGAAGGGCCTCCCCCCTACCATTTATATAGGCATTTGCAAAGGCAATAATTTGGAAGGGGGCCCGAAAAAGATATGTCTGGAGTTCCACCGATTGACCAGAGACGGATCTAGGTCCCCATAGCCCCCCGTAACCTTCATTCCCACATGCACCTACCCTGAGGACCCCAAAGAGAAGAGATTTTTTCCCTCTCACTTTGATCCCATCTCAGCTCACCTCATAGTAGTCAGTCTGAGTGCCCCTCCCCACCCCATATACGTCTAGAGTCTAGACTAGACCTACCATTCCCTCCCGTACTCTAGCAGGTTAATGAATCTACTCTAGCAAGTGGCATGAACTATAGGGATGTAGGGTGGGCCCCTACCTCCTACTATTATAAGGGTAAGGGTAAGGGGCTATTGTGGTGCATGCAGATGCAGGGTGGTGTGTGCAAAGGGAACTATAGTTGGCAAAGGGGTCGTTAATGGAACTTACTATGGAACTCCCAGGGTTGGGGGGGATAATTGTTGGGGTTTCAGGTCGGCACTAGAATCCCCAGGCAAGACCCCACCACCTCCCTACTATTTTCCCCTTACCCCTTACCCCTTACCTTAAACTAGTAGGGTAGGGTAGGGGCCTTATTCATGCATGCAGGAACTCTCTCTAGTTGTTCTGGTAGATGCTGACCATTGAAGTGATGGCAGAACTATGCCCCCCTGCATGTAGGGGGCTGCAGGGTGGGAGGCTCTTGTAGTGGGCATGCAGGGTGGGAACTTTGCATGCATAGGAAGCTTGCCATAATATGATGCCATTAAGGCCAGGCTATATATCTAATCGTGGCTATATCATTCAGTAGCTCCCCACGGTCAATTCCTATGAGTTGAAAAGAGCCCCGGATGGAGATGAAACTAACTATGGCCCATCATAATTGATTATTCTATAGAGTTCATAACAGCTGCTGCGCCTACAACCAGACTGTGAGGCAAGTGCGCAATGATGGAATTAGTATTGAATTCACTTCATTACTACGTAATACCACTGCAACAATTTGCCCAGGGCCTACTATTTATAAGGCTTATCAATGATGCGATGTTAGGATCAATCGCAATCCAACTATCCATTGTTAGCTCTAATTATTCGTTATTGTTGGAGCTATATCCACTGCTGTATAGAGAGTTTTTTGCCCCATCTATATGCGTGCAAAGATCAAATCTAGGTGGGCACCATATGTCGTCAAAGCAGAGCAGAAATGCCCCATAGTTCGGATAGTTAGGATTCGAAGCTATAGCTATATACATCAGTCCCTCTCCCCATACCATATATCATTGAGGGGGTCAGCGTGAATGCAGAGTGCCCCCCCCACAGTATATAGTCGAGCGCCTAACATCTCCCTTTGAGTATATAGTCGAGTGCCTAACCTCTCCCTTCGGTCGAGTGCAGTATAGAGATAGAGATAGGGCCCTTATCCCTTATAAATAGTTGGGGTAGGGGTCTAGATGAAAGGGATCGTTTCTAGTTTTAACCTTCATCTGTACTGTACTATAGTTCCCCATGTTACGTATAGAATATTCCCTTAGCGAACCTTTGCAAATAGGTAGCAGGTCGCCTCAAAATTCTATGGCCCCTACTATTCTCAAGGGGCCCCGCTGGCTCGTAATCTTCATTCATGAAGCCCTCCCTAGAATGGCCCCGCCCATAGAATTGTAGGGTAGGCCATGGCAATAGGCAGATTATTCCCCCTAAGTAGATTATTCGGCTATAGATAGTAAAAAGGGCCTCATCTGCATGAATTGGGTGGGCATGCCCTACCATTCGGCCCCTACCATTTTCTATATAGGCGTATAGAATCGAGGAAACTACCTATCATAATTATTAATTCATTCCTTTGATTCATTAAAGGCCAAACTACCTTGAGTCTACAGAGTCTAGCCTCCCAACTACTCCTACTATATAATGAATGAAGGGTGGGCAGACTTGATCATATATGTTGTCGGATAAAATATATGCAAGGGGAGCCCTTTATCTATCACTCCTTGGTGTTGGCGGAGAGAAACCAGGGAGAGGTACCAGCTCAACATTGGGAGATTCCCCCCCTGACCTCTTCGGGGGGATGTAGAGTCACCGCCCTGCCAAATAGTAGGGGGGAAGTAATGTTGGTGCTCTTGCTCTTGTCCCCACTCTTCAGGAACTAGCCCTTGTATGTATCCATCACCAGCTCCAATGCATTTTGATTCTTTAGTTCCCTACCATTCTATAGGCCCTTGCCTTAGAATAGTAGGGCTAGCCAACCTTAATCTAGACTATGGGAATTAAGGAAAATAGATGACTAAATACGAGATAGCCCTACCATTCTATAGGCCCAAATAGGAAGCTAGCTCCATCCTTCCTTCCGATGCATGCTAACCGAGGGAGTAGAATAGTAGACTCAACCGAGGGTGCGGGCAAGCGTTGAATTCCAGAAGAAAGCTATCGCTTATTGTATTGGATCGGTTGAGACGACTAGGTAGGTGGGCCAGCCAATTATGGGCAGATACCTATTATTCATGGGGAGGGGCAGCCGACATTCTATACGTCACATGCCCCCTCCCCATGAATAATAGGCAATGGTTCCTCTTCAGCATCTTAGCTAGCCCCTCACAAAGATAGTAGGCCCTAAACCGATAAGTAGTAATGTGCGATATTGGAACCATCTTGTTGGGTGTACTATTATTGGTCACCCACTACCGAAGAATGCCTATAAAATGGTAGGGGTTGGGTGGGATCAGTGACCATAGAATAGTAGGGGCCTAAAAATAGATAGAGCCTCGGCCTATTCAATACACCGCCTCCTAAGGTCGGGGTTGCCCTTAGAATAGTAGGGCCTGGCCTATCTATCAGTTATCAATTCTAAACCTTCTAGGCTCTTGATCCATAGGCCACTAGTCAAAACCTGGCCTATAGTGGAGTAGCTACCCCTTGAGCCCATTCCTAGCTCCTTTTATCTCTTTCCAAAACATTGCTCCAGAGAGTTGATTGACGTGTTCCCAGTGCATTAGTAGCTGCTTCCTTTCAATTCGATATAGTTATAGGGTTGGTCTGCATGCACAGTGCCCTACTATCTATAGGGGTACACCCACTTTATAATAGTAGGGATAGGTAGGTCCCCAGGTGAATAAGTTTCAAAGCTAAGATGGCCCATAGGCAAAGATATAGATGTTACTCCGCCCAACCTCCCCATTACCCTGCATGCAAACCCACCTCTGGCCTATAGATAGTAGGGCACATGCTCCCATATAGAGAGAGGGCACCTTTCCCAAAGGAATGAAGGGAAGGGCCATAGAATTGTAGGGCCACCCTGTGCATGCATCGATATGCAATCATTCATTCCAGGCTGGTTTTGAATCCCTACTACCTATATCTGCGCTTGCTGGTGGAATGGTTGGCTCGCTACCGACTCAACCGATTAATAACGTCAGTTTTCTCTTTGCCCTACTGGGCTAGCAACTATTCTTCTTTCTTTTAGGGGGGCACCCCGTAGGGCTCTAAACGGTGTTGGTATATTATCGTAGGGGCTCGGTGTAGAGGGGATTTTAGGGTGGGGGGTATAGTTATGAACGGGAGATAGGTAGCTTTCCTTCACCCAGTTCGGGGTGCCCCTATAGTTGGGTAGGGCTACCACGTTCCATTTCTGCCTAAAATTCTATAGGTGAATAACTGAGTAAAGGCAGCATCTCCTCCTATGCTTCTGCACAAGGATCGATCACTGCAGTGCGTTCCACCCTTAGGGTCACTGCCCACTGCCACAAATTTCACTTCTCAATCCCAGCCGATGGTTATGATGGGGCTAGCAACAACCACCACATCGATCATCATAATATCAAAAATGAGGCCCTATATCTTTAGTTGCCACATTTCCCTTCGCCTGGTGGGGTGCAATTGTCGATGAAGAGCGACTCAGCACCGGTCCATTCCTATTGTTTTCCACCTGCACTAGTGGTTCTATCGCTAGCACGGGGGCTTCTGTCAACCATTCGATGGTTTGACTCAACCCCCTATAAATTCTATGGGCGGTGGGATCAAAAGTAAGAATGACTTCCAAGTGTATGGAGTAATCCTCTAGGAGTCCCGATTCTCCCCAATGAGATCTGGCCGAGATTTCTCCATTTGGGACTCTTGACTTCTATTCTGGCTTAGCCACCTCATTGATCGACCACGTTGGACCCCTTCCCTCATCCGGTCACTGGTGCCACACCAAGCACGCATAACCGTGCCATGGCCTAGGGATGTTCCTAAGGTCGGTAGGAACCCCCTCGTTAGTGGGGCCCCGATCACCCCCACCGTAGGCCCCCTACCTCTATAGTGGGATGATCATCATACTATTCCCTTACAGTAGGTTAATGTTTCTCTCTCTCCCCACCCACCCTATTCTATTTCCTTGTAGCAGGTGCCCTACCCCTACCCAAATGTTCCCTCCCAGCCAGTCCTATTATGTATGGGGAAGCTAGCCCCCTACCTTTTATAGTGTCAGATTAATGATTCTCTCCCTCGACCTAGGAGCCTATCTATAGTAGGGAGCCCCTACGTGCCAAATTAATGTGGAATTCTCTCCCCCCTCCTTGGGGCCTATCTATAGTAGGGCACCTCTCCCTAGGGGAATTGGGCCCCACGGGATGGGCCAGTCCAAAATGAAAACAAACACCTATTCATGGAGCCCCCCACTCTAAGAATAGGGCAACACCTATTCATGGGATGGGGAATCCAGAAAACAATCAACAATCAACAATCAATATGATTGGTGACCCCCCTACAAATCAAAGTTTCAGAGCCTATCCCTGTTCTAGATGCATATCCAGTTCTAGGGCCATGTCCTGTTCCAGCCGCCCATCCTGTTCCAGGGCCATCAGTAACAGAGGTAGCTAGAGTTTTCGGAGGCCCCTACTACGTAATGGGCGACTCTACTACTTAATGGGAGTGGTAAGAGCAGAGACAAAAGCTAAGCCCATGCCGCAGCAAAGAAAGTCGCACCAATCATTTCAGGAGCAGGGGTGACAGCACTAGTTGCCCTACTATATATAAGGGGATCCAATTGCCTTAGGGCATGAACCGGTTGCCTATAGGGCAAGATCCTGTGCCATACACGGATTCACCAACAGCGAAGGCAGAACCAGTTGTTTCATCGGTTGACTTCCCTACTATTCTAAAGGGCCCCACAGAGAAAGAAGCAGTTCCAGATCCTCCAGCATTAGCAGCATACCCAGTAGTATAGACAACCCTACTATTCTAAAGGGATCCAACCCTCTATCTATATGGGGATTATGTGGTTTATTCGGTAGATTATGAGTTTTACTCATATGGTTATGCAGTTGGTGATGGAGCTTTCGAATTTTCTTTCTTGCCCAACTAACTTTCTTTCTGTTCAGTGCATCCTTTCTAGCCTTCCCTTCATTGGTGCTCCTTAGGGACCCATACAACTAATTGGGCCCCTACTATTCTATGGTAGAGTGGCATCTACATCAGGGATACAGTGGAGCTACAGCCCACACCCCTGCACGAGAGCTACCTATAGGGCGGCATCCCATAGAATTGTAGGGCGGAGCCCATAGAATTGCAGGGCATGGGCAAGCGCCAGTGCAATAGCAAGGAGGCCCCCAGGAGTTTTTGAGAGAGTTTTCGACGCGAGTTGTTACCCATGTGTGTCCATTCGGAGGTGAATTCTACAGCCGGGTAGGATGAAGTTTCATGCCCCCCATTATCACATTGTTGGCCCTCATTAATTAAGTTTTCTAGTGTAGGCCAGGAGCGTAGGAGACAATCGTTATCGCCACAACGGGTGGGAGGAGATAGAAAGTTGTCGAGCTACCCATAGGGCCATCGACTATTTGATCTTAGCCCATCTCCATCGGAGAGCTCCACTACCAGATCCAAGCTAAACTCCCTCGTATATATATGGGGTCGAGGGCACTCAACCTACCAGGAGAGGTCTTACTATCCTCACGGTGCTGCGGGAGAGGGCTGACATTCTTCTATCACTATCAATAGGGAGAGGTCTTACTATCTCTCTATCTATCCCTCTATAAATAGTTTTAGGGCTTGACCAGATTCTAATATATGGAGAGAGTGTGCCATCTCTATCTTGGTGACTCTCGACCTTATCACAAATATAGTGGCACAACCCCTTCCTTTAATTGTTGTGGGAACCAAAACTGCCTACTATTTTAAGGGCATATTCTCCATAAATGCTTCACCAATGGCATTGAACCCGCTATTCTAAATGAATGCTTTACTAATGGCATTGAACCTACTATCTACATGCAGGAGTCTGCATATCCATTCTATACATAACATGTTCTAACTAATGACTTAGTCTGCATCAGAAGCGATGAAGTTGTTTCATTGATCTCATGACTCATGAACTAGGGGGCCTCCCTTTTGTCAGATGAAGGGAGGCCCTCTGCATGCATGTCACCCTGCCCTCCTCGGATAGCCCTTGAGAGAAGATTGGAAGGATTCAAATGAAGGGCCCCTACCATTCCCGCTAAACAGATTATTCCCTACTATTCTAAAGGGGTCAGGTTGGGTGGGCCCCTCTCTTGATTAGTTTAGCTAGATTCCAGATTCTATACGTAACATGCCAACAATAATGTACCTCTGCACTTGTGCAGATGAAAGTAGGGGCAGCCCCCCCTTACCCCCCCTATGATAACTTGTAGGGCATAGCCGAGGGGGCCCCTATCCCTAAGGGTGCTATGGCATCTTCAAAGATTTGCCGGCACATCCGCCTTACATCGACCGATATAGCAGGCATGTTACCCCACACTATATAGGGAATCGCCTATAGAATGGTAGGGCACCTAAACGAAGTGAAGGCGAGGGCCAGGGCAGGCTATCGCATCCCAACCCAATGAACGACTTTAGCTACGAAAGTTGACATATGCCACTGGCGCCTATCGTTGAGGCAAAAAAGTGTCTATCCTTTCAGAGGTTTACGGGGGCCTTGTTAAGTAGATAATTGGACACATGATTCGGACAGATCAAGAGAGGGATAGACTGAAGAGGATCATTCCAGCATCCCCTACTGGGTTGAAATCACCAACATATTCAATCTTTTGCTTGCCATAGAATTTTGAGGGGCTATGCAGGGGGGTAGGGATGCAGAGGATCGGGCGATCTCTAGGGCCGAGCCTTGGAAGTTGTATGGGTCCCTGAGCCTAACTAACCCTACACTACCTTCCTAGTCCTAAAGATATATAGGAAGTGAATTGAGAATGCAAACTGCCATAAATGGGGCCAGGGAGGGGAATAATCTGATAGTAGGGCTCTGCATGCACCGTCCCTACTATCCTCGCTGAGCTTTCAAATGTAGTTGGGATTAGAGAGCTAACTAGACAAAGGGCGATGCCTTCCTCCCCCCCTCCTATATAGCTTGGCTTTGTTTTGTCGTCTAGTTCTCCCGAGCGATTGAATCTTTAGAGCTTTCAGACATAACTGGAGAGAACAACTAGATTCTAGCCAGAAGCACCACACTCGATCGACCCAACCAGACTATAGCCTATAGAAATAATGGGAAGTTGCCTCAAAATTTCAATTGGCTTTCATCCAGAGACCAATATTCCCATTGTATTGATTGCTTCTTTTAGAATATTAGGGTCGGCAACCTTTCTTTCATATAAGGATTAACTTGGGGGATTGGAAAAATTAGGAGAGGGCCCCTATCCACCCCCTCAACCTGCCCCCTTTAGAATAGTAGGGGGTCATAGAATAGGTCGGGGCCCACACCATAAAATATACGGGGCCGGGCACTTCGGAGCGGTTGCGCCCCTATAAACCCTACCCGAGATAAGGCAAAGATCGCCCTACTATCTTAGAAGAGATAGTCTCTTTGTAGGCATTGACCCGTCATCGAGCACTAAAGCTCTATCCTAACTTCTAGGTCGAGCAAGGGAAATAAATCTTCAAAACCATCAGTCTAGGCCAGCCAACAAACTATTGACTGATACCCGCCCACCACCTACCTTTATAGGAGTAGGGGAGGAGAAACCATCAAAAGCCGGCTAGTCAACAAACTTGGGGTGGGCACTCATTTAACGTCTAAAATGATATGGGTAGATAGGTAGATAGGGTAGGAATCATAGTTCCTCAAGGGCTAACCTGGTGGGGGCAGCCTCTTTATGGTTCTAACAATGGGAGAAGGGGCAATCAATAGACTCCTTTCAGAAGCAGTTAGTCCTAATGTTGTTTCTCGTTAGTTTGGAGAAACTAATCTTGATTCTACTGTGAAGATAGAAAAAAAAAAAACCACCTGCTAGTTTTGCGAGCTCTAAAATGAAGAGTTATTCGTAAATGGAGTGAAATAATTTTGAGAACAGTGATGGGAAACTTTCTGGTGATTTCGCATTGTGGCTTCCATCTGTACTGGGTGTGCCGAATTCGCCGGGGGTGACCACCTCTCCTCCCGTCGGACCACTCTCAATTGGGCCATTCCTGGCCCATAAGAATTCCCACTAGAATTCCCATTATCCCACTAAGAACACTACGCCACAAACTTTTCTAAACTAGATGAAAGTTTCCTTCTTGGCTTTCACTATGCCTATAGATAGCAGGGCCCGCAGATTGTTCGCTACTCCGGCACCCGCACCCTTCTCCAGCATATCTCTCTCAAAGTTTCAAGTGGGTCTCCGCTCCATAGCATAAATCCCACCATGGCATTGACATCATCTATAGTCTGATGCACCATGGCAATGCCCTACCCCTACCCCCTTGGGCAAGGGCAAGGGTCCAACCAACTATAAGATGAAAGCATGCCAGCCAGGTTTCCTTTCAGATTCGATCCCATATCTGTCAAAATCTCAATCTTCTTTTCCATTACTAGCCAATCTACTACTGCACAAGAAGCGCATATCTCCTCCCAGAAGCGCAACTAGATGGCGGATGCACCTTCTATATATAGTTTTAAGGTATATGTACATTATTATTATTATTTTGTGTAGGTACCCTCTCTACTTGAAACACCCATTGCTAGGACAATTTCGCAATCCGTTCCAAAACTCGTAGATCCCTTTGTAGGTGACTGGGGCAGCAGCATAGTCAGGTGCACAGTCGAAAGAGTCAGAGATAGAGGTGGTTGTAGTTGACTTTGTTGATCAAGTCCTTGGAGCTTTACTAGATTGATTCAGTTTATCTATAACTAGTTTACCATGTTAATCCACTAATGGATGGAAGCACTAGTCTCAGCAGCACCATTGATATCCCCATAGGGGACCCAGAATCAGAAGTTGACCGAGCCTATATCGTGGCGTGGCACGCACCTGGAGCAAAGTCATAGTCAAGAGCTTCGGTGGGAGAGGCATCACCCATAGTTGTCGTAGTAGCTATAGATCGATTCTCTTCCTGCCAGGGCACCTCCAATTAATATATCTCCATGGTGTTTCCCTATGAACACCCTTTCTTATAGTTTCCCACCCAGAACTATAGTTAGTACAGCCCTAAAATAGAGATCAATTCTTCGGAGGGTTGGGTGGGAAACTATATCCTGTTGCCCCACACACGTGATCAATCTCAGTTCTAGATGTGGCGAGAAACGGGGCTCCAACTAATGCATGGAACCAACCCATATGAACCTGGCACAGGAGAAGTTGCTTCGACCAATGGTGGTGACCAAACCCGAATAGATAGATTCATTGAAGCAGGTGGGTGGGAACTATAGTTGACCAAGCAAAGGAATGAATGTTTGGCCAATGGACTTAGCTCAATTCCTCCATCTGGCCCATACGTAGATGATAAGAGACTGGCAACTTCTCCTACCAAATCCACTTCGAATCACTACCTTGATCGGCACCAGCAGAAGGAGTTTAACCGCTAGCGATGCTTTATGCCCATGACTTATCCATAAAACAAAGCAGGGAGGGGACAAGGATAATATAGTTTTAGGGAAGGGACTCCTCGTCTCTGGAAGGCAAAAAAAATATAGCTAACGTTGGGGAGGGAGGAAGTAAACTAGCTCAGCCGAGACTACCACAATCTCACGGGAGCAGGCTTGGTCGGGAGCAGGCACTGCTTAGCCAATGGAAGGCACTACCCACCCTTATTAGACTAGTTTGTTCAATCGTCCAGCTCCATAGAATTTTAGGGCTAGTAGAAAAGGCCCATTGTTTCTTTACGCAGCTGAGAATGCACCAATGGCCCCCCATAGAATTGTAGGGCACCTTTAGAATAGTAGGGGCCTTTCCGTCCCATCGGGGTGGATGGCCCGATGGAGACTTTCTTGAAGAATCTATTTTCGGGGCCCCTACTATTCTAAGGGTAGGGGAAGCCCATTAGAATAGTATAGTAGGGCCCTCCCACATCAAAACAGACCAATCCAAAACCAATCACGGCATCTCATGCGGTGAAACTAGGCCTCTAGGTTAGAATCAATATCTCTAGGAACTAAATCAAATCGATAACATACCCAATTCTAGTTGCCTATAACATGGTAGGGGGCTTTCATTTAATCAACCCGTACTTGGTATGTCAGATTCTTCACCTTGGTCTTCTTACATGGCATATAAATGAAAATCTGATCTCGATCATGAGCCCTTGGACACCCTATTGGTTCATCGGGGAGATAGTTGCTGTAGATGTAGGGACTCGATAGTTGGGTGGCCCCTACTATTCTAAGGCATAGTTGAGGCCCCTACAGGGTCTGCCTACGAAGAGCCATAATTCCCCTAGGCCGCCTGGTAGGGCACTAACTTCCACTTTACTTTAGGAGGACGGTATAACCGAGGAGCCAACCTGACCCAGATAAGTGAATCCCCGACTTTGAGCCCCACCGGCCCACCTTGCTTCCCGACCTTCCCCTACTATTTTATGGCCACCACCCCTACTATTCTATGGCAGGGGGAGATAGTGGAGATAGTGGGTGCTCGATCGGGCCGATTTCTCTCCCGTAGGGGTTTCGTATTATATTCATGTCACCATTAACCACCGGGTTCGTATCCATATTCGCCCTACTATTTATAAGGCTATTCATGCAGTAGCCATCCATATTCTTCATGCCTTCGGGTAGCGCTAGCCATCATACGGGTATAGCTCTAGCTCTGAGTATTTTCCATGGAACCATTCACCCACCCCTACCAGGGCATTAACTCACTAACTGTCGGGGCCCCCACCTTTTTGACCCGTAGGGGCTCACCCTACCTGCCTGCCTGCTTACCCCGAGCCGCTTTCCATTTTCCCTGGTAGGGGGTTCGCTACTGAGATTTGAATCCTTAGTCGCTTGTTGGTGCTATGGTGCCCTACTATTCTAAGGGACTTTAGTCACTTGAACGAACTATCCTGCCTACTGGACCTACTGGTAAAGGGGGGGTCGGTCAAATCTTGACGCCCCACTGTCGACCGCACTGCCTTTCAAAAAAACACTGAACACTGCCTGCCTTTAGGCAGGCCTTGCTTTCCTTTAGCTAGCTAGGTTGATGAGATCGGACGAGAAGATCTGCTCTCGACGGCAATAGGGCAGGTGCTTTAGGAGGGTGAAGAAGGAGGGCCCTGATCCTCGGACAGAGGGGTTTCCACCATTTGACTAACACTTGTTGAGGATATCTACCCATAGGGCTCCATTATATCGCATACTCCACATTTGTCTTACCCAATCCATTATCTGACTATGCATGCATCTCTACCAATGCTTTTAGAACACTTGGAGGGCTCCCTACTAGTTGTTGGTCAAACCAATGGGTCAATCATCATCGGGCGGGTAAAACCAATGAATTGAATCAATCACTGGACTGCTCGGGCGTATCTTCTTTATGGGCGGTGTGGTCCGCTATCTCTACCGATCCTCTCTACCGATGCATCTCTGCCCTACTATAACTATTCCCCCTACCCTAACCTACCCTACTTTTATAAGGGTAAGGGAAGGGATAAGGGATAAGGGTCCTTGCCCCTACAATAATCTCCCATTATTTTTATAGGCCCCCTAGAATTTTATGGGCCCTACAATTCTATGGCGCTCCGCCCGGTTATATGGGGCCACCCACCCTGTGCATTCACATGCAGGCCCCTTTAACAGTAGGGGACCATAGAATTGTAGGGGTCACCCCCCTTCACTCGCAGATATAGAATACCCTGCACCTGCACCGACAATAGACATAACCCTCCCTGTGCATGCATGCACAGGTAGAAGAATAGAATAGTAGGGGCTTCGAGGACTATAGTTATGAATGAGATAGCAAGGTTCAGGAAGAAGAGTGAACAAGTCCTGTGTGTTTCAAGTCGCTACTAGTAGTGGCACACATGGGCAGATTGACACATGGACCACCAGGATAGGGGGATAGGGTAACTAAACTATAGTTCACTGATTCTAGTCTCGAGAATGAAACTACCCCCTCCATCCAACTGTAGATATAGGGCTTCCCCGCTCCATGCGAAACTTACAACCATTTACTACAAACCCCTACCATTTTAAGGCCCTACTATCTATGCTGGGACATGGCGAAGGGTAAATTTTTTAATGGGTGGGACATTGATGGCGCCTATAGATAGTAGGGCATGATCAACTCGTGTTTCTCGGATCAATTACTCTGTCAACATGCGACATTGCATTTTAGCAAACCTTGTGCCCATTATAGAGTAGGGCGCATGGCACACTGCCTGGGCAAACCCATGCATTGCATTTATGGCCAGAGCAGCGGATATCCAGGAACCTACCTATTATAAGGTAAGGCATTTCTCTGCAACGACTCATATTGGGGGACCATAATAGGAACTCATATCGAATGGGTACTGTCCTGGGAGTAACTAAAGAAGGTTGAATTAGAGTAGCGCCTTAGGATCTATGGGGCGAACGAATAGCTGTAGAGCGATTCACCCAAGCTCAACTCGGTTAGTGCCCTACTATTCTATGGCCCCTACTATTCTAATGGATCGGGCCCTTTTTTCTATAATTTAGCCAACCCTTAATGAGTTTAGCTCACCGCCGTAACCCGAAGAAGACTATGCCCACCCAAAAGGAATGTATCGACCTAATCCCCAGCCATCATCGACTACCCACTTAGAGACAGAACTCTCTCCCGACTCGACCTAACCCGACAAGTCTCGCATGCTCAATCTAATACCTATTAGGTGAGTTCCATCAGCCCCACCACTTGCTGGTCATGCCACCAGGCCCACCCCGATCGATGTGTTGAACTTCGCCGCCCGTAGGGGTCCTTCCGGACCCCCACGATTCTTCCTGGAGCACTAGCCACTACTGAGATGAACTAGCGGCACATAACAGAGCTAAGGGACACTTGTTGGGATCTTAGATCGAAAAGGTGGATCAAGCTCTTCCAGAAAGGCGAACAGACCACGAATCCCTAGCCGGGAAAAGTGGTGAATCAGGAATACAAGTGTGCAGCCGATGCTTTATGGTGGGCCCTGAACCAAATCATGGAATCCAGAGAAAATTGATTATTATAGTAGATGCCCATAGAATAGTAGGGCCCCTATAATGAAAGGCTAGATTCTATATGTAGCATGCCTATTGCCTCCTATCAAACAGAGTTACGCTCCATCCGAGGGGAGTTAAATGGCATCTAGCTCGAGCATGCTTTATTTTATCTGGTCCTCCTACTATTATAAAGGGCCGACCATCCAAAGTTATGGCACATCTAACCTTCTAGTTTCCCATAGAATTTGAGGACACTCCTCGTTGGCCCCCAATAACTTTCGACAAAAAAAATGTTGTGCTTAAGAGTGGAGGACCAGTTTAGCTTGGAAATGCCTTTCCCCGGAGGGCATAATTGAGTGAAACCTCATTTTTGATCGATCACAACTATCTCTAATTTTCACCAATGAAACTTTTTTTTGGAGGAGGGCGCTGGGGAACTTTAGTAATGGTTGGTTGGGCACCTAGATTCTCTACGGCTTTCTATAACCCACCTCCTTTCCACTTCCTTTCACCCTCCCTTTCTTTCTTGACTGAGGCGCCCTCTCATTATAGTTTTGTTGCTACAGTGCTTTATTTTTGCTGCCTACAATTCTATAGGGCTGCTGCTCGCCAACTATAGTTAAGGGCTATGGGTGCTACTGTAGTGCTGCCCCCCTCTAATTATAGTTCTACTAAACTATCTATAATGAACTCTCTAGAATTCTGTTGACTGCCCTTTAGAATAGTAGGGGTGCCTCCCTTCTCAATATTGGGCCATAGAATAGTAGGGGGACTTCATCCAACTGCTTACAATTAGAGATAGTTGGCAATCTGCCCTACTATTCTAAAGGCTCGATTCTATACGTAACATGCCCACCCCCTAACTATTCTATTGGGGCGGGGCCCCTACAATAATCTGCCCCTGCATGCAGGCCCCCTATCCCCTACTATTGTGTTGGGGAAGGGGTGTCGGGGTGGTGGGAAGGAGCTCGGCCCTTTCTATGGCTATTCTACATGTTACGTATAGAATCACCCCTACTATGGAAAGGAGGGAAGCAGAACAACTGCAACATCACCACCATACTCACCCTCCTTTCTTTATTCCGCCTTAGAATAGTAGGGGGGTGGTATAGAATCAATAGTTCTACACGGGAATAGTTGTGGGTGGCCCCTACTCTTTTATGGATGGCTGGGTGTGCATGCATGAGGGCCCCTACTATTCCCCCTAAACAGATTATTCCCTACTATTCGCCCTCCTACCACCCCTCCAGTTGTTTCCTACTATTTATAAGGGGCTTGCTAGAGTAACTTTATTGGCATGTTACATCTAGACTCTATTCTTAGCCGGAAGGTGTTAACTAATTGGCGGAGCTAATCTCCTCACGAATATGACCCCCCCCCCCCCCCCCCCCAGCAATAGGGCGACCTTTGCATATCTCCCTAATAACCCTACCAGCACCCCCTACTATTTTGAGGGCATTTTGATTGCTACGTATGACTAGCCCGCCTAGAAAAAAAGGGGCATATTATTTGACCTTTGCATATCTCCCTAATAACCCTACCTAACTTGATCATTTTTCTCGTGCCCGTGGGGGGCTGGTGAAGCGACCCAACTCAACTCCCCTCCTAACCCTACTGGCACCCCCTACTGCAGACGTGTGAGGGCTCTGGTCCATATGACTGGCCCCCCCTTATATCAATTCAGCAATCAGGCGACCCCCCTTTAGATAGTAGGAGATGCATGCAGCCCTACGGGGCGTAGGGGCCGCTTCCCTGTAGGGGAATTCTATCTGTTGTTACCTTGAATAATCTATTTAGGGGGAATTGATAAGGGACCAAGGGGGGAATTGATTGAATTGAAGGTTCCTAATGCTTACTATGAACCCCTAGACTAGAATATCCGTAGGCAGTCACTAGTCTTGAGTTCTAGTTCTCACGCGCTCATTAGCTATCTATTTTCCTTTGTTGATTGGTTCTATTTGTAAGTCCCTACAGTCTATGATCTAGCTAGTAACCTAGTAGCTCAGGCCCCTACAATTCTATGGGGACCACCCACTTCTATTGATCTATCTGCCAGCTTTCCACCAACCAACCCGGGGAGTAACCCCAGGGCTCATGGACCAATCAAAGGAATCGCTATGAATGAAGGGCTCCCACTATTATCGGGTGGGTGGGAATCATAGGGTTCTCGTTCCATAGTATAGTTCTGCCTATAAAATGGTAGGGCAAGGGATCCTCGTGGGCGAGCTCCACAAAGAAATTGTGATAAAAGTTGTGCTTAGCCCATTGCTTCTTTAGCCAACTGCTGGGAAGACATCACTTCACAAGTTGGAATCACCGCTGCTACCCCATATGGAAAATATATGGACCTCAGCTCAATAAACGAATCCCGAGCTTCTTTGGGGGAGACGCGATAGAGAGGATTTATCGCTCTTAAAAACCTACGTGCCCCCCCTTAGAATAGTTAGAGAGGCCTCCGCTGCTGAGAGAGAATGCTCTAGGGTGGGTGGGGACAATGTTGATAGTAGGGGCTGCTGAGCCTTATGTAAGTTATGATTACATAATTATTTATCGAGCCGCTTCAACCTCAACCAATCAAGACAAGGGCTGTGAGTGTTGGGTCATTCATTCTTGGGGTTTACCGTTTGTGCATAGCCTACCTAGGGAGAGTATAAGGAGATCTGGCCACCCAATCCTTCTATCCAATGGTTTCCCTTTCTTGTTCGGTCTGACCCTGCATAGGAACTACAGCTCTTTTCAGCTATAGCTCCCTCTACACCACTACACCGGGAAACTATAGTTGACCAATCACCTTCTTATTCTCCTCTCCCTCCCAGTGAAACACCCGATCCATCCCATTCCGCGTTCTCTAGTGGAGGTAGGCCATAGATAGTAGGAGTCATTGGTGCAGAATCTAATCCCGGGCGGCTTGCTACAATACCAGGAACAACCAACCAAAAGTAGTTATGGCCCTACTATTCTATGGCCCTATAGATAGTAGGGGCAGGATTGGATGCCATATAGTTGTGCATGCAAAGGCAGGTCCCTACTATGGAAATGGGGTGCATGAGCCCCTACCATGGCCCTATAAAATTCTAGGGGACTCCCGCCCAATGGCCCTATAAAATTGTGGGGCCATAGAATTTTAGGTTGCAATAATAAAGCCCACCCATAGGCCACATAAACTAGTGAGTAAGGGAACAGCTAGAAGTACGGTAAGGAAGGGTCCAGGGACTACCAAGTACTGGAGCTACCAAGTACGTGAGCTACAGTAGAAGGCAAGGGTGCTTCAAAATGGCTAGGAAAGGGTTCAAAGACTGACAAATTGATGCCCCAGGTCAGAGTCCCAACCCTGCTAGGGGAAGCGTAAGAAGGGTTTAGGAGGCCCATAAAATTTTAGGCAGCCCAATATTCTAACACAACCCAGCTAGTAAAAGCACCAAGTAGAGGATATTGCATAGGGAGCCGTCCAAGGTCATCATTAAAGCCCATACTTCTACAAAGCATCAGAAAGGAAGGCTTTCTATGGGAGAATGCGGGAGAATGCCCTGTTGGGTATGGATACTGATGACTTTACGGTCAGTCACTATAGATAGTAGGGAATTCTATGGGCAGCCCTATGGCTTCTATGGGCAGCGGCCCCTATCAATTCTAGGGAAGCCCCCTATGGCTTCTATGGCAGTGGCCCTTATCAATTCTAGGTAGACAAAGGGCAATTTAGAATTCAGGCCCTACTATTCCACCACCCACCCTTCCATTGGCATGTTACATATAGAATCTACCAAGAAGCTCGAGGAATCATTGCTACCAATCCCGCCTCCAACAATAGAATATAGGGCTTTCAGAACAATGAGTCTTTGCCTTTAGAATAGTAGGGCCATAGTTAGGGAGCTTTGTCCCTAGAATTCTCAGAACTATACCACATAGAATTGTAGGGGTCGGTCCCGTGTGTGGGGTTGGGTGGGGGGTAAAGGGCCACCCACCCTTGGCCGAATCTGAATTTTTGAGAAATGGATACGGATCCGACTCATGAGCTACTGGTAGAGATAGTGCCTTTGGCTCTATCCCCGCATCTTTGAAACTGGCGGATCTATTACCTAAAGCTACTGCGTCCATATCTGGTGGAGATGCTGATGGCTGTGATGTTAGGCATGCTATTGGTGAGGCAAAGACTTCATAGAATAATTGCAATCGACGTCACCTTTGCTGAGGGCCTTCGAATGGGGTCTGCAATAAGCTTCGGTTCAAGGTAAGCAATCGAGTCCACATAACCTGCGAGCGGCCATAAAATTGTAGGGCCCCAAGATAATAGCCATGCTCCCATCTTTGACTCTACTACCTATACCGGTGGATCATTCACAGGTCTTGGATCAAATGCAACCACCTTCTATGCCTCTATCTCTGCTTCTCTCACCTCAGATGTTGGAGGATCAATAGGTTCAGATTCGGCATCATAAACAACAGGATGAACTGTTGCGGTGCTGCTTTCTCTACTTTTGCTACTAGATATTGACAATTACTATCCCCAACCCACCCCAGTCAAGGCTCAATAAATTCCCTACCCTCTATAGGGCCCTACCATCTATAGGGAACTGAAACTGGCCCCTACTTATCTTTAGGTGATTGGATCAACTAAGTAAACTGGATCTGGGACTGGAGGATCTGAATCTAGCTATGATGTTGACTCTGATGAAGCAACAAGATAAACTGTGAGCACTGCACCCAATTAACATATCGCTCAGGGCTACGCTCTGCTCTCTTCACTTACTTTGTTGCCTTTCCCATTGCTTCCATCTTTGCTACTTGCTCTCAAAGTAGCCTTTCCTCTATAAGTCCAAATATGTCGCCCCATAGTGGGTGGATAGTGGATATTATGCTGCTTAAACCACTCGGTCAACAAGATCTGCCGAATCAAATCAATAGGGCAAGGCCCACACTAGGATAGGCCTAAATAGCCTAACATCACGTTGGCGCTTAGTGACAGATCGAAGAATTCATAATAGGTATAGGAAACAGAACGGGCTCTTCATCGAGCATATAGGAATCTTTTCTTTTGTATGGCCTAAGAGGTAGGGGCTGCGAACTCTATCTGCGAAATGATGTGATGTGACTATACTATAGAAAGTTTTTCAGTCAAGATTCTATACGTAACATGCCCCTGATGAACCCTACCCTGAACGATCTATAGATCTATATCATTCTTTGCATCTGGTGCAATCAATTGATCCACTGTGAGAATGGGTGGGGTAGAGATCTAATCCAAACCCCCCCACCCTTCTAATATGACCCCCTATGTATCTGATCTATTTGGTGCCCCGGGGGCTACTTTCCTTCGGATAGGCCCCTTTCTCGATCTGATCCCGACTGGAGGAGGACGAGGAGTACTGTATAGTTCAGCCTAGCCGAGAAACGCCCTCCACCCCAAACTCTGAACGTTCAGGGGCCCACCCAACCGCTCTACCCGATATGGATATAGATAGGGCACATCGAGAGGGAGGAACAACTCTACTCCATCTTTATCCCTCTAGCCTAGCTGCCCTCCCCTTCCAACTCCAGTCTGGATAGATATTCACGTATCATAATGGATGGCTGGATGGATACGTCAACTGATGATTGATGATGGATCCCTCCCCTAAACTATTCTATGGGGATGAGGTCACTTTTGACCCAACTATTGAATTGAAGGGCCGCTAGACCATGAACTCTCTATAGGCTCCATATGATAGTTTAGGGTGCCTAGCCATGAACTCTAATCTATAGGGGGATCAGCTTGGTGATTAGTTAGTTTAGTTCAGGATCGTTGCCCGAACTCTGCTATAATTCCCTAGTTAATCTACCAACTACCTTAGAATGGTAGGGGCCCAACAGCTTTATCCCTATAGTTCCCACCCACCCTGCATGCCCCTTAGAATAGTAGGCCCCCCCTACCCCCCCAATCTAGAGTTTGGTTGGTTCCATAATCGGGCAATTCTAGAACTATTTTAGCAAGGATATAGTTATTTACTGAGGCCCCCAGCCCCCCCCCCCCCCCCATCCCCCCCAAGCTATAGTTCTATGGTTCGGTTGGGGGTAGGGAAGGTTATTCTAGCCCCTACCCAATCGAGCTACCTCCCCCCTACTATTTGAAGGGCTAGCCCCCCCTACAATAATCTACCTCCCGGGGGGGGGGGGGGCGAAGGGTTCGCTTTCAATCAAGCCCTCGTACTATTCTAAAGGGCCCCCTATCCCAAAACCCACCCCTCCCCCATTATAGTTATAGTTCGGCTGGTTCCATAGCCAAGGGTTTCAGTCAAGCCCTACCCATAGAATTGTAGGGCCATGGGTGCCCCGTAGGGATTTACTGATTAATTCTCCTACTCCCCTGGCTGGGAGTTAATTAATCAGGGGGCTTGACTAGGGCTTGTAAAGGGCTTCAATCAAGCCCGCCCAATTCGACTAGGACTGCAGTCAAGCCCACCCAATTCTATGGGGGAGGGCCCCTATAATTCTATGGCCCTACTATTCGCTTGACTGGGGGCTTGATAGGAGGGCTCCTATAATTATATGGGCCAGCCGAATAGTAGGGAACCACCCCAATCTATAGTTGGGTGTTCATAGGGAATCATAGGGTTCCCCTGGTGGATCGCCCTACCCCTTAGAATAGTAGGGGGGTGCTGCTTGAAAAAGGTAAACCGACTCGGATGCTTATCAAAGTGAGTATATAAGTAAGGTACGCTGGGTGAGGTTAATAATACACCCTCACCCAACCTTTTTTTTCTTTGCAACGACCCCCCCATCACACTATTTATATAGGCTTAGGCTATGAACCCCAGCACCTGGCACTATTATTGGAAGGGGTCGACCGCAGACAAATTATTGGTTGGGGTTTTTAGTTGTCGCCCATCCATATTCGTTGTACCGACCGAATGATCAATGCGAATGGAATGTTCTACCGATGAGCCAATAAAATTCAGAATTGCGTGTCGCTTCCAGCTATATCTATCCAAGATGAACTATATCCACTGTCGATGAAGGGTGGGGTGGCCCCCAAGAATAGAGTTTAGGTTCCCGGTGCAGATGAAAGCAGGGAGATGTTGTTTGTATCAAACCCCAGACCCAACTATAACTAGAATTGTGAAGGAACCAACCATTTCTATGTAGATAGTTGGTCGCTTTGGTCCCCCGTGTCAAAAGAGTCATTCCCCGTTCTCAATCGTACTGGCATAGCTCCTTTACCTTCTCATTTCCCTAAGGTGAGTGAGGGCCCCCGACCCACATAAAAGAATAATGTTAGAGCCTAAACTTGTTGATAGGGAGAGACGTAAATATCCTGTTGATCGAGCGAAGCTGATTGATTTCAAACTCCCTCTGTTCACTGCCATCTCCCCGCCCAGAAAAATCATCCACCTATAGAGCCTACTATCTATAAGGAAATCCCCATAGCCCTCCCCTTATAATAGTAGGGTAGGCGGCTGGGTTTAATAATATTTGGGGCCCGTAGAATTGTAGGGAATAATCTTTTTAGGGGAATAATCTAAAAAGGGGTAGTAAAAAGTACAATGTCAAGAATCACTCATTACAAAGGTCACCCCAGCAGCTACCCTATCTAGGTTTTATAAGTTTTGTCCAGTAGCTCATAAGAACAAGGTTGGACCCTACTGTTGCAGCCGAGGTCGCCACCTAGTAAAGGACACAGAATGGATTGCCACTCAGTCATTCGCCAACACAATGCAGACGGCCCCTACCAGCTTGGTACACTTATTAGTAGAGGATGATAGGCTCCCCAGGATACCACTAGTTCCCACGTGTCACTTCAGTCACCATACTCGCATGTCACACTTGTACCACCCATCTGGATCACAGCCAATAGATCGCGTTATGCAGGGTGTGGATCTCTATACGGCAGACATCACACAAATGATGGATGGTGTGGGAGGCAATATACGCTTTATATGGCTCTGTAGGCATGTAGTGGGCAGCTCGCAAGCACTTTGAATGATGCTTTACCCTACTATTATAAAGGGCGGGCAAACATAGTTACGGTGAAATAACGGATGGTGGGTAGTGAGTCTGTCAATGGTGGATGTGCTTGGGATGGCAGGAGGGCTCGATGCATTAGCATCCCCCTTTCAATCAATAGGGCATAGGTCACCTTTTCTATTCAACTCTCGGCTCTAGAATCGGTTCTTATTCAGGATCAACTAATGCTCACCGAGTAAGGAATCCCCTTAAAAGAGTAGGTAGGCTCTTTGCATATTAAAGATTTGCCCTACAATTCTATTATTGGTGGATCTGACTCTACTTAGGAAACTTCTCCTGCTACTAGTGCTACTTTTGCATGTCGGGCGGGGGCTGCTTCATCTGGATAGACCTATTTATGCTCTTGTGAATTCTTTATATAGGCACTATCCCCATCTTTGCTTTTGTTGTCATGGTGGTGGCGGAGCTGCTGCTGAGTCAACCGAATATACTAGCTCGTGCTGGATCAATGCTTAAACGACTTCAACTACTGAACCAGGGGGGAGCTCCCTATATAATTTTAAGGCTGAAGTCTAAAGATCAAGATAATAAATGGTTGCCCCCTACTTTCTCTATAGGTGACTACTACTGTAGGCTATGACTCTAGATATGTTGTTGTCTCCCTTTAGAATAGTAGGGCATATACTTTTTGTGTTGCTAGCTATGGCTATGGATCTTGAACTGCATCTGGGTGGCGGAGCACTCATCCGCGAGTATGACTGGTGCATGCCGAACCAATCAATTGGGAGGGGACCGCCTAGCACCCCATAGAATAGGGTGGGGCCCCCTAGGCTACCTATATACGTAACATGCCCGCCGCCTACTATTCATAGGCAATAATCTGTTGCCGGGGGAATAATCAACTCGAATGGTAGGGGGGAGGGGGCCCACTATGGAAATAGGCTATAGGCTATAGGCACGCATGGGAATGAAGGTTACGAGGGACTATGGGGACCTAGATCCATCTCTGGTCAATCGATGGAACTCCAAACATATCTTTTCTGGGCCCCCTTCAAGATTATTGCTGGTGTAGATGCCTATATAAATAGTAGGGGGGAGGCCCTTCCTTTATAGTCAGTTGCCCGAGAATCGAAAGTTAGCCATTTACGGGCTATGGGGCCCCTATAGCCTATAGAATTATAGGGTAGGATCTGGGTTCAGAGGAGAATAATCTATTTAGGGAGCAAATAATAGGGGCCTATAGAATAATTTGTTTAGGGAGCCAATAATGGGGTAGGGGCAGTGCATACCTATCATTTTTGAGGGTAGGGGCACTGGCATACCCCTACAATAATCTATTTTAGGGGCCCGCACCCCCACAATAATTGGCTGCCAATAATAGTAGGGAAGGGGCCCATATCCTTTCTTTGTAGCACCTGGGTCCCTACTATTCTATGGGAGGAAGTTTTCACTGCAGAGATAGCAAGCTAGCTAGAACCGATCTGCCATGCCAGCCTATAGATAGTACGGGCCACGTCGAATTGATGGTCAGAACGAGCAAGCAGATGGACCCCCTACTATAGATAGGCAAATCAGAGGGGTTATAGAGAGTGATTTGATCCCCTACGGGTGGGCCCAAGGTGGAAGGAGGAAGTCTAGTGGCAGCGAATTGTTGCCCTACTATTTGGAAGGGTCAATCTGGGATAGGGAGAATCTTTCTCTCTTGGAAGACCTGCAACAAAACAATGGAATAGAGGGCCGGTCATCGTTGTAGAGGCAATCGACCCAAAGACCCGTTAGTAGCTAGGGAAGATTGGACTACTTTATTTCTCTACCCCTACTCTAAATAGTGGTCTTTCTGAGTTCTTTACCCAAATGTCCCAGTTGAAAGCAAATAGTGGGGCTCGGCCTCCGTAAACTAGCATCATCCTGGTTCTTGGGGCTCTATTCATATTCCAAAGAGTTCGTTGATGAACCCCACCAACTATAAATAGAGCCCGAAAGGAGCGGGTGCCCTACTATTCTAAAGGGGTGGATCTACACTCGAGAATATGTTGAACTAAACTATAGTGGCTAGTTCCACATTTATGACTCGTATCCAAAAGTTCTTCTAACCCTACTCTATAATGAATGTGTGCTGCCTCTATTGGACTATTGCGCCTCTGCATAAAGCCAGTGATTAGTCTATGGGCCTAAATCCAAAGCCCTTACACAAATTCCCCTACTATTATAGGGGGCATCCGTAATGATAAAAGAGTTCCCCTATTATAGATAGAAAGGGCGCCCTATAGAGAGTAGGGGGCTCCTTTGGGTGGGAGGGAAATGTTGCTATGTTTTTCTGATCACTCCTCCGGGTTAGCCCTCAACAAATAATCTACTGACAACTATAATATAATATTTCTCTTGCTCCGCCCTCCCCTCTCCCTCCACATCCACCTCTAATATAGTTGTTAGTCTAGAGTGCCCTCTACATATATTATTGCTCTCACTACTTGAATGGAATGAAGGTAAGGTGATCTCCCACTATAGAGGTAGCGGGCATCTCTCTTTATCCGATGAACTCCCATAGAACTGTAGGGCGCTCTGCGATCCATCTCCCATAGAATTGATAGGGGGCCCAGGGTATATTTCATCTAGAAGGCTGCCCTTACCCCCCTATAGATAAGTTGTAGGGCATAACTATCATTTTTTGGGGGGAGGCCTACTATAACTTAGGCACTCGCCTGAATGAAATGAAGGTGAGGGGGGTCCCTAAAATAGATTATTGTGGTACATGTAGAGGAAGATAAAGCCAGTGTGTCAACCATAGAATTGTAGGGCCACCCTGCTACCCTATGGGGGCTAAAGTTCAGGTGGGAGGGAATCATGGGGCAAGGGGGGATAAAGCAAGTGATTTTTCTGGGAGAGACCAGGGGGGCTTGGTAGAGACGCTGAGTAAGGGGCTGGGAATCGGGCAAAATAGGAGGGAGGGGATATAACCTGCTATAAGGCCCATATGACTGCCTACAATTCTCTAGGGGGTGACTGACCTTTGCATGCACCTCGCCAATGAAGAGTAGGGGATTTCTCGCTAGAGTAGACTACCTTGTTTGTCCTCTCTCTCTTTTGGTTGGCCATGTCTCCCAATCTCCCCCCCTAGATCAGTACATATGGCCAAAGGAGCAGTCTTTCTTCGCAAGAGAGTCAAAGGATTACTATCTTGGAAGAAACCCAGAGGTTGGTTCAAAGAGAGGGGAGGGCTTGCTCATACTGTGCACGCCCTAGGCAAGGACTGTGCAGGGTTAGGGTATCATTCTGCCGAGAGTGTGTGTCTGCATGAACCTGAATGCAGGGGCCCTAACCTCTAGAGTGTAGTGCCCTATCTTCTATAGTGTCCTATCCATTCGGGCCCCCCCTTCATATTATTGTGCATGTGCATGTTACGTAGATAGTATAGATGGCCCAGACGCCCTAGGTCTATAGGCAGGCAATTCCATACGTAACATTCATAATCGCCATCCCCATAAACTATAGGACATGTTACAATGTGCCGAGGCCCCTACTATTTTGAGCAGAATGTTTAGGAGCTTGAACCACATTCTATTGCCTCATGATCGGTCATGTGGTCTTCATGGCGGGGGCCCAGGTGATTGCAAAGGTAAATACTTGTGGATAGAAACTCTGATGCAGAGTTCAGTGAGTATCCCTATATAAATGGTAGGCGATGCAGAGGGAGGTGAGTCTACACAATTTCAGAGAGTTCAGTGGATATGCCGCTTATCTATAGAAGGGGCTTGCATTAATCTAGAAAAAAATGGGCAGATTATTGTAAGGAGCTGCCCTTATAAATTATAGGCAAGGTAGATAATGACCGGCACTAACCCGCTATATGCACATGGACAGATAGGCCCTACTATTCTAAGGACCAACTAAGGCTTAGTACACGAAGTGATTCAGCCCCCTACTCACCCACTATTATAAAGGCTAGTTTGCTGGGGAATATTTCATTACTGATGCATGCAGAGATGGGTCACTTTATTCAATCGACATATTGTTGTTCATTGCCCTATAGAATTTTAGCCTTGCACAGGGAGGGCTCCTATGGCCCCTACTATTTATAAGGGAAGGGCTTGTGAATGCATGCATAGGGAGGGCTCCTATGGCCCCTACTATTTATAAGGGTCGGTGCATGCAGGTGCAGGTCCCCTCTACCATTCTATAGGCTCTATGGCTATTGCTATAGGGAGGGCCTACTATTTATAAGGGCCTATGAATGCATGCACAGGTGTATTTTTTTTAGGGCTGCTATGGCCCCTACTATTTGTATTGTAAGGGCCTGTGCATGCATAGCGAGGGATGCTATGGCCCCTACTATTTATAAGGGCCGGTGCAGAGGTTTATTATCTATCTGCCAGGGAAGTGCCTACCTTTATAATAGTAGGGGGTGGGTGCCCTATAATTTTATGGGCTAGAGGAGGCTCCCTTTTAGATTATTCCCTACCCCTGTACATAAAATTATAGGGCTTATTATTTTATTGCACCCCTACTATTATATTACCTCTAGATAGTAAGGGTATAGAAACAATGGGCCTCCTATAGCCTATAGAAACAATGGGTAGGCCATTCAGGCCCGGGCCCATCCCATCATTTTTTAGGCAAGTCCCTACAATTCTCATGGGCATCCCTTACCTTCCCTATAGAATTTTAGCCCATAAAATTCTAGGGCCCTACAATAATCACCTCGCCAATAATAGTAGGGGAGGGACTTCCATCCCTCCATTATGACTTTTCAATCGGTCATGCCCCTTACCCTCCCTGGCATGCCTCCTGACCTTCCCCCGATTGCCTAAAATTTTATGTGCTTCATTATTTACTCGGCAATAGTCATCATGCACCGTAACGTCGGGGCAAGATTCGAACCTGCAGTCTTCAGGTCATGAGCCTGACGAGTTGACCAATTACTCTACCCCGCTCCCTTCTACATATAGATAGTTGGCTAGACCCCCTACCCCTGACCACCCCCTACTATCTAGTGTGCCTTAGAATAGTAGGGGCACTCTGCATGCATGCAGAGGTAGGAGTGTCGTTGGCTAGACCCCCTACCCCCGACCGGGTTAGGGCGATACCCTGGCGAATAGTAGGGGCACTTTACATGGGAGTGTCGTTGGCGATGACCCCTACCCTTGGCCTATTGTGTCGAGTCACGGCGATGCCCTGGCAAATAGTAGGGGAACTCTAGGCCCCTACACTATAGTTCAAAGGGCCATTGCCCATAGAATAGTAGGGCAATAATCTACCCATTTTTTTCTAGGCGGCCTCGGTCCATTGCTAGATTCTATACATAACATGCCCTCCAGCCATAGAATAATAGGGGCCCACTCTAGAGGATAGGGCATAGAACGGTAGGGGTCTGGTGAATATGATTGTGCCCTGCTACTCTTTTCTTTGTTTCCATCAATCAATCGCCTACTATTATAAGGGAGAATAAGCCCCCTTTAGAATAGCAATTTCTATAGGCTCCTATTCGCTGCTACCTTCTTGCCAGCAATAGTCTCTAGCCTTTGAGAGTGTTGTGAACCTTTCAAAGTAGCGGTCTGGTCCACCCTACTAAAGAACCGACCAAACTCCATTCTGCTAATAACCCAGATCATCATTGAGCATTTTGATCGTGGACATGCATGGTGAAGTGGCCTAATTATTGATAGTTCACTCATCTATTGCCATTATGAGAGTTGCCCCGTTTGCATCTCCTTTAGAATAGTAGGCCCCGACAGAGCCTGTTCAAAGGTTATATGCTATCCATTTCACCCAAGTCCTACATTATTGTGGGTGTGCTTTCGAGTAGCATGCAAGTCAAGGAGAGTTAGAGTGAAACCCAGATGAGGCTCTTTTCTGCTTTTTCAGGTCCCCAACCACCCCTCTGTAGGTATATTATCATAGGCATAGTCATAGGAGCCAGAAAAATGTGTAACATCAGGTGGGCCCCTTTATGGCAAGGAATGGACGTTGGGTCCCCATAGAATAGTAGGCACAGTCATATGAACCAGACGAGCCCTCGGCCCTATCTAAAATTTAATGGGTTTACCTAGCCGCCCTAAAAAAATTTGGTCTGGTATGGGGTATGGGTAGATTATTGGTGGGACCGAGCTTTGACCATGTCTCCCACTTTTGCAGTACATATGGCGCAAGACGGTTTTACTGATCGAGGTCGAAATGGGATCGGGTGTGCCACATCTTGCCATAGTGCCCGACCTTCTATACGTAACATGCCCTATTGTTACTATGATAGTAGAGAGGAATGGAGAAAAACTCTATATGTTGTGTAGAGAACAACAAGTATGCATGCAGAATCTATTTCTAGTAGCAGGAGTTTGCATGCACAATCAAGAGTTGTTTGCCTATAGATAAATAAGTAGGGCCCATAGAATAGTAGGGCCCCCTAGAGGTAGGGGGTAAAGCTACAGAGGCCCCCCACCGGGGTGGCCCTACTCAATTCTAGTCCCGGTAGGGTTCATCAGGGGCATGTTACGTATAGAATCTGGTGCACCGGTCCCCCTAGCCTAAAATTTTATGGTATGGATCTGCCCTTACCTTAGAATAGTAGGGTAGGGGGGGAACCTAAAATTTTATGTTATGGATCTGCCCTTACCTTAGAATAGTAGGGTAGGGGGAGGCAATTATTATAGATAGCCCATACCATACCTACCAAAAATTATAGCAAGCGGGGATGGATAGGATGGCTGGCTGGCTATAATAGTAGGGTAGGGTAGGCCCTAAAATAGATTATTGTAGCATAGGGCCCATAAAATTTTAGGTCCCCTAAAATAATTATTGCTAGGGGCCCCTCAATAATATGAAGAGGGCCCCTGAATAACTTTCCCTAAAATTCTATGGGCAGAGGGGGATTGATTGATTATTGGCGGGTAGGGCACCGGTAGCGTAGGGGCCCCCCCGCATATAATAGTAGGGCATATTGGCTGGGGGGACCTTTACTATACAGGGGGTAGGGGGTGGTTCAATCGGTTCAATGCCTACTGTATCGAAAAGAATCATACTCAAAAAATGAGTTTGATCCTGGCTCAGAACGAATGCTAGCTATATGCTCAACACATGCAAGTCGAACGTTTCTCTCCCCAAACAGATTATTGTGCTTCCTGGTATTCAACTCAACTCCCTACCATGGCTACAATAGATAGGGTGGGGGAGTTCACAGTTGAGAACAAAGTGGCGAACAGGTGTGTAACGTGTGGGAATCTGCCGAACAGTTCGGGCCAAATCCTGAATTCCATTCACCATTCTGCACCATCCCTCAGTAGGGCTATAGTTGAGTAGGGCAAGGTAGGGCCCCGACACCCCCATTTATATAGTAGGGGCTAGTGGGGGGGTGTTGAATGAAATGTAATGAAAGCTATTTTGCTGCGAGGGCTTCAATAATTGCTAATATAGAGGTAGGGCAGCCCCCTACATATGTAGCAGGTGTTGTCCGATGAGCCTGCGTAGTATTAGGTAGTCGGTTAGGTAAACGCTGACCAATTCGATGATTCTTAGCTGGTCTTTTTGGATGATCAGCCACACTGGGATTGAGACATGGCCTGGACTCCCATGGGGGGTAGCAGTGGGGAATCTTGGACAATGGGCGAAAGCCCGATCCAGCAATATTGTGTGGGTGAAGAAGGGAAATTTCACTTGTAAAGCTCTTTCGTCGAGTGTGCGATCATGACAGGACTCAAGGAAGAAGCCCTGGCTAACTCCGTGCTAGCAGTCGCGGTAAGACAGGGGGGAAAGTGTTATTCAGAATGACTAGGCATAAAGGGCACGTAGGCGGTGAATTTGCAAGGTTGGAAGTGAAAGTCGCCAACAATTGGCGGGGTGCTTTCGAAACCAATTCACTTGAGTGAGATAGGGGAGAATGGAATTTTGTGTGTAGGGATCAAATTCGGAGATCTATGAAGGAAAGGCAAAAGTGAAGGCAGCTCTCTGGGTCTACACTAACGCTGGGGTGCGAAAGTATGGGGAGCAAATAGGATCAGATACCCTGGTAGTCCATGTCGTAAATGATGAGTGTTCGTCCTTTGTCCCCAACTACTATAGCTGGGGTCGGGTCAGGGGCCCAGCTAATGCATGAAACACTCTGCCTGGGGAGTACAGTCGCAAGACTGAAACTCAAAGGAATTGACGGGGGCCTACACAAGCGGTGGAGCATGTGGTTTAATTTGATACAACGCGCAGAACCTTACCAGCCCTTGACATATGAACAAGTGTGCCTGTCCTTAATGGGATGGTGTGAAGTGTATGGTTTATACAGGTGCTGCATGGTTGTCTTCAGCTCGTGTCATGCGATGTTTGGTTAAGTCCTATAACGAGCGAAACCCTCGTCTTGTGTTGCTGGGGTGCTCTGCTGAGATAGGAAGGATAAGGGGGGGTGGTCCAGATGTAGGTCCCTACTATTCGCAACTCTGTATGCACTCCCACCCAACTATATCCACATACAGGAACTATAGTTTAGTTTACCACCCCTATGCACAATTCTATGGCCTGCCTAAAATTTGCCAAGGGGGTAGGGCCCTACTATTCTAAAGGTCTATTTAGGCTAGAATTTTATGGGCTATCTATACTATACTATAGTGGTGGGGGTTTGTTTAGGGCTAGAATTTTATGGGCTATCTATACTATCCTATACTATAGTGGTGGGGGTCTGCTTTAGGGCTAGAATTTTATGGGCTATCTACACTATAGTGGTGGGGGCCCATTGGGATCAACTAAACTATACTATAATAATAGGGCTAAAATTCTATGGGCTATAGCCCATAAAATTCTAGGCAAGAGAATAGTGAGCCCCTCTTTATATAGTAGCTCGCCCGCCCTTATTATTCACTCAGGACCACTTGATCTAAGTTCAGAGAAATTTCACCAGCAGCTCGCAACTTTCTACCCATTTATTTTATGGTTATGGGCCCCGCCCCTACCTAAAATGGGCCTATAATTTTATTATAATTTTAGGCTAAAAAAATAGGCAAATTATCTTATTGTAGGGCGCCATGCCACTGAACCGTGCCGGGGGGGTGTTCATGGGGGGAGGTATGCATTCATGCACTCTGCATCCTGACGCCCTATCCACTCGGGGGTGGGGGAGAGGACCGAGCTAGCGATTGATGACACTCTGCTGGCCCCCTACCTAAAAGAACATCCTTTATGGGCTATGGGCAACTGTACCACTAAGTTTTGCACTCACAAGAGACTGCTAGTGATATGTTGGAGGAAGGTGGGGATGACGTCAAGTTCGCATGGCCCTTATGGGTTGGGCCACACACGTGCTACAATGGCAATGACAATGGTGCAAAAGGCCGTAAGGCGAAGTAAATCCAGAAAGGTTGCCGTAAGTTTGGATTGTTCTCTGCAACTCGAGAACATGAAGTTGGAATCGCTAGTAATCGCGGATCAACATGCCGCGATGAATATGTACTCGAGCCCTGTACACACCGCCCGTCACACCCTGGGAATTGGTTTCGGTTGAAGCATCAAACCAAGAATCACCAATCCCAATCCATCACCCCCACCACTATAGTAGTGGTAGGGGTGACCCTACCCCTACTAAGATAGTTGGATAGTTGGGTTTGGTCCTATTGGCGCATACCATGGTGGGGTCTTTGATTGGGGTGAAGTCGTAACAAGGTAGCTGTAGGGGAACCTGCGGCTAGATCGAATCCCACCCTCCATCAAATCAAACAATGTAGGTAGGGGCTTTCTTTTAGTTCGGCTAAAAGAAAATTTGAAATCTCTCTCTGAAATATGGGAGAGGACATCATATGCATTATAAATATCGACACAAAGCCTATTTGAATAGCAAAAATTGGTGAAAGAACATCACTTCAATAGGCGTTATACAGACAGGAGGAAATCTTAGGAGTCTATGTAGGCTGAACCTACATGGTTCTGTTAATGAATAGGCCCAAGTTATTCCTTCGATGCTTGCTTAAATAGTAGAAGTAGAAATCGAACCCAATTATGCCAAGGCCATAGAATAGTAGGGGCATTTTTGCACTCTCCTTGAATCAGTGATGGGGGAAGGTAGGGATTTTTTTGTGGGCAAGGCCCTCGGCATTAATTCTAGATCGGGAGTAGCAGCAGGCAATGCATAGTAGTGAGCGGCAAGCCCAGCTGACCCATAGATGGTTACTAAGGTAGTCTTTACCTAAATAGAGAAAATCTATAGGGGCGCTAAGAAGTTTATGCGGAGATGAGTTAATTGGGGGCTTCTACTCTCACACAATGTCCTTTGTAGTTTCGATGACTCGGCATACGAAGGGGAAGCCGAAGAATCATCAAGATCCATTGTAAATCCATTACAGTACCTGTCGTCCATCCATCGATGTATAGATCAACTAGGGGATTGTAGGCGGCACCATCTCTCATTCCCCCTGCACCACCCCCCTGGAAAATAGTTATCTACCGACCCCTGACTATTAAAAAGGGTGAATAGTAGGGGCCCTTGTTCCATAGTAGGGCCACTAATCCCCTTCCCTTGTTCCATAGTAGGGGCCGCTGGGGGTGGGTAGGGAGGATAATAATGTTTCCGCCATAGAATTGTAGGGGCCCTAACAATGTTTGTTGCCAAACATCTGCCTATATTTGCCCTTGTTCCATTCCATAGTAGGGGAGGGGGCCATTTAGAATTATCTAGAATAGTAGGGCCCCGGCGTCTGTCTCCTCCTCCCACCCTGGCAGGTGGGAGGCTATAGATTGAGTGGGCGCGAATCATACCAGTGAATACCCAGAATCAAGCTGAACGAAGGGTTTACACTGAGACAAACAATGCCCTACTATATTCTATTCGAGTTTAAACAGCTAGCAAGAATTCCTTTGTAGGTATAACCATTCAACCGGCAATCATTGCTCACCTTTCTGGTTTCAATTGAAATGAACTCAATATCGCATCTTCGATGCTCCATAATCTAATTATTTCAACTGCAGCTATTGGGTTGCACTGAGCGTTAGAAAGTGGCTTCCACCATGGTCGGACATTCTCCTACTATTCTATGGGGTCACCCTGGCCTATATTTATAAGGGCTTACTTTTTGTAGCTTGTTACTACAGGTGTAGGGTCGTGGGGAGTGGTTCATCGGGAAGACATTTTTTTTGGTGGTTAGTTGGCACGGTCTCAGTTTATAAGGTTGGTGTGACCCGACACACTCTATATGTTTTATTTTTGCTTGGGGCTTTTCAATTAAATAAATGGCATTTCTGGGGAACTACTACTACTATAGTTGTGTAGCTCAAGTTTGTTCCACAAACATGCATTAATCGCGTAACTTCCCTAGTCTCTTAAATGAAAATGGACCCAAACTTTGAACCATAATTGATCCCCTACAGGGCCAGTATCATATATGATGGATGGCCCGCGAGTCAGGCTTCTTCATTTCTTGGTTCAAATATAGATCTTATCTTGTTGGGATAGCGAGTTCAAATATAGATCTTATCAGAATTATATGCCCTACTATCTAACTATCCCCCTGGGCAGATAGTTGGGCCATAAAATTCTAGGCTATGGGCAACCGTAGCAGATCGAGATAGATTCTTCATTTAGTGATCGGGATGCCCCTATTATATCTCTGGGCCGAGAGCATGCCTATCAAAATAGTGGGTTCCTATTGATGATTGCCCATAAAATTATAGGGGGGATTATTATGCTAGGGAGCGTGATCTAGAAGCAGAGACAGCACCTGCACCACCAATAGTTTCAGTAGTTCCATAAGCAGTACCAAAAGCAAGAGCCCAAAAATTTAACTGATGTGGATCCAACAGCCATCTATAGATCTATATAGATCTAGCATATCCCCTATCTATTTTATGGCACCTTTAGTGACAGATCCATATGCGCCAGCCCATAAAATTGCCCCATAGAGAATAATCACAACGGTTGATTCAGGATTGATTCTTCACTGCGTTCAGATGAGTGCCTTTAGAACAATAGGGCAGAGATTCCCAGTTAGTGATAATGAGTTTCAAATATGGGGGGAGAATCGACCCATCCATTTTGAGCCAGGAGGGAATAGTGCTACCTCCCACCCGTGGCCAAGGCCCTACCTTCATAGTGCTTCATACTGGAGACTCTACAGTGTGAGCAAGTGCCCCACAGGCCACTACTAGAAATCGCTATGCCTGCCCTCCCATGCCCTAGCACTATCTCTTTCTATCTAAATCAGAAAGATCGATCCACCAGCCCTACTATTCTAAGGGTATAAAAAAAGCCATTCTATGGGGGTGGCTGGTTAGCCACCTAGCCTGGATGGACAACGGAAGAAGACTAGGGAATAGGGTGAGTTCGTCTGGTCGGGGAGAGGTGTTCATCGGAATGGGGCCCCTACTATAGAAAGGCCCCCACCCCTTTATAGTTATAGTACCTGCCCCCCAACAATAATATGAAGGGGGGCACGCCCATTTTTTTCTAGGCAAGGGCGTAGTGAACTGTTTCGATTCAGTAGGAGCATCTAGCCCCAACTCGCTAATAAAGAAGCATGTCCCTTTCACCGAGAAGACCACCCTATTTATCCCACCCACCCTATCTCAGTAGCTGCCTTTACCTTTAGAAGAGAATAGCCTAAAACTATATGGGCCTTGGTTCGGTAGCCACTTCTAGAAATGGAATAAATGAAATGGACCGCCTCCCATGCATGCACGAGCAGATAAAGAGATGTAGCCGCACCCCTACCACCGAAAGCAAAGTCACTACCAAAAGTAGTGGAGGTTGGGAAAGGAAGGGGTTCGACCGCGAGCGTGGCCCCCATATAGATAGATTGTGCACCAGAATGCCAGCCAATTATGGCCAAATGCCTATTATTCATGGGGAGGGGCAGCAGCACCCACTTCCTGCCTGATACTCCTGTTCAACTGCCTATCCATCGCATACTTTTGTTCAACCGCCTATCTGTCATTTCATGGACCGGTCAACCGCCTATCCATCATTTCATTCACCAGCAGCTATAAAATTCTAGGGTGTTAGCTCTTGATCCTAACCTACTATTTATAGGCAGGTCCATAAAATTCTAGGGCATTAGCTCTTGATCCCGACCTACTATCTATAGGCAGGTTGCCATTAGAATTGTAGGGCCAATTGTTGACCCCAAAAGAATTGTAGGCGATTCACAGACTATTCTTTTTCAATTCACCTATCCATCATGGAATGAACTAGCAGCACCAATTCACCAACAAGTGGAAGCCAATGAATAGTAGGGGCTCCACAATACCTCGCTAAGCGGGAGCCCCTACTATTCATTGGTGGGGTGGGAGCAAAGGAAGTGGGAAACGCAGAAGAAGAGGGGAGGTAGGAGCCAGATCTGGCTATTCTGATGACCCATTGGATCCAACCGAGTAGACACAGCAAAACTACCGAGGCCCCCGCATCCGATAAGAGCTTTGCGATATGCTCCATTCCTAACCACCTTCGTGTCTTATCTGACACTTATCACCCTGCTTCCACGGACTATATTCTCTACCCACCCCTCAATTAATCAGCTTGCTAGAGTATGGCCCCCTTTTAGATTATTCCCTTACTATTCTATGGCTAGTCCCCTACTATTCTAAAGGGCCCCTACTATTCTAAAGGGTGGGCGGGTTGGTTGGGTGGGGGTGATAGAGCCACCCCTGGGCATGTTACCCCACATTATATAGGGAATCTCATTTGGCAACGTGCCCTACTATTCGCCATGGGGCCATAGCCCATAAAATTTTAGCTAGGGCCTATAGAATGGCCCCTTTTTAGATTATTTTAGGGGCTAGATCCGGATAGGAAGGCTGGATAGGGATAGATTTGCATGGGCCTGCCCTCCCTCAATAATAGAATAGTAGGCTCAATTCCCTATATAATGTGTGGTAACATGCGGGGGTGGGAGCCCTATTATTCTATTATTCGAGTCGATGTAGGGGGGAAAGGGAAGAGTGGACGAATCTAGTTATTAAATTCTTCCCTTTCTCATGAATATCTCGTAGGGCCCTTCCCTTCTAATTAGAAACGTTCTAGTCCCTTTTACTCTTTACGTTCCCAACCCTTCCCGTTCAAATAGTAGCAAACTGATCTTAATGAACATTCCCGAGAGAAAGCAATCTGAATAATAGGGATGTTACATCTAGAATCGAGAATGAACACCCTTGCAAACTCAAAGTTATAGGATAGGGAAGGGAGCCCCTACTATTCTAAAGGGAATGATATCCCAATAATGTCTCTCTGGGGCCTATCGATCGAGAGAGGCCATGTCTGGTATTGAAAGCCCTTTACTATATTGGAGCACACGCAAGAAGACTGCCTGTGACTCCCATCCCACTGGCACATATTGATAGATCAGTTACACCTCGACTATTGCCTACTATTCTATGGGCCCTACTATTCTATAGGCAATGACTTATAAAGATGACCCCACTGCTCTTGTCTTTGTCACTAGCTTTTCAGATCTTTATTGCCATGAAAGAACATCTCTACCTTGACCTTAGCACAAGAGCGGCATATCGCTGGTAAAAGACCTGTGGGTGGGGAATGGGCCCTGTCCCCTACGGTGGATTCAAGAAACAAAGATTGGGCTTGTGAAAGGATTGCTACCTATAGAAACAATGGGCTCGACTCTTAAGCATCAAGATCGCATGTTGGATCACTGCCCATGGACCCATCTTGCTTATTTTTAAATAGCTCAAACCAAATGCCCTACTATTCTATGGGCTTTCTCCTAAAACAACAATAGATTTGGGCTAGCCCCTTCCCCCAGATGCTGAAAGAAGTAAACCCTTCCATACAACATTTTGATGCAAAGTGAGAGGAAGATAAAATGACAGCAGACAAAACTCTTTCCAAAAATGGTAGGGCCCTATCAATCGGATATTGGTACCATAATCTCCATCTTTGAAATGCTATGATTCTTCGCAGCTAGAGTGAGGGGCTTTGATTTGTGAACATATGTATAGGGTGTCCCTAATCCCTTACCTAGAATATCCATATTCAACTGAGAATGCCAACCTCTACTAGCTGGCCCTACTAGAATTTAATGCCACTACGACCCTACTATTCTAAGGCAAGATTGAGAATGACCAAAAGTTAGGTAGGGAGCATGCTTGCTTCCTTCTCTATATCCCCGAGATCATCGTGTCTCTGAGCAGGGAAATGACATCATCTTGGTTAGCTTACTGAGGGCGGTGGGGTAGGGAAGGAAGAGCCCCCAAGGTCCTGTATCTGAAGTGGAATCTCTCTTTCTAATCTCGTGTGATAAGGTCAAAGATAGGCTATGAATACTAGTTACCAAAATCAAGGCCCATAGAATAGTAGGGAATAATCTGTTTAGGGCCATTTCTATAGGTTCAATCATTTGCTTAAGCCAAGTCTTCCTTCTCTTTAGTAACTCATTTTCACCCATAGAATAGTAGGGCCTGAGACAGATATAGATGCAGGGGCAATGCTCGATCTTGCTCAATGGGAGAGGGCCGCCTATATAGTAAAGGGCGTGGCGGCAACAGAACCCTACCATTCTATAGGCTCTCTCTTTGCTTCTCAGTCCAACCCACCAACCACTTTGCCTAGCCTACTATCTATAGTGGTAGGGGCAACCTAAAAAGTGTTCATCTAGTTCTGATGAGCTTTGTAGACACCCGAAAACATCTTGATCGAATAGAATAGTAGGGGCAGTCATACTTATAACAATCTCTTAGCTCTGTTTCGGTTATGTTACAGTAGTTCTTGATTTATAAGAGGGTCCTAGGGCATTCGAGTGGTACCCAGACCCTTACTATCTATAGGCCACTTGTCCAACCTTCCTGAAAATAAAATGCACAGCTTGGGCCCGCCCGCCCCTACAATTCTATGGGAACTTTTCCTTTCCTAGAGTAAGCTAGGGTACAGGAACCTTTTAAGCTCCCAAAACCCTGATGTCTCAACTCCTTCTAATCGGTCAGTGGACCTTATAATAGTAGGCTTTTCTTTATCTAGTTACACCTCCATTGTTGCCCTACCATTCCCCTATAATTTTATGCGGCCCTACCTAAAAGGCTTTTATGGGCTATGGCCCCACAATGGAACCCTATAAAATTGTGGGGGGGCCTATCCTAGCCTAGCCTATCCCTATAAATTTTAGGGTAGGCCCTAAAATAGATTATTGTAGGGGGTAGGGCCCTATATTTTAGTGGGCCTATCCTATCCCTATCAATTTTAGGGTAGGGTAGGGTGGCCTATCCTATCCTATCCCTATCAATTTTAGGGTAGGGGGTAGGGCCCACTCCCCACTCAATATAGGGTAGGGTAGGGTGGGGGTCCCCTACAATATCCCTATTGAGTTCCATTGTGGGGGTCCCCACTCCCCACTCAATATAGGGTAGGGTAGGGTAGGGTATGGGCCCACCCGAATAATAGAATAGTAGGGGCCAATGGGGCATCTGCACCTCCATTGATCATTCATCTGGCTCCTATGACTGTGCCCTACTATTCTATGCCAGCGGCCCTACATCACCCATACATAGAATTGTAGGGGATCCCGTAGATCCTGTCCATGAAGCAATAGTTTAAGCACCACTAGCAGCACTAGCCTACCCCATATAGTAGGGGCCTCTGCCCCCCTACCATTTTATAGGCAGACGCACCACCCACCTATAGAATGGTAGGGCCTTTTCCAATTCTATGGGAAGCAGCATCACTACAAGTAGCAGCGGGTGCGTCGTGCATCAGTAGATCCTATAGAGTAAGTTTATTACGCAGGTTATCCACCGGCCATAAAATTTGAGGGGCATTAGCATAGGTAGCATACCTTACCAGAGCTCATTGATCCATCAGTAGATCCAACAGCAATAGAGGCAAAGATAGCAGCAGGAGTTTTTATGATGATTCAACCCTACCATTCTATAGGGGACCAGTCATTTCTGACCCAGCTGTTGATCCAGTCAGTGGAGCAGCATAAGGTGATTCAATTGACCAAGAAGAAGAAGCAACACCAACTATCTCCTCCCACAGATAGATACTCCACCGAAAGCACCAGCCTGTAGGGCACAGATAGATACTCCGCCTAGAGGGTGTATTGGAAGCGATGGAAGCATATCCTGTTCCTGATCCACCGACATCAGGCATAGCTTCACCAGTTGATCCAATAGATTATGCCTACCATTCTATAGGGATCCAGTCGCCTATAGATCCTATAAAATGGTAGGGGGGCCAATTGAGAACCTTGAACCACCACCACCATCTATAGTAGCTTACCCATTATCGGCATGATTATTCGGCCCCATAAAATGATAGGGATCTGAATAATATGTTTAGGGACAGTTCTTCTAGATAGCCCATAAAATTTTAGGGCAGTCTACCCCCAAAATTATAGGCACCCATACCTTCAAATTCTATAGCTAGCCCATAAAATTATAGGGGCCCCTCCCCTTAAAATAGATTGATTATTGTAGGCCATGGCCCTACAATTTTATGGGGTGGGGCAGATCCTTGGTGAATAGTGGGGCCATTGCATAAACAAATTATTCAGAATCCTTCATTCGGTGAGCATTTAACCTGGGAAGAGATGTCGTTTATGCAGAGGAATAGTAGGGCACAAATGTTGCCTAAGCCTAATTTTGGGATGGGCCCATGAGTGTTGTAGGGACCTTCCTTATAAATAGTAGGGGGTAGGGCCCATCCAAAACTAGTTTGAATAAAAGAATAAACTGGCCAGGGTTCCTCGGGGTTCGGCGGGTGGGGTTGTTCCTGTAGACCCTCGTCTGATCGGTACTGTGGCGGCTTCGGATCTCCCAACCGATGTTGGTTGTTGGGATGGGGTGTTGGTAGGATCGGTTGGTTAGGTTGGTGGTTTGGGCCCTTCTATTCTATTCTGTTAGGTTGGGCGTACTGGATTGTTGGTAGGTTCGGTTATAGGTTTCTCAAAAGAGCTAAAGAAAGAAAGCATCACTACCCATTTCGATAGTTATGTTATGTAGAGAATCTGGAAAACAAACCCCCTACCCCAACCCCCTACTATTTATAAGGGAAGGGCCTATTATTCCATTATTGCTACCCACAACAACTATTCAAACCCTCCTGGGCACCCTAGCCATTCCCCCCCACAACATGGCATTAGCCTGCTAGCCCTTACCTTTCAAACAATAGGGGGTAGGGGAATTTGCAATAGATAGATAGATAGTTGTTAGTTTTGGAGATGGAAATTCTATACGTAACATGCCTATTCTAAGGCCTATAGATAGTAAGGGCCACCTTCATTTCAGATTATGGCCCTTACTATCTATAGGCCTTAGAATAGTAGGCACCCACCCCAACCTACCATAGAATAGTAGGGGCCCCCCCACCTTGTAGTGGCCCTTTCAACTACTATAGTTGTAGGGGAATTGGCTAACTTGAAATCACCCATAGCCCATAGAATAGAATAGTAGGCCCCCCCCACAACATTGTAGGCCCTAGAATTTTATGGGCCCCACATTATATAGGGAATCGAGGTGGGAGGGTTTCTATAGTTCCAACCCCACACACCCCCAGCCGAATTGTAGGGGCACCTCCTGATCAAAAAGGAAGGCCGAAGTGATACTGGATCTCCCACCTCATCAAAGCCCCTTTAATAGTAGGGGTCCATAGAATAGTAGGGGCCTCCCGCCCATCTCAGTATGTGCTCTGGGGCCTTACTATCCATAGGTTGTCCATCTTCTGGAACTAGTTGGTATACCTGAGGCCCTCATGTGACTCTTTCTTAGGGGATACCACGGCCCTTAGCTTATGCCAATAGTTACGCCCCATACCAACCACAAGCCATTCTACATGAGTGAGGCCTGACCTCTCCCTAGAACCAACCACATCTCGTGCCCCATTGATAGAAAGGCCTACAGTGGGCGAGTTCTTTTTCAATTGAGGCTATAGATTCTGGTCATGAGGACAGTCTCTGGAGCATCTGGTCTCTTTAGTGACAGCTCATTCCCACAGACGGATCTATAGTTTGGTCGGTATAAGCACGACCCCAAATTATCACCCTAGGGTCGATCAAGGAGAGGGAGAGAATGCAGTATCCAGTCGTTAATATTTATTATGGTTAGTGAATCGAATCCTCACGCTAAAGAGCATATGTTGGTAAGGCTATGTTAGTACTATTTGCCTATTATTCTATTATTCGACTTGTTCAGCGCTAGGCTTCAGCGCCATAAAATTATAGGCTGTAGGGGGTTGGTTACACCTGAAAGTGAATATAGTTGGCAAATTGTAGTCACACCAATCCTATGAGGTTCGCCCCTATCTATATATGGGCTCGGCCATCCATCCTATGCCAGATGGTAGAAAGATAAGATCTGCAAACTTGTCATTAGCTCTGCCATTGAGTCAGTTTCTTAGGAAGGCCCCCCGGTCGGAGGCCAAACCACAGCTTTTAAAGGATCCCCTCACCCTGTTTGACACATTTGCATAACTGGACTCTCTAGTTCCAGCTATCAAAATTGGAGCCCCCTACTATTCTATGGGAAAAGATTCCCTATAGAATGGTGGGGGTAACATGGGTTCAGAACCGTCTAGTTCATATGACTGCCCATTATTGATTCGACCAATCGCTATAGAATAGTAGGCCCCTCCCTATATTTGGTAGGTAGCCCTTCAAAATAATTCTCAAAATGTATTTATTTAGGGAGGGGCCTAATATTCTATAGCCTAGTGAAAGGGCTACTCATATAGTTTTCGGCTGGTAGTCTGCTAGTATATGAATGGGGCCCATACCTATTAAATTGTGGGCAGTTGGCCCCTACAATAATATGAAGGGGGGGCCAAGGCCCTACTATTCTATGGCAGGGCTAGAAGCCAACTTCCCCAATAGAGTCCTCGATTAATCTACCGCCCTACCATTTACCTATAGAATGGTAGGGCCCAACTAGAGTTCCCTCCTACATGCCCTACTCTCTATAAGGCCCTGCAAGCCTATAGAATGGTAGGGGCCTACGCCTGCTATATATAGTTGACCCAGAACCACCAATAGCATCGCCAATAGCTTTCTTTCCCTTCCCACCCTGCAGGGGCATAGACACAAAGGTAGTTGATTGTGAAAAATAAATAGATCCACTCGCTGCCTATAGTTTCTTTGGGCAAGTTGATCCATATCCTTTACCCTGAGTCAAAAAATTTGTTCCACGTCTAGTGTCGAGTGCCTTACTATCCTATCCCTGGATCACCATAGCGTGGATTCTCCAATTCCATATTTCGTTCTAGTACCATTTGTTGATCCGATTGACCAATTGCCTATAGAAACAATGGACCGGACCCACCCGCAGCCATTTAAGCAGCTAGAGCAAGGGGTAATAACAGAGCCCCTACTATGGAACGTAGGGCTAATGACTATTTGTATCACGTATATAATATATGAGATGGAAACCCTTCCCTCCCCTCCCCTCTATAAATTGGGAATTGGGAATTGGGTGCCGACCCGACTTGGGCATTTATGCTCCCTTAGATATCCATGCGCCCGCATAGATGAGATGGGCAGCAAATAGATGGGTAGATGGGGCCATCTATCTAGAGGGTTGGGGGGGGGGCATCTCTCCATACAGCATCTATCTCCTCATGCCATAGAATAGTAGGGCCCCGGCAGCCCTACTATTATAAAGAAAGGCCAGGGGCAAGAAAGACTTTTTTATCAAGCAGGTGGGATTGAGGATTAGTTGTGGGATGCTGATCAATGAATTGAGAAGTCAGTCGGGGCAGGCCAATCCAATGTATTTCGTTCTCTGTTGAAGGCAGGTTATACCCCCCCTATATTTTAAAGGGTGGAAAAGGGGCCCCCTTCTAGATTATTGGTTCCAATGCGAATTTGAGAGTAAGCCCCAAGTTAAGTCGATCCACTCATAGCAATAGATCCAGATGGAAATCCTCCATGTCTAAATGTATATCCCAGGGTTAAAGAACTAGCTTCCCTATTGATAAAGCACTACCATTAGCATAGATCTATAGATGGCTACTCCGGGGACTAACCTTTTGTGCATAGCGATCCACCCACTTCGCCACAACTAGCCCATAAAATTATAGGGGAATTGAATGGAACCTTACCCCTACCATTCTATAGGGTTCATATTGCCCCAAAACTAAAATTTGTCCACTTGTTCAGCGGGTGTAAGATGCGAATCAATAGGGTTATGTATATAGAGAGGACCTTGCCCGACAGGGCCCTATCCCTACTTATTGAAAGGGAAAGGGGTTGGGTTCAGTCCGATCCCTAGCGCTACCTACGAGGTGTGAGTCCTTATAGATAGTAGGGCACTACCCCTACTATTATGAAAGGTAAAGGGACTAGAATAAGGCCCCATTTATTCTTCAGCAGTTCGTCGGAACTAAAGACCTAATAATCTGTTTGGGGGCAATGAATCCTCAATTATTGTAGGGGGCGGGGTGGCCCCCATCTTTTCTATATTTTGCAGCCATAGAATTTGAGGGGTCCGGGTGTCTTTATCACATTGCAATAGTTGCTTTTGATGAAGCCGGTGGAACCACCTACTATTTTATGGGCATTTATGAATATCGGCTATGGAGGCAGAGGGGACAAACAAGGTACTATCTGGATCTATGTTAAGAAGTCCCACTTGCTTAAAGCATTGGATTTAAATGACTCTTTATCCTTATGTAGCTTTTAGTCCTAAGAGTTCTCCACTCCTTACCCTCGGGGACACTAGAACTTTGTTTGGATGTGGTCGACCTCCGTTCGATCCTGTGGAACCAATTCCTTCAATCAAGAGATAAACCCTAGCAAGATCCCCATTAGAATAGTAGGGCCTCTCTAAGCAGTCTTTTGGGAGAGGGATAAGCCCAAATGCACCAACTAACCGTTTCTTCATCGATGTCAATTCTCGACTGCACCTACGGGCCTACATCCCTCTACCGTTTAGACCTCTTGGAGAGATGCCACCTATCGTAGGAGCTTTGCTTTCATGGGAATGAAGTTAACTTGCCCCCCCTACCTACCCTAGAATAATTTATTTGGGGGCCCTAGAATTTTTAAGTATGGTATGGTCCCCTACCCTAAACAGACCCTATAATTTTATGCCCCCCCCCCCCCCCATAATTTTATGCCTTACCCTAGCCCCCTAGCCATTTTATGGGCCCTATCATTTTATGGGCTATCCCCTAGCCCTATCATTTTAGGTAGGTAGGTATGGATAGGGCCCTAGCCCTAGCCCTATAATTTTAGGTAGGTTAGGTATGGTTAGGTTAGGCCTATAATTTTATGGGGCTAGCCCCTTATAATTTTATGCCTTACAAATAATAGGGCCCCCCCTAGCCATTTTATGGGCTAGCCAATAATTTACAATAATCTTTTTGGGGTAGGGGGGGGCCTAAAATTTTATGGGCCCTACAATAATCTCCCTACTATTCTAAAGGCGGGGCCTACCCTACCCTACTATTATAGCTAGCCAGCCAGCCATCCTATCCATCCCCGCTATAATTTTATGGTAGAATAATAGGCCCTAGCCCCCTAGCCTCAAATTTTATGGGCCCTACCCTACAATAATCTATTTTAGGGCCTACCCTACCCTACTATTATAGCCAGCTATCCATCCCCGCCCTAGCCTAAAAGGCTTTTATGGACAAAATAGCAGAGAATAACTTAGCCTGGCAGAATCGCTGCTCTGACACCATGCCTTTCTATAGCTATTCCCCTATGGCAATGGGGTGGGCATGTGACGTATAGAATTAAGATTCAATAGTAGGGCATTCATAAAAGGTGGATCTGAACTATGTCAATTGAAAAGATCAATCGATGCAGGGGGCGGTCCGCCCAGATCTCTGTCTCTATAGATGGAGTTAGGAGTGCCCTATCTATGTATATGGGCAATCTGCATGCATCTCGTTGGTGTGTGTAGAGTTGGGAGTTCCCTATTTATGTATATGGGCAGTCTACATGCATCTCATCTATCGTCTATCTCATCTCTCATCTATATAGATGGGATAGAGAAAGGAGTTGGGACATTTTTTGGCCCTGATTATATCCAATTAGGATGGTGTAGATGCAGGGAGTTGTATGATCCTGCTGAACACACACCCCTTGATAGGTGCACCCCCTAGTCGGATGGTCATTACTCCCTATCCATACTCAGCACTTGCCATAGATAGGCGGCCATAGTTCATAGTTCAGGCGGCCATAGTTCATGGTTCAGGTGGAGAATCAAGCAGGGATAATGAATGGAGAATCCAATCCTCAGCCCCTACAATAATATGAAGGCTTGCCAAAGATAGTCTTATAAATTATAGGCACTCCATGGGGCATAGATGGTGTGTGCAGAGGGCCCTCTGCATGCATCATTCTATGAGGAGATGGGTGTAGCGCTCGTAGGGCCATAGGGCCGCAAAAGATAGTAGTTCACTCCATGGTAGGGTCTAACCGTATAGTCAATATGAAAGGCCCCTAAACTCTATCTATCCATGGGGGGGAGTGTCCTTCGTCCTACTGGCGGTAGCCCCCCTACTGAGATAGAGAATTCTTCCAAAAAGAGAGGAGGCAGGTGGGAGTATCCACTGGGCAGGGATAGGTGGGGTGGGCTTAGATTTATGAACTAGGGATTTATAAAAGATAATAATGTTTTTATGCATGCATGCAAAGGGCCCCTCTTTATTAATTATCAAGCCGTGGGCATGTTACGTATAGAATCTGGCAACTATAGTTCCCACCCCCCAGGCTCACCCTCCTGATCCAAGCAGTGAGAGAACTACTAACCATATGACCAGAATAGAATAATAGTAATAGAATAATAGGGCCTCATTTACTTTCGGTTGCCCATCTGCTCGGCAAAAGTGATCCGGAGGATGCGGGGCAATCTCAACATCTAGTGAAGGTGGATAGATACAACATTCACAACCGGTCCTTCATTCACTCTTACCTTCTAGAAGACACTGCATCAATGGCACTCCATTCCTCACCCCTGCATGCATGGTGGAGTCCCATCCAACAATATTACCGTAACAGCATTGCTCCTTTCTAATATAGGGCACCTTCTGCATGGTTGCCCTGGCCCTGAACCAAACACCCTAAAATTCTATGGTGATCAATGGATATCTGGTCTGAAAGCTCCTTATAATAGTAGTGGGTCGTATGAAAGGGAATAGTAGGGCTAGGCATATGAGCGAGTGCCTACTATTCTATGGGGATCAATGGAGATGCAGATGGTTTCTTAGGTTCCATTGAGTTCGGTCACTTTTTCACACCAGTCATATGTAGCAAGCCCCCGCCTTCCCTTATAAATAGTAGGGATAGGGCTATGGTGATCAATGGTCCCAAAGCTCCCTCCCTATAATGATGCAGAGGGGCCTACGGGTCACTTTTGCAGTCATATGAGTGAGCCAGGCCGAGATGGTTTCAAAGGTTCCATTGGTGTGCGCTGCAGTATTGACTGTTAGCTTTATTTGATGATCTGCTACCCGGAGACACTGTTGAAAAGCAATTATCCGCTGCCCATTGGAATTAGAAGTCATCTTTGAAGTGAGAATAGAGTGCCAGATCGAAAAGCCATAAAGGACAGATAGAAAGGAGATTGATACCGCCCGACTAACTAAGGATGCACCATACCATGGGTTCGAATCAAGCTATTGAGATGGGTACCGTACCTGGTTGCCTTCTCAAAAAATGAGATGGAGAGGAGAAGAACCTGCAAGCAAGTCGAGTGCTTTCAAGATGCACAAGTTGATCCGATGCAATTGATATGTGTCTAGCAATTATTGCCCTACTATTAGAATTATAAGGGGCCAGGGCCCCACCCTACTCTGAATTCAATTCCAGAACCAGAAAGGTGTCTATCTCCTGCTCCTTCAAATCGATGGATGTGCAAAATCCAGTCGGTCGAATCCAGGATCCTCTGCATCTGAAATGCACCATCCCCTACTTTATCTATAGGCAGACGATGCCTACTTTATCTATAGGTGAACTGCTACCTTCGAAAGACTCATAAGTGTCGGTCGGTCAACATCTCCGCCCTCTTGCCAACCAGCCGTAGGGGCCACCCAACTATCTTCGGCCCCTCTAGAATAGTAGGGAATAATCTGTTTAGGGGGAATGGTAGGGGCCCTCTGCACGCATGCTACCACACACCACCCCGAATCGTAGTTCCCCAGTAGGTAGTTTGATTGAGGATTGGTTCTGTCCTAAGCCCATTAGAATTGTAGTTCCTCTGATCCTCTCCTTTTAGCAAGTTAAGCAGAGGGATGCCCTTTCGAATAAGTAATTCTTGAATAGATCTCTAAGATGCAAGTCAATTCCTTCCTTTGTTCCCACCCAACTATTAAGACTGTAAGGCCACGACAAAAGTGATAGCATCAACAACTTAGGTTAGGGGGCACTATCATCCGAGCAACTTGAGTCAACTAGAAACTAAGTGTAATCCCAGCTTTCATTAACTAGTAGGGGCCCTCCTACCCATGAATAGTAAGGCACATGCACACCCGGCCCTTTTGTTCCCACCCTTCAGGCAAGGAACCCTATGATTCTACACCACTCGACCCTTTAATAGTAGGGGGAGTTGCCAGGCAGGTAGGCAAGACAGAGGTTAGCTCTTGATTGAGGCGTTTAGGAAGGAAGGAGCCCCTTAATCGGCAGGAGCCCCAGTATTGAATTGACTATTGAGGGGTAGGGGAGGTGGGAGAGAAAGGGCTAGGTGAAACTCAACTATCAGCAGGGGACATTGAAACTATGGATTGCCCCTGTGCATGCACAGGCAGGCAGCCCCTTCCGGCACACCATAGTTGGAAAGATGCGGTCTGAGTTGGCCCCCCCTTCGCATCTATTAGTTAACTTTCCCTAAAGAAACCTTGTAGTCAATAATAGCCAATAATATGCCCGGGTGTTCATAGGAATGGCCAATCTATAGCCTCCAACCTGCCTTTTTCTATAGTTCCCAGTTCTCACTTCGTTCAATGAGTCGCCCCCTTACCCCCTGTCCCCCAAAAATGATAGCTATGAACTATAGTGAGTGTCGTTGTGCTGGAGTTAATAATAGTTGGGCTCGCTCTCTCGTAATTAATCAGTTGCCTGCTAGAATAAGAACTATATATTCCCAATGGCTCTATACTCTACCCTATAGTTCCCACCCTTAACCTGCTAGACGTTGGGTGGGTAGGGGGTTCTAGTTGAGCAGATCCATTTTGTAATGAATAAGCATAAGTGTTCATCGTCCCTCCCATATTTTGATGCTGATCGATCCGAGCAAGCAGTACCCGCTAATGAAACAACTATCTTTTCGGATCCTTCTTCTCACCCCCCCTTTCTTAGTTATGGCAGATCGAAGGAGCAGTTAGAACTGTTGGTTGAGTGGCTCCCACCCGGGCTCAAGAGCTATCGATGGCTGATCATCGGTCAACAGCCAGGAAGCACCTATCTTCTGATGGTTTAGAACTATATCCACCCACCCCAAGGAGATGCATTGAAGCAGATGCAACTAAGCCCTGCCGAGGCATGCGAATCCCTTATTTTTGGGGTTAGCAACCCCTTCCCTTAGAAGATAAATGTAGGGGGTAGGGGGTAGGGCTATAGTAGGACTAATAAAGAAAGGGGCCCACATGAACACCCTCGATAGGCCCTGAGGGATAACCCTTAAGTGTCGTTGCCCTACTATCTATGGGGTTGGAACTTATCTCGTTGGCCCTACCTTCCTGATTAAGGAGAGCAACTATAGTTGTCGATACCACCCACTCGCTTTGGGAATGGCCCTTTATATCATCGGCGGGAACTCATTGAACGCCTAAAATTCTATGGGTGGGCTTCTATTCCCTCCCACCTGGAACCCCCTACGGGCTTCATGAACACCCTCGATAGGCCCCAAGGGCTAACCTTTCTATAATGGTCTATGCAAAGGTACGATAATAAGAGTGGGGCGTACATGGAATAAAGAACTACAGCGGATCTTGGATCTTTGTTTAATCCTGTTGATCCGGTAGAATTAACCCACTTCTAAGAACTAGGAGGATTTGATTCTTCAGTCCCCCACTCCCCTACTATTCTATGGGGGATTTTTATGGGGAAGCTTAATCCCTCCATCCTCATGGAGCTAAAATGACGAAAGTGCTCCATCACACCCCCGAGTAGCGATGCTATATGGTTTTAATGATAGGTAGATAGGGAATAATATAAGAAAGGGCACCCAGAGAGAGTTGGGAATCATACTCCATCCTAGCTAGAAGGAGGGACTACCCTAATGTCCTAATTCTAGTTAGTTCTCATGGGCAACCGGTATCATGTCACCATAGTTCTCCTTGCCCGCACCCTCGATTGATATGAATATTTTCAAGAGTGAGATTCGGACCGAGATAGTTGATTCTAGATGTAACATCGGCTCCACCCTGAACCACCTAAGCATTGCATTAAACTAGTCCTCCCGGCCTGCCTCCTTGAATATAAAGGTAGTTGCCTAGTAGGGCCCTGTCCCCATAGAATTGTAGGGCCACATGAACACCAGCCCTATTAAATAATAGGGGATGAGCCTAGCCTACTATTGAAAGGGGAAACCTTACTATTCTCAGGGAGCCTATTATGGGCCCCATAGAATAGTAGGGCAGTTCTTCACCAATGCAGGTCCCATAGAACCTTACCCTAATAATAGTAGGGGGTAGGGGGGGGGCCTACAATTCTATGGCACTGAATTAATTGACTGATGCCCCGAACCACTATAATTGGGTGGGAAACTATACAACTACACACATGCTAGCCCCCCTCTAATTCTAGTTGCGGTCCCCTGCAGTCATGTGGGAACTATAGTACGGTGGAAGCCCTACTATTCTATGACTCACCCTACTATTTTATGGTTCTATGGGCCCCACCCTGTCTTGATAGGGGTTGGGTGGGCACTATAGTTCCCACCCATCCCTTGCCAGGGAATCTTAGTTTGTTTTTTACATCTATATGTAATATCGATCGATGCATCCATATCATGTATAGAAGATTAATTACAACATTGTTAGGGAGCAATTTATCTCCCAGGCCTATAGAATGGTAGGGGCCCCTACTATTTGCCAAGGGCCATGTGTGTGGGGTTGGAACTATAGTTTCCCTCCCACCCATAGTTCTCACCCTGCCGCCATTAATGGCAACCTCTAGTAGGTTAATGAATGAAGGGCAACAGGTCGACGACGATGACGACTATTAGTTGTTGTTGTTGTTGTTGTTTCACTATGGTTGGGTATGCATGCCGGAGGCCCCATAGGAGGTTGGGGTGGCCCTCTATTCTATTGTTGGCAGGCAGCGGGAACTTACTTATCGAACCCCACCCAACTTTTATTATCCTCCATGTGTGGGGTTGTATAGTTTCCTTCTGCACCAGCCCATAGAATTGTAGGGAATCTGAGGGGGGCCTCCTGCCATAGGGCATAATTTGAGGGGGGTGGGGGGGATTATAGGGATTATGGCTAGTTGGGGCTATCCGATCAGCATACATTTGTTATGGGCCAGGATCACGATCGATGCATACACCAGCCTTTCCGAGTCCATTATCTATGAACTATAGTTTGGAAGGGAGAGAGGAATGCCTATAGGTAATAGGGCCACTCAATAGACGAGAAAAGACCGAAAGGGGTAGTTCTGCCTACTATTATAAGGGGCAGATTCTATACATAACATTAGGCCAGGTGAGGGTGGATAGGCCGGGCCTAGAGAGGCTGGATAGGGAGGTGAAGTTGGATAGGGCCCACTAGATATGCATGCAGAGGTTCCCACCTACCTGACTAACAACTGAAGCGGGAAGGGATCCTATTCCTCACTTGACTGCCTGGGCGGGCTATGGGGTGGCCTCCCATTCTTCACAGCCTTTACCACATAACCTCAGTGCACTTGAGGCAACCACAACAAGGAAAGTAGAACCTCGGAAAGCCCCCAATAATCAGCAGCTAGAAGTGCATCATCGATCTATACAAGTGCATCATTGAGCTATCCTAGGCCTAACCTGTCAGGATGCGTACGGGCCTAACCACCCACATTCACCTTCGTGCACCCTCAGGGGCTCTCTTCCTCCTGCCATAATAGTGCCATAGGGGCCCACCCCGACTATCCGATCATGGTTCATCATAAGTGGTGACCCAGCAACAGAGGAGCAAAATAAAGATTAGTCAATGTTGCAGTTGATTTCGGAGGAGCAATAGTATTAGCAGGTGAGTATGGACACATCAACATTAGTCGGTCGGGTCCAACGACTCAAAATGAAACAATAATATGAAATAAGGGTGGGCCAGTTCTTCTCCCTAATGGTTTATCCCGTAGTAGTGGGCTATTCCCCCGGGCTATCTCCCCTTATAGTAATGGTGGTGTGTTATATTTTACGTGTAGTGACGGGTGCTACTCCTAATAGTGGTGGGTTCTACTCCTTTTTTGAAACATGCTATCAATGTGCAACAAAATACGACCATCCCTCCCTTCATGGCCCTCAAATTCTGTGGTAGGGGTTTGGGTAGGATTCCTTGTTACGGTAGGTTTTAAACCTGTATCCCTTGCCCATAGAATTGATAGGGGAAATCACCGTAGAGGCTAAGCCATACTAGCAGTTATAACCATTGCAGCAAGGCTAAGAAACTCGCCTTCACCACCATTGCAGGTGGTCTATAGACCCTAGCAGCCCAAACCATGCAGCTCGAACAGCATCGCGAGTAGCCCAAACTACTCGATCAACATCTCGCCCCTAGAATTTTATGGCAGTCACAGGATGAGGATCTCTAGCCACCGCCATAAAGAAAAGCAGCGAGATACCGAGCCGAGAAAACAAACGTAAGCAAAGCCTGACCTAAGCATCGCCTAATAATGGCTTTCAGCTTAGGTTCAATGCCCTACTATTCTAATGGCCTGTAGTTGCGTAGTATCCATCGATCAAGTAGGCACTTCAAACCCTCCCGGTATACTCAGCCCCATATAGATTTTTTGGGCGACCGACAAACGCTCCAGCATCAATCAGCATCCCCAGGCCATGTTGCCTACTATTCTATGGGGCCCCCTACATGCAGAGTCATCCATCTTCAGCCCTTGGCAATTAGTAGGCTCGACTGAAGAGGAACCATTCAGTCAGTCAGGGCACAGATATGGCTGGTATGGCATCCACCTCGGCCTACTAGACTCTATATTGTTGGTAGAGGGATAGCTGGGAGAGGGCGACACTCACTCAACCGATAGGGATAGGGATGATTTCGATTTCCCTTCCCCGTAGGGGCCTAACTAAAAAACTTTCCTGGCCTGGGATGTCAGATCGGCTTGATCCACTTCATTCCATGATGTCAGATGATCGGCTTGCCAAGGCCAAGGTAGTATATCTATAGTACTTCATGGTAGGCTCGGCTCCCCCATAGAATAGTAGGGCTATCATTTAGTCCCCAAACTGCCCTACTATGGCAATAGGCTAATATTATAGTCCTCAACCCGCCCTACTATGGAAATAGGCTAATATTCTAGAAAGCTACGGCTATATCCCCCATAGAGAGAGAGGGGGGTTGGGTTGGGGCCTCTGCGGATAGGCCCTTATCTTTAGTTGGGGACTATCTACTATCTATAGTCTAATCTCAAAATAATATAATAAAGGGGGGCAGATTCTCTGGCAGATAGATCAGATGGGTAGAGAGATCTAGATGGAGGATATAGGCAGGTCCATCATATACATATCCGATAGAAAACAGAACTCTATATTTTAGTTCAAAACTGCCAATATAGTCAGGGAGGAGGGTAAACCTCTAACCCTGACTCAAACTATCAGTCTGCATGCAGTATCACGTAGAAACCTCTGACTCTGACTCTTCATAGCGATCAATCATGTCACGTATATAGCATCTAGCCGCTTTAGATCTAGCTGTGAGTGCAGAGCTAGTTGGGTTGGCACCCCCTAGAAACCCCTATCTATATATGGTGCCCCCTCTCCCCTCTGTCTATATGGATATGGGCAGATAGGGGCTGGCCTACTATCCATAGTTGGAGCCCTTTAACCATCTGGGGACGAGGAGTACTTTCTATATAGCCGCTCGCCCCGCCAACTCTCCTCCAGGCCGAAGCCCACAGATAGTGTTGCAGATGCAGGGGCCTTATCTAGATATATCAACCGATAGGTTGAGGAGCCCTATATATATCTATGGACTGAGCATCGATTTATGTGTGCGCTGGTCCTATCATTTTGTAGGCAGACTCATAGCCATTTATGCACAGCCGATCGAGGTCAATCTATCTATAGCTGGAGTCGGTATAAGCACTTGGTACTCAACCAACTATCATATCACCCCCCACCCTGCATGCAGGGGCAGTTCCAAACTCTTCTCGATAGATTAGTTTGAAGCGTGATAGTTGGTTGAGCTCAATCTCAACGCCTCTCTATCTCATGTAATCTCTTCTTTGTTGTTAGATCTAAACTCCTCTACGACTGATGACTAGTTGTACCACCTAGTCGGTTGTGTGTGTATCACCCACACCTATAGAATCTAGAAGGAAGGATGGTAGATGGACTCCTTCCTGTCTCCTACGGCTGGGCTAGAGTAGAGGGATAGAAATATAGGGCCTCCCTATCAATTCTTGATGTGCCCTATCCCCTATATATATTGGGTGGGTAGGGCGGTTGGGCTATAGAGATCCTCCCTATCGTGGTGAAGATAATCGAGAGAATATATTTGGGCGACTGGGATAGGAGGTCGAGTGCCCCATATAGATAGAGGGGGTCAAGCTAAACTGATTCGTCCATCTACCATCACCATCTATCTATCTATCTATCTATTATATACGTGATACAATCGCCCCCCCCCCGATGTGTGATGCTTCTGGCCCCTACTATTCTGTTGTTGATTCGGCCGAGGCCTAATTATAGGCAATTTTCTTTGATTGGACGGACAAGATAGTTGAAAGCCGAGCATCCTCTGCACGGCCTCCACCTTCGAGAATTGTTCAACCGGAAGTAGCTACCTCTGCCCAGCTATCTTTATTGGGGTAGGGGGGTGAAGATTCTATACGTAACATGCCCACGGCATACTATTTTGAAGGGCCCCCCACCCCATAATAGAGCTATACCTCCCACCCACCCTAATGGCATTAGCTTGTTAGAGTACGGGCTTTATTGATTGAAGCCTACTACAATAATGACGCTAGGGTGGGGGGCCTAACCTAAGTTGTTTCGCCCCTTCCCCTTTAAATAGTAGGGGGTAGGGCCCAACTACCTTCCTATGAACACCTTGGAACAACTATAGATAGTAGTTCTTTCAGTCCTGACCTAAGCTTAGCCCTTAGCCTTAGCCTTAGAGATATAGGGTAGGGGTAGGGGCCCCTAAAATAGATTATTGTAGGGCCCACCCTGCAGAACAATTCACCCTCATGCACACTTGGGGTAGTCAAAAAACTTGGGGTGGGCACTCATTTAACGCCTAAAATGATATGGGCAGATAGGTAGATAGGGCGGGAATCATAGTTCCCCGAGGGCTAACCTGGTGGGGGTAGCCTCTTTATGGTTCTAACAACGGGAGAAGGGGCAATCAATAGACTCCCTTCAGAAGTAGTTAGTCCTAATGCTGTTTCTCATTAGTTTGGAGAAACTAATCTTGATTCTACTACAAAGATAGAAAAAAACAAAAACCACCTGCTAGTTTTGTGAGCGCTAAAACGAAGAGTTGTTTGTAAATGGAGTGAAAGAATTTTGCGAACAGTGATGGGGAACTTTCTGGTGATTTCATATTGGGGCTTCCATCTGTACTGGATGTGCCCGGTTCGCTGGGGGTGACCACCTCTCCTCCCGTCGGACCACTCTCAACTGGGCCATTCCTGGCCCATAAGATACCCCACTAGAATTCCCACTATCCCACTAAGAACACTACGCCGCGAACTTTTCTAAACTAGATGAAAGTTTCCTTCCTAGCTTTCACTATGCCTATAGATAGTAGGGCTCGCAAATCGTTCGCTGCTCTGGCACCCACACCCTCCTCCAGCATATCTCTCTCAAAGTTTCAAGTGGGTCTCCGCTCCATAGCATAAATCCCACCATGGCATTGACATCATCTATAGTCCGATGCACCATGGCGATGCCCTACCCCTACCCCCTCGGGCAAGGGCAAGGGTCCAACCAACTATAAGACGAAAGCATGCTGGCCAAGTTCCTTTTCAGATTCTATCCCACATCCATCAAAATCTCAATCTTCTTTTCCATTACTAGCCAATCTACTGCAGCGTGAGAAGCGCATATCTCCTCCCAGAAGCTCAACTAGATGGCGAATGCGCCTTCTATATATAGTTGTAATTAAGGTATATTTACATTATTATTATTATTTTATGTGTAGGTACCTTCCCTACTTGAAACACCCATTGCTAGGGCAATTTCGTAATCTATTCCAGAACCTGTAGATCCCTTTGTAAGTGATCAGGGTAGCAGCTTAGTTAGGTGCATGGCCGGCAGAGTTAGAGATAGAGGTGGTTGTAGTTGACTTTGTTGATCCAGTCCTTGGAGCTTTATTAGATTTATTCAATTTATCTATAACCAGTTTACCATGTTAATCCACTAATGGATGGAAGCACTAGTCTCAACAACACCATTGATATCCCCATAGGGGACCCAGAATCAGAAGTTGATCGAGCCTATATCGTGGCATGGCATGCACCTGGAGCAAAGTCATAGGCAAGAGCTTCAATGGGAGAGGCATCACCCGTAGCCATCGTAGTAGCTATAGATCGATTCTCTGCCTACCAGGGCACCTCCAATTAATATACCTCCACGGTGTTTCCCTATGAACACCCTTTCCTATAGTTTCCCACCTGAAACTATAGTTAGGATGGCCCTAAAATAGAGATCGATTCTCTGAGGGGTTGGGTGGGAAACTATATCCTACTGCCCCACACACACGATCAATCTTAGTTCCAGATGTGGCAAGAAATGGGGCTCCAATTGATGCATGGAACCAACCCATATGAACCTTGCACGGGAGAAGCTGCTTCGACCAATGGCGGTGACCAAACCCGAATAGATAGATTCATTGAAGCGGGTGGGTGGGAACTATAGTTGACCGAGCAGAGGAATGAATGTTTGGCCAATGGACTTAGCTCAATTCCTCCATCCAGCCCATACATAGATGATAAGAGACTGGCAACTTCTCCTACCAAATCCACTTCGAATCACTACCTTGATCGGCACCAGCAGAAGGAGTTTAACCACTAGCGATGCTTTATGCCCATGACTTATCCATAAAACAAAGCAGGGAGGGGACAAGGATAATACAGTTTCAGGGAAGGGACTCCTCATCTCCAGAAGGCAACGAAAATATAGCTAACGTTGGGGAGGGAGAAAGTAAACTAGCTCAGCCGGGACTACCACAATCTCACGGGAGCAGGCTTAGCCGGGAGGAAGTGCCGCTTAGCCAATGGAAGGCACTACCCACCCTTATTAGACTAGTTCGTTCAACCATCTAGCCCCATAGAATTGTAGGGCTAACAGCAAAGGCCTATTGTTTCTTTAGGTAGCTGAGAATGCACCAGTGGCCCCCCATAGAATTGTAGGGCGCCTTTAGAATAGTAGGGACCCTTCCATCTCATCGGGGTGGATGGCCTGATGGAGACTTTCTTGAATTTTTGGGGCCCCTACTATTCTAAGGGTAGGGACTGCCCATTAGAATATTATAGTAGGCCCCCCCCACATCAAAACAGACCAATCCAAAACCAATCACGGCATCTCATGTGGTGAAACTAGGCTTCTAGGTTCGAATCAATATCTCTAGGAACTAAATCAAATCGATAACATGCCAAATTCTAGTTTCCTATAAAATGGTAGGGGGCTTTCATTTAATCAACCCGGTACTTGGTATGTTAGATTCTTCACCTTTTTCTTCTTACATGGCATATAAATAAAAATTCAACCTCGATCATGAGCCCTTGGACACCCTGCTGGTTCATCGGGGAGATAGTTGCTGCAGATGCAGGGACTCGATAGTTGGGTGGGCCCTACTATTCTAAGTCATAGTTGAGGCCCCTATAGGGTCTGCCTGCGAAGGGCCATAATTCCCCTAGGCCGCCTGGTAGGGCACTGACTTCCACTTTACTTTAGGAGGATGGTATAACCGAGGAGCCAACTTGACCCAGATAAGAGAATCCCCAACTTTGAGCCCCACCGACCCACCCTGCTTCTCGACCTTCCCCTACTATTTTATGGCCACCGCCCCTACTATTCTATGGTAGGGGGAGATAGTGGAGATAGCGGGCACTCGATCGGGCCGATTTCTCTCCCGTAGGGGTTTTGTATTATATTCATGTCACCATCGGCCACCGGGTTTGTATCCATATTTGCCCTACTATTTATAAGGCTATTGACCCCATCTTGACAGCATCAAATATTGCAAACCTCTGATGATGAGACTGTGCTACCTGTGTCTTCATTCATATGCCTTGTCCACCTCTCAATGTGGAAAGAAAATACAGATATTCACCATGACTGACCTGCAAGCACCTTCTCCATGAATAGAACCAATGTTTCAAATTATTTCAGTGAACTTTATTTAGAACCAGTGGCTATTTTCAAGTTGAAGTTTGGGTTGGGAGGTTCGGGTTAGAATTAGGTCAAAAAGTTGGAGTACGAGGAGAGAGAGTACTTTAGTACATGGAGAGAGAAAAAGTGAAACTCAAACCCAAAACCTTAACCCGTACTTCTCTCTAAAAGTTTTAGTATGTGGAGAGAGAAAAATTGGAGGAGAGAGAGTGAAAATCCAAACCTAAAACCTTAACCCATACTTCTCTCTAAAGGTTTTAGTATGTGGAGAGAGAAAAGTATGCAAAGAGAGGAAGTTTGGATTTTCTTGAGGATTAATCTCTCTCTTTTCAATCAATTAATATAATTAAACTCTCCGTAAAAATGTTGGGGAAACAGCTGGCTCTATCTAGGGACAAGGACTATACAGGATGCTGAAAGAACCCAAAGTTAAGAAATGACAGTGCTTTATCACAAGGGCTATAGAGTCACCCCAAAAGGAGATAAATTCGAGAAAAAGGGACTAAGCACAACAAAAATGGGAACACAACTGAACTGGAAAGAAAAGAAGGCATAACCAAAACTCCTAGCTAAAATATGTACAAGATGGAAGACTACACACCTTACTGATGATAAAGTTTCAAATGTTGCCCATTGTAAGGCAAGGGCGACTGAGTACCACTTAAGTATGACAAAATAAAAGAGTTCTTTCCACATACCTCTTTAATCTAGAAAGAGCCTCTCCATAAAGAGTCAAATTTTCCATGTAAGCCCTTTAGTTCTCGACGTTTATCCCAAAGCAAGACAAGATCACCTTCTTGAAACACCCTCTGCTTAGCTTTCTTATCAAATAACCTCTTAACATGGGCTTGATGTTCTTGAATTCTATTCACAACCAAATCCCTCTCTTCTTCCAACTTGGTCAAATATAATATTCATTTTTGAATAGCATCTTTGAATTCATGATTCTCAATAGCATCTTGTAACTTCAAGGCAGATAATTCTAGAGGAAGAGGAAGAGTTGATTCAGTTCCATATAGTATCTCAAAGGGAGATGATCCTGTTGCTCTCTTCTTAGTGGTTCGATCTACCCAAAGTGCATCATACAGATGTTTATGCCAAGATCTCTTATTGACATCTATCAATTTTCGCATAATGGTCATAATATTTTTATTACTTGATTCTGCCTAACCATTTCCTTGGGCAAAATAATCTAAGGAGTGAGACAGAATGATTCCATATTGATAGCAGAAGGAGGAGATCTCCTGGGAGGAGAATTTGGTAGCATTGTCACTAACAATTTTGTTAGGAACTCCAAACCTAACCAAAATATTTTGCTTAATAAAATTGCACACCACTTCTGAAGTTGTTTGTTTGACTGGAATAGCTTCGACCCACTTTGTAAAATAGTCGGTTGCCATCAAAATGTGAGTGTTTTCGGCAGTGGAAGAAGGATGGCTACGACCGATGAAATCTAAACCCCACTGTTGAAATGGTTCTTCAATCACTACCGGCTTCAATGGAAATGCTGCTAATTGAACTCTTCCTTTGAAATACTGACAAGAGTCTCACTTCTTAACCCATTCTTCTGCATCCTTGAACATCCTGGTCCAGTAAAAACAATTCCTTAAAATTTTGTAAGCCATTACTGATGCTGAGTAATGACCTCCACATGCTTCATTATGGAACAATTGAAGTAACTCCTTTCTTTGTTCAGAATCTACAAATCTCAGAAAGGTGCCGTCTATCCCTTTCTTGTATAAAGCGTCACCCCAAAGAACATACTTCGCAGATTTCAATTTCAAGGTCCTCTTTTCTTTAGGTGATAAGTGAGCAGGACATTCTCCATATGTCAAAAAATAGGCAATATTTGAAAACCAATCATCAACATTGCTAATGAATAAAACTAAAGGCATTTCTTCCTTCGTCTCTTCTTCACCTTTAGAAGATCCTTCTACAATTGCCTTACACAAACCTTTTCCCCTGACAAGCTTTGTAGGTTTGATATTGAGATCATATTCTTGTACTTTAGCTATTCAGGAGGCCCTTTTGTTCACACCAATTTCCTATTGTGTCAAAATAGTCTTCACTGCTGAATTAGGAACAAACACCTTGGAGTAAGAGTTTAGGATGTAAAACCTGAATTGTTTCACTGCTTTGACTAGAGCATAAGCATTCTTCTCGATCAAAGAGTATTTCAATTCATGTTTCTTAAGAGGTATAATCATGAATGCTATTGGGGCCTCAGTATTGTCTTTTTCAGGTTGGGTAAGAATACTAGATAAAGTGTTCTTAGATGCATAACAATACAAATGAAAATATTTAGAAAAATCTGGATAAGAAAGGGTAGGGGCATTAGCAATCTCAGCCTTGATTTGTTCAAAAGAAGCCTTACCTTCTTTTGTCCACTTAAAATTCGTATTCCCTTTCATCATATCCACAATTGACTTTGTTATTTTAGAGAACTCTGGTATGAACCTCCTTATAAAGTTTATCTGCCCAAAGAAAGATCTGACTCCTGGTTTACTCATGGGAAGTGACAACTATTGGATAGCTTTCACCCATTCAGGATCTATTCGAATACCCTCTTTGGAGACAATATGCCCCAGTAGTTTACCTTCTGTCACCCCAAATATAGACTTCTTAGGACTCAGTGAGATGCCTTGAGTTTGACATCGATGTAAGATGGCTTCTAGGTGATGCACATGATCTCTTCTCTATTTTGAAAACACTGTAAGATCGTCAAGATACATCACAATGATCTTATTCTTGAAATCCTTGAATGAATGATCCATGGCTCGTTGAAAGGTGGCCCCAGCATTTATCAAACCAAACGGCATACGATTGTAGGAAAACGTACCCCATGGAGTGGTAAAAGCTATTTTATGTTGATCTTCAGGTGCGACACTGATCTAGTTATAACCAGAGAAGCCATCTAGCATTGACATCAGTTCTGAGCCGGATACCAATTACAGAATATGATCCATAATAGGGAGCCCATAATTATCCTTAAGTGACGCCTGATTCAAATTGCATAAGTCTACACATATTCTTATCTCACCATTCTTCTTCCTATCGGGAACAATATTAGCTACCCATGTTGAATGGTGAATGGGATAGATAATCTTTGCTTTAAGCATCTTATCAACTTCATTGAAAATATCATCAAATACCTTAGGATTGAATTGACTTTGCTTTTTCCAAAAGGGAGTTGAACCAGGTTTCAAAGGAATCTGATGTTTAAATTTCCCATTCATGAATTCTTTTAAATCTTCATAACTCCAAGAAAAAATGTCTTGGTAAGCATTCAACAACTTTGTGAATTCTTCTTTCTCTTCTGGTGTCAAATCTTTTCCTATTAGGACCATCTTTGGGTTTTCCTCAGAACCAATATTTACTTTTTCAAAACCTGAACAATTAGAAGGTTTAGTGTCTTCAACTTTCTCTTTCCTTTTGTCTTCTTTATTAAAAAGACTCTCTAGAGTGACTAATCCTCTCGAGATAACATTACCTTCCAATTGAATAACTTCAGGGTCATCTCCTGGTGTTCCATTATGATTACACGATCCTTCAAATTTCAAGTTTGAAAATGGAGGCCTTCCCTCAAGAAATGCAATGATTTTCCCATCATCATCAAAAACTTACTAGTGTTGATCATTATCAGGCACACTGGGTCTATGAATCATTTCTACTGTGTAAACATCTCTATTGAACTTAGGGTGAGGAATAAGGAGAGAGGCAGAGACTGCAAGACAATCTGGTTTGGAATTTTGTTCACGAGGAATAGCAAATAAAGAAAAAGCATCAAAATGCTCAATCTCATCCCACACTCTATTCCTATATGCCTTCAATTTTTCATTCTTTGTTTGATATTGTTTACATACCTGGTTGACAACTAATTCTGCATCTCCTGATACCTTGAGTTGCTTGATTCCTTTTTCTCTTGCATACTCGAGACCAAGTAGGAGAGCTTCATATTCTGCGGTATTATTGGTGGTCTCAAAAGCTAACTTATAAGCTTTTGGAAATTTCTCTCCTTGTGGTGATATCAACACTATCCCAGCACCTGAACTAGAAGAAGAAGAACTTCCATCAAACTCCATTAACCATAATTCATTGGTTATATCAGGCATGAGAGGTTCAGTTACATCTTATTCATTGGATGTCATCATACACGTTCCATGCCCAATATCAGCATATAATATTTCAGCTCTTGGATCATTTGATTTCAAGACCGTATATTTAGCTTTAGGTTCAGGATTAAGTTTAACCTTTTTATCTCCAAGCGGGATAAGGGCGTGAGATATGTCCATCTTGACCTCACCACCAAGATCTTTGCAAAAAATCCTACTCAAAAACATCCTGTAACTAGCAGGAATATCAGCAACTAGGATATTCAGTTTTAAGTTCTTCTCAGGATGTGTTGCAAGTGCTACTTGAGCGTCTTTTAACTGGCCAACCAGTGGGACTTGTTTCGCCTCCATAGAGTACACTTTTCCAGATGGTTTATTCAAAGAAAGTCCTAAGGCATGGGCTACCTTTGAAGGCATAACATTATCAGCTGCACCAGAATTAATAATACAATTACTTAACTTGCATCCAGCTATATAAAGAGAAACATAGAAAGGGTCAGGTTTATTTGACAAGGATGCTGCAACAAAAGATTCTTTCTCAGTCATGGGACCTTCCAAATTATCTTCTGCCTCTAGAGAGACTTCTGACTCATGGTTGATAGTGATTTTAGGTGAACCTTTTCCTTTACCAACACATTGAATCAACCTTTCTAATTGATGAGGGTTTGCCTTAAGGTAGTCTAACTGAGAAATTTGCACTTTGGTCTTTTTACAATGATCAATAAAATCAAAAGAATCTTCAACAATGGGAGATGTTTTATACTTATCTGTTTCCTTCACTTGTGAAGGTTCTTCCAGAGTATGCTTGCAAGATAGAATCCTCTTAGTAGTCTCATTAGAAGCTTTTTCTTTTGCTTGTTTACTCCATTTTTCTTTGAACGTTTGTCTCCAACTTGGTGTAGCCGTATTGCAAGAATGATTTTTAATATCTTCAGCTTTGTCATTATCAGATTCATATTCTAGAAAATTAATAGAAGAGGTCCCAACTGTGGGTTTTGTTACATCTTCAGGAGCTACATATTCTTCTATTTTCTCCGTTGTTAAATGTATTTGCATGAATCTAGCCATCTCAAGACAACTTGCACTATCATGATCTGTTGTTAGATGAAAATCACACATAGCAGCTTGTTTACTAGATGATGAGGGATGTTCAATGGCTAATCTTGGTGTTGATTGGGGTAGCCACTTAGTCTGTCTATTTTGTTGATATGGCATATAATTCCTCCTTGGAATATCTTGATACAAAGGTGGAGGGTTAGAAGGAAATTTCTTTTTGAGCTATAACAGATCATTAGCCAATTTTTGATATAAAGGATCAGTGGTAGAGATAGGAGCTTGCTGACCTTTTCCCTTTTGTAGATCATGACTCCATTTTCCTGAACTAAGCAAGTCATCTTCCACCTCAATAGCCAAAGTTTGTGCGGCCGCTAGATTAGCAGGTCTTGTCCTTCGTATTTGAAAGCTTACGTCAGAAGTTTGAGCACTGATGAAGAAGGTCATTTAATTTTCTTTAGTGGGTCTTTTGTTGATAGGAATTCAATTCACCGTCTGATTAAAATGAGCAATGAATTCTCGCATGGGCTCATGAATTTCCTTCTTCATTTGAGTCAACTGGGAAAGGAGCAAATGTTCATCTTCAGCAGTCTTAAATCTCCTCTCGAAAGCTTGAATCAAAGTTACCCATGACGTAATTGATCCATCTAGTAGCTGTCCAAACCATTCAGCTGCGGCTTCAGTGAGTGTTTCAACAAAAAGATGGACATAAACATCTTCATGTTGGATTGCAAGAACACCGCTTGCTATAAAGAAAGCACTTATATGCTGATCAATAGTGACTTTTCCGTCATTGGAAAACTTGGGAAGAATTTTTCGAGAACCAACGGGCATGTCATGTAATTGGTTCCCTAAGTCTAGAGAGCCAATAGCAACTCCCCATGGGACCGGTGGCTACGGTGCTTGACGTGCCATAGTCGTAAGAATGATATTAAAGGGTTGCAAATTTATAGCTAAAGGTACAAGAGTACCTGGCAGAATCAAAGCTTGAAAGGCCACAGGAGAAACAGTAGCCTTGGTTGGTGAAGAAGACCTACTAACAGACTTGACCTTTTTCTTCCTCTTAGGAGTAACTGGCTTAAAATCTAACTTTCGAAGGGCTTCAAAATCTTCGTCTACCAAACCCTTTTATCTATCGACTCGGGTGTATGGTTTATCAACCAACTTAGTTGTTATTATTTATTTGCCCTTGAATATGACCAAGATTCTGTCTATTTCTTCTTGGAATGACCACTATTCTTTCAATAACTACAACGTTCTGACCAATAGGGGCTCTTCGCAAGATTTCTCCGAACTCTTCTTCTTCTTCAAGAACTTGATTCACTTGATGATATTCCTGTACACTTCGTCTACACCTCTAGGGTAGAGTGTTCAAGTCTGAGATGATATCTTCTTGGGTGTCTTGAAAGCCGAGGTTCGATTGGAGAACGGGAAAAATGTTCTCATGCAGAAGCACCATTGTACTTCATCACAGGCGACTATCAATCTTTCTGTTTAGTCTCCCTAGCAGAGTCGCCAAAAATCTGTTGGTAAACAGATTTGTCACTAAAGAAATTGCCCAATGGAGTGTATGTGGCAAATTGTTCACAACAGTTGGATAGGCCCTTGATATCCAGCCTTCCTCTGCGTTTAGAGGGACAACTCCCTCATAAGATGAAATTTTAGATTTTTCAATAAAGATAAGAAGAACTTAGAAAATAGGAAGGAAAACCATTGATAGCGAATGCACCACACGCCTTCAACGTTTTTATAAAAATGATGTAAACTATTAATGAGAGCTATCAAGGACTATGCTTAAGAACTTTCACCAACATAATGCTAATTCAACCATCCACAAATACTCACATCATACCATGAAAGTAATCATAGATGAATCAACCCTTTAACAATCCAGATTCCTCGGAGAGAGAATGCTAAATGTACTTCCTTTTATTTCTTGCACCAAGAAAGAAAGAAATAACTGATTACACAAAAACAACAATTGTACATACTTTCCAAAAATTGCTTTATGATCAAAGCATAAGTGTTCCTCTGTATCCAAGTCCAAAATGTCCTTTATTACATTGATTTCCAAGAATTTGTAGCCAATCTAGAATAACCAACTTTTCGGGTTCGTAACTACCCAAAAAGTTAGAGTTTGGACTACTTGAAGATGATTCATAACCAACTCTAACCCTTGAAGCTTAACCACGGTTAGAAAAAGAAAACTAGAGTTAATTCTAAAGTTGACCTTTTTAGAAAATACATCAATAAAATTCTAAGACAACTTTAGACAGAAATACTTCTAACTTTTAATTCTTTGAACTTGTTCCTTGATATGTAGGTGCTACTAGCAACTGAGTCAAGTTTGCCTTGTACACTCTAAATGATTTGATGACTTGAGCCAAAGTTTTGTTCTTAATGATGATTAAACTCTGCATCTTCATCTTACACAACTCATGTCTCTTTCTAATTTCATCCAATTCTGTGACACAACTTGACAAGTTTTGAGTACAGGAGTTCAATGCTACTGAGAGACTGCTCAATTTCATCATAACACTGGCATCTGAACTTTGTTTATTGCCAAGTTCGGTGTTGATTTTTGTTTCTATGCATTTCAAGATGGAAGATATGTCTGGATTTTGAGTATGTTCATTAATAGGAATACCTTCTATGATCATTGGTATTTCTCCCAAGGCCTTCTTTTTCAGTAACTTGCATGAGTTTAAGAATTGTTCTCCTTCACTCAATTGTTCATTCATACTATCATTCTTCCATCGGATGTTTTCCAGCCATATGTCAATTTTCTCTTCTTCTCCAATACTGATTAACTTTAGTGACTTGACTATATTGCTGTCCATGCCTTTAATCTCTACTAAATTGGCATCAATTTCTCTCCAGAATGCTTGTTGTTCCTTGAGAGTGGCCAACTCTTTTTGAATGCTTTGTTGTATATGATCCGCTTTGGTAAATGTACCTTGAACATCTTGAAATAAGCTTGATGCCTGTTCTTTCATGCTTTTTACCCACACTTTCACCATTTTACCATAAGTTTCACATTCTCCTATGTTTTGGATGGTTTCTTCATCAAACATCTTCTTCGGATCTTCTGTACTTTCTGTGAATGAACTAGGATCTAGAAAGGAGTCACCAACCATCAATCTGATGCATGAAGAAAGAGCTTGGACTTGACACTTGAGTTGATTCTTAACTTGCTTATCTCTCCTTGATTGTTCTATTAGGAAAGCAGTTGACACTTGAAAATTGTGTTCTTTCCCTTTACGGGTAGCCCGGCCTAGATGCACTTTAGTGATGCTAAAATCAGATTTATTTGCCTCATTTATGCCCTTCTCTGTGACTAGTTGTGCAATTTCAACATATAAATTACCTGAAGTAGGGTTCATTGCTAGTCTGGAATCCATTTTAGTCTTCTTTATCTTTGTACTTCTGTGCATTAAGTCAGCTACAACATCTAGATTGGGCGCTTCTAATTGAATCATCCTTTTCTTCTTTCTCTCTAAACTTTGTTGTAACCAAGATGTTGAAATACTAGCGGATGAGCCGATTATTGAAGGAACCTGTAAGACTGTAGATGATAAGTTCAAGTTATGCACATTTTCTACAACTGGCTCCTCTTGGATTGCTTCTGTGCTTTCAAGAGACAATGAGCATGAAGGAGATGCTAAGGATTGAATCATCTCATCTACAAATGAGGGTAAAGCATTCATCTCAAGAGCTTCATCAATCATTTGTTGAATTGGCTTTAAGGTTTTCTCCTTGGGTTTTGATCTCTTCTTCCTGGTGACCACGTTGAGTTCACATGCTGATGCTAGATCAACTCATTTATTTGGATCTTCACCATCATCTCCCCCTTGTGTGCTATGTAAAGAGCCTGAGGATGTAGGAATAGAAGATGGAATAGCTGAAACTAATGTTCCTTCTTGAGAAATATTATTATTATTTACACTACTTCTTCCTGTTGACTTAGTAGTAGTGGCTTCTTTGACTTTATTCTTTAACCAAGCCTCAGTTCGTTGAATCACAAAAAAAGTCCTTTCCTTGAGGTCTTTCAGTTCTGGCAGCAACCAATTGGTATATGGCAATTCTAGTAATTGTATCTGCTCAAAGAAGTAAGGATCGATTAAGTCTGACCTGTCCTGCGTTATGCCTGTCACATCCCATCCCATTTTGTAATCAATGATTTGTTGTATTGTAAATCTCATCCAGTCTCTTTTTCTAACTTCAAAATCATTCTCACAATTCGTCCAATAATCTTCCAATGTGGGGAAATGAAGATAGCTAGGTCCAAGTGCCAAGTTATTTTTAACATACCCGCTACCATCAAATGGAAAGCGACTGTAGAAAGAGTGTAGAGTAATGTTCACCATGGATCTCTCAATATTTTGAGCATCCGAAGAAGACAAACAACTACAATGTCCAATGCCAATTGGGAAAGGGATTGATCTTTTGTTCCTGCACTTTTTGTTTACTTGACCAATTTGCCTGTAGACTTCTGAAAGGACCAACCTATCATCTACAAAGTGAGGCAACATGAGAGGACAATCTTGGAAACCTCCGATGCGGATGTAAGTGAATCGAGGATATTGTATGAAGAAGCTACCATAAATACTAATGAGACTGGATGCTTCAGGAGAAATTCGAAGTCCTATGTCTCCTTGTAGTTCCCTGGCAATGAGCATAGAAAAAGCATCATTCAACCTGCGGAAGTGTGCATTGCTTTGTTTCAATTGCAACTGGGGGTAATAGTTATAAACTTGAGTGGTTAAGCTATACTCCCCACAAGGATTTAGACTGGGCCATGACTTCATACTTGCAATTGCGTACATTAGATATGAGGACATGTAAAATCCTTGATTTGCATTGAATCCTGTCAACTGGTAATGGAGAGCATTGCTAATCATTTCTCCCCAATCTATAAATTGTTTCCCAATGGTGATGGTATTAATATACAAAAACATCCAATCTTGAAAATCTTCAGCTGCCTGATTTCCCACCACTCTATTAAGAAGAACTATCATATTAGAAATGTCTTCATTGAAGATATTCCTACGTAACATTCTTGGCAACTGCGATTGTCCTCGCCTGGGTTGATCGAGCCAACTTTTAGCAATAACATTGAGACATGTTTTCTTATTCTGATGGAAATAACCCTGGGCACCTTCTTTAGAAATTTTTGTAAACTCTTCTCTTACTGGCAATCTAAAAGTGATGGATATAGATATTGGGTCCAAACTTGCTACGACATTACCTCCTGCAGTCTTGATGTCCCTCGAATTGTGATCATATGCCTTGATACATTCTAACACCAATTCCACACATTGAATTGCGAGTGGATGTCCTCCTGCATGGGCCAGACCACTTTCCAACGTTCGACGTGCCAGGGGTGATTTATCTTCTTTGCTCATCACCTTCTAGAAGTTTGCAATTTCTAAATGCCCCATCTTTGTGTCAGATATTTCGGGGAGCGTGCTTTTTAGTATTATAGGAGGTTCCTTACCTTGAAAATTATACCTCATATTGTCACCTGTCAAGGGCTGTCCTGGCAATAGCGCGGAGTCAATAGCCACTTTTCTTTATATCAAATTTGATGTTAAATCTTCTTTAATTATAAAAATTCACCAAAATCTTCACTTCACTTTGAGAATCTGACTTTTAGATGCAGCAGGGGCATTTCGTCAAACAATATGAGCGCACCTTTGACTTGGCATTTTGTTGAATAGTTTACATGCATCCGATATTTCCAATGAGCCGGTTGCACTCTAGGAAGATGTGAGTTACTTTATATTCTCTATTTAAGAGCATTGATTTCTCAATGGTTTCTCTAAATATTCCATCCTGCACGGCTACTTATCAACTATGGAGTGTAGAGTTATGGCATGTTATCCCTTGATTTTCATGCTAGCAATATTTCAGACATAGTAAGAATTACTCAAAAGCCCCATTCTCCACCTGTGGCTTGTTAATGTATTCTTCAAACATTATAGTGTTTCCACACGCTAAGTGTCAGTATTCCCTCCTTACTACGTGTAGGATGAATGAAGACATTTTCTCAAACACTTGAAAACTTCCGCTGCCCCTAACTTTCCTTGCTTGTAGCTTTATCCTTGCATGGTTCTCACTTCAACTGCGCTATTTTAGATCAGTCGCTCTTCATTAGAATCAATAGATATAATGTTGGAATGCTGCATCGCTGTTCACGTGCAAAGAAGACGCTTTTGATGTGGTGTTCCAGTGAGCTCGGGAATTCCTCTCGGCTTAATGCATTTCGATTCCACCTTCCTGATGTCACAGACAAGGATGGTATGATTTTTCACAGCGAAGCTTTCTATTATCCTTCTGGCTGATCCGTAATCTCCATATCAATAGCTTCCTGTGTTTTGGATACTATGAGTTGCTTAAGATTGGATTTGAATGGAATGTGCATCTGTATTGAATATGGCATTGTTTCAAACAATTCACATGCTTGATTCAACCTATCAAAGCCGCATTATGTCCCAAGAGGGCAATAAACAAATGATTCACATGCCTGGTTTATGTTGTGAAGCTGCAAATCTCTATTGCATGGATGACTGAGAAACGTGCAGACATATCAATTCATATTTGTCTTGACTCAGCACTGTCAAGAAAGTGGAGACATTAGACGACACTAATTTATTGCCAAGACTTCATTGCTTATCGAGTTTGATTTCTAAAACAGCTTCAAGAATCGTTACTTTATTTGTGTTGATGACAAACCACGGTAATGACAAGTTAATGAAGTAGTTTCTTTTGTCTAGAGCCATTTGTTTGATAGAGAATAAATTTCAATCAAATTTGCGAAGATGGATATATGTGAAACTGGGCTTTGTGAGGGTGGTAGGACTTGTCTGGTATCGTGAGCACCAAATACATCTGTGATTAATGTAGTTACAGCAAAGAGTAATTCAAATGATAGTGGAGATCTATTGCTGTGTGTTTGATTTGGCTCTACTACAACCCCATCTTGACAGCATCAAATATTGCAAACCTCTGATGATGAGACTGTGCTACCTGTGTCTTCATTCATATGCCTTGTCCACCTCTCAATGTGGAAAGAAAATACAGATATTCACCATGACTAACCTGCAAGCGCCTTCTCCATGAATAGAACCAATGTTTCAAATTATTTCAATGAACTTTATTTAGAGCCGGTGGTTATTTTCAAGTTGAAGTTTGGGTTGGGAGGTTCGGGTTAGAATTAGGTCAAAAAGTTGGAGTACGGGGAGAGAGATTACTTTAGTACGTGGAGAGAGAAAAAGTGAAACTCAAACCCAAAACCTTAACCCGTACTTCTCTTTAAAAGTTTTAGTACATGGAGAGAGAAAATTTCGAGGAGAGAGTGAAAACCCAAACCTAAAACCTTAACCCGTACTTCTCTCTAAAGGTTTTAGTACATAGAGAGAGAAAAGTATGCGAAGAGAGGAAGTTTGGATTTTCTTAAGTATTAATCTCTCTCTTTTCAATCAATTAATATAATTAAACTCTCCGTAAAAATGTTGGGGAAACAAGATTCAAAGAAAAAATAAGATAAAAATATGACCACAATGTATTTGTTCCTTCCAGAATCTACCTAAGATAATTTCTATTATTTCCTCCTAAAATCTAAGATATTTTTTATTCTTAATATTCAATTTTATTCTAAACAAAATAATTGACAATAAATTATGATATAATTTATTAAATTAACTGTAATGTAATGATTGAACAATGATATTATAACATAACCAATTGAATATAAATATTAGAAATTGCAATAAGATGATTTAATCCATGAATGAGTTAATTAATTAATGATAACCTAATATTTACCCATTTAATCAATTATATATTAGTCGTACATTATTGACTTAATAATACGTAGCAAAATTTGATAAGTTTACAAAGCAGACGATATTACTTTGTTATTTTGTTACGAATGAGATAATAGATATTAAATATATACAAATATGTGTGAAGACGGCATGCCTGTGGAGACGACCAATAAAATAGTTAGTGTTACTATTTGGAAAAGTTCGCGGTCAGACAAATGTACACTGACGCATCCGTACACTGATCAAATTTGAGAAAACAGTATTCTGACAAATGTACTATAATTTCTCCTGATGCGCATGGGGGGCATGGGTGGCATGGCATACCGAGCCAGTCGAAATAACTGGCTGGGTAGCCGTTGCCGAAAATGAAGAGCAAAATGCTTGCTTAGCAAGTCTTGGGAGGGGCCAGGGCAGACGCTGTCATGAGTCATGAGAAGGACATGAATTCTTTCTTTTGGGTGTTGGAAAGCTTCGAGGAAGGACCCCTCTTTGTGGGGTCAATGGAAGCAGCTTCTGCTTCTGCTTCCACTTGGGAGGATTGTCCTGCGTCAGAAAACCCTATTTAATAGACCTTTTATTAGATCATTGCCCACAATACGAGGAGAATTCGGGAGTTGGATTTTAAGATAAAGGAGTGGGAAAATTCAGTTATTGCATGGCAGCAAAGTTGCAGATGCGAGGTTCCTTCAGTGGAGTCAAAAGAGGATTGAACAAGATTATCTGGGGTAACCTTAGAGACCCTTCAGACACCCACATTTTCCAAAACCCTCTCATTCAGGGAACATTTAGGTATTGTTTAGAAAAATCCCCAATTCTCTTTTGTTTCTGGATATTTCATGGATCCAAACTTGGGTCTCTCGAGATCTTTATATTTGCATATATGTTGTCAGTATGAATTATATAATGAGAGGCACACACCCAATGACCTTAACTTCTTGTTGAATATGCTGCAGATGCAGGGTTTTTGCGACAGCTTTATTTGACAACTAACTTTTGCATTCCTCTAGATATGTTCATGTGGGAAACTCCATTGCTCTGTGGGTCATAGCACAAGTCCTTCAGGTCACTAGGTTTTTTAAGGTTTTCTTCTTTTGTAATCTTAATCTGCTAATCTCTTCTTACTTTCACGCTTTGAACTTGTATCATTCAACCTCCATCTGATGGATGCTGTCCTAGTTTGACCCCTCCTATTGCAAGAAGTGCGAATTGTCCCTCCCAAAGTTCTCACTTCCAAGGCTTCAATGATCCCTATGATCCACACTTCGTTGAGGTCCAACGAAGTCCTAACTATCTTTTAAAAACAAATTATTTGGAAAAGTAGAATTTGAATTCAAGATGTTCTTAATTAGTTTATATGAATTTGCTACAAATAAGTTACATTTGGATTGATAATGTGCTAGTTAAAGAAGGGTCAAATAATTTGGAGGGTCCTCCTTAATTTGAGTCCTAACTGATTCATAAGAAGTGGCTAGACAAAGTTTGAAGTAGCTGTAACTTGGTTTAAGAGGGTGTTTGGAATCAGTCACACCTAGAGTGATGATATGTTGGTCGAATAGGGATCAACAGTTACAACATAGTATTCATTGAATTTTAACGTATATTGAAGGATTTAGTACAATTATTTTTTCAGGAAAGGTGTGCATTCATATGTGTACGAGAAGAATGAAGAGGGTGGTGTTCTTCTGGAGAAGGTACCAGATGATGTAATAATCCAGGCAGAGACTCAGAAGAGCTGGGTGCCACACCCCAAGACTGGTGTCTTTGGTCCTGCAGAGGAACACAGCTGGACAGGTGGCAAGCTTAACCACTCTCAGGACGACAAGACCAGTGAAGAATCAGTTCTTGAGCAACAAGTCTGGTTCCGTCCCTTGGAAGGCCTTGAAAAACAGCCCTACAACTGATGAGTGTAACTCATCATGGGTTTATGTAAATATTGGACATTATACTTGTTTAAGAATAAGCATAAAGCCTGGTGTGGCTCATGGACAAACTCATATCATAGTTTAGTATTCTATTATATATCAGTGATAATACTATTGTTGAAGGATTTAGTGGGTAGAGTATATATCTTTGTCTCAGTAGTAGAATTACTTGAGGATGTGGTGTGTAGAGGCTTCCTCCTCAACCTTTATGTATTGTTATTGGTATTATTAAGTATAATGGTTTCTATATGTAATTCTCTTCAGATTTGCTTGCATATAGTTTCACCTTTCTTTTGTCAGTGGATATTTCCTGACTGCAAATTACAGTTTAATGGACATTTTAATAGTAATTCTGTTTGGGTTTAACATGTTAAATAATCAGACCATATGCAATTTCTATGAGGACTTGACATTGGACTGGACATGACTCTCCATTCTTAGTCGCCTAATAATAGTTATTTTTCTTCCGTCTGAAGAATTACCTTTATAGAGTTTGTATCATTGCAGCGTATCCCTTTTTATTAACCAATCTCTGAATGACGTGCATAGAATAACTTACGTTGTTCCACTATGCACATGACTCTATACAAAATTTTCTCATCTGAAAAAAAATGTTCTAAATCTATTTAACAGGAGTATTAGTATTTCTGATACGCATTATTAACAGAGTTAATAGAAAACAAAGATAGGATCTACTTTTTTAAAATAACTTTAGATTGAAAATTTAGAATATTATAAAATTCTTAATGCAAAAATACAACTGTTCTCTAATACAAAAATTAGAGAATGATAAAATTAAGGAGAAATCTTTTATAGACCGTACAATGATGAATTTCTCTTTAATAGTTCAGTGATAGAGATTTGTGTGAGAAGTTTGCAGCAGCGAATCTTTGTACTTGGGTAAAACAAGAGGAGTCAGAATAATTTGGCTTTAAATCATCTCAAATTTGGGCCTGTAAGACGTAAATATGTGTAGTGTCTTGTTTTACTATATTGCATTGTTTTTGTTGAGTTCTTTGTTATATAAAATAAATTCTAAAAATTAGATGTTTGACTCGGATTTAAAACATATGAGTATTCAACACACATCTTGCTTTATAGCAATTAGGGATGTTTTTAATCTACCATGGTTCCCAGAATTATAGAAAAATGGTAAGAAAAACTACACTATGACAATTAAACATCAACGTTTCATAATCCATGATATTGTTAGAGCTTTTGGAAAACTTGTGTTAAAATTTTTTGTAAGTTGATATCTCATAATTAATTTTCGATAGAATGTTTCATAAGGCACAATACTTGTTGAAGGTTTTGAAAGTGGGGTGGCAAGTTAATTGGATTTGACTCAAACAATAGATATCTTGATAATAACAAAACTGTCATCTTTTACCACTGTTGAAGATTAACATCAACTCTTATACATTGACTTTAAAAAAACATCTACTTTACCTCCAAAGTAATACAGTATTTTTTAAAAACTAACTAAAAATTAAAATGGTTAGTAGATAAACACCAAATAAATATAGTAAAAGAAATCGTGTGTAAATGCTAAACCAAAAGACATAACATTATTGTTTTTAATTGTAATCTAAAACAAGTAAAAAATTGAATCAATAATATATTTAGTTTTAGAATGGTTAAAGAGAACCAATAGTATTATAATTAAAATTTAAAATATTTACAATGAGTGTAATTATATTGGATAATTATAATTATAATTATAATAAGATTAAATTTAATAACTAATAACGAGCTTTTATTTTAAAATACTTAAATTTAAAATGAATTTATTACAACTATAAGCTCTTCCATTAGAGGAAGTGGTTCCATGAATTTTATATGTGAATAGTTTTAAAAAATCAACTCCTAAATTCAAGGAAGTTTGTGGTGTTATAAATTTTAAAATTAAAAATTTAATCTTTGGTGGGATTATGTGGCTATTTCCAACCCCACTTCATTTGCACCTGTCGAACTCCTATTTTATAGGAGTAGACGCTCCACAAAATAGAGTCCAGACCTCTCTCATGAAACCCCTGCCCCCTGCCTAAATAAATAAATAAAAGCAACAAAACAGTATTACAAGAAATAAAAGTAAATATTAAATAATAAAATCATTTATAATTTCTACAATTCCTTTCCATTCAATAAAAAAATATTAAAGTATGGAAGTGATTCTTTTTCATGTCGTACACGTACATACTTCAAATAAGATTCCAATATTGTGGGTAAGGACATGTCTTTATACTCCACTTTTATCAAATATCTTAAAAAAGAGTCATAATATCACAATCAGCAATAAATATAAATTATATTGGGATGCAAGAAATTACATCTGAAGTGTCCATTTCAGATGCAACTCTACACCTAATCTGGGACCTTCAGAAAAATTGTCTCATTTTAATATCTCAATATCCACATCAATTACATATTCATTAACCAAAATAATATGCTGTGTCCTCACTAGTATGCCTTTGAATTTCAGCCATTATTCAATAACACAAAATATAAAATCCTCATAAAATTTTGTTGTTGCCTCGTTACTCGTAACTATTAAACCTATCTCCAAAAGTGAGTATGAAGGATTTTGCTCTCTATTTTAGGGTCAATATATTTTGAAATCATATTAACTCTTAAACATAGAAGTAAGAGTAAATGATAAATATATTTAATTTTGTGGTTAAAGAATACATGATTTCTATATTTTTTCTTTTTTTATATTCAAAATTAAAGTATAATATTTCTATTTTATTTTATTTTTTATCAGAAAATTATATTTGTATTATGAAACGTGAATCTTATTGTTATATAAGTATTTTGCATTTAAAGAAATGACATGATAGTTTTTTTTGGTAAAATAATACAGTAAAATTAGGGTTGTGTCTTTATAACTAATCTATTTGGAAACTAACAAGAGAGAACCAACAACAACATATGAAAATTGATTGCACAACAACATCATCAATAAAAGAGCATAATCAATAATTTAACCAACAAGAAAATATAACCAACCACCCTAACATCTCTTATCAAAAACATATAAAGGAACATACATAAACCTTTTAACATATGAATAACTAAGCTACCACTAGATTAGAGCATAATATCTAGATTTGTAAAGTAGGATATAGTTATCAAAATACTATCAATGTTCAGCATAGTAAATATTAAAATTAATAGTTCTAGACCAAGACCACTTAAGGTCACTTTAACCAAAATTCAAAGTATAAGTCTAGATGAAACTAAGTAAAAGCATAGAAACTAGAACAAGACCATAGAGGTTGTAGCAAGCCAAAAAGTGGAACCAATAGAGAGGGTCCACCCTAAGTTCTTTTTCCCTTCGATTTGTTGGTCAACATCATTGTGTCCCAATCTTCTATGAGAAACTAGAAGAGAGCCTTTTGGTCTTCAACATCCTTTTTACTCTTATTATTTTTTATTAATTGAAAAATAAGTTTTAGGGACTTGAATCCCATATACATATCAAAGATTGAGATAAATAAACATTTATAGTCCAAAAGACATAAAACCTATAAAAAAGATAAAATGTTGGCACAATAGAACAAAAAGCTACCCCAAAACCAAAAGGATAGAAAAATACTAACACAACTAACAAACAACTAAGAAGTGGGAGGTTCTTCTCCATCATCCGCAGGTGCTTCGGTTGTCGTTACTATAGATGGGTTGGGGATTGTCTGAGAACCTTTTGTATTCCCTTCTTTAGCAGTTAAGCTTTTGCTTCAGGAGGATGGGAAGGGTTTGTCCATTGTTGTGCCTAAGGCAATTGGTACTTCTAGAAAGGGATGTGATGTTAGGGCTTCTAGAGGTTCATTGTCTTACATTGCTAGGGTTGCAGCAAGGTCCTCGACTCCTTCAAAGGGGAAGGTTCATGTTCCTGTGTGTAACCCCTTTGGGCTTAATTTAGAGGAGGTAGTGCAAGATATTGAGGTAGAGATTGAAAATATTTCAGATCATGTTGTGGTTTGTCAGTTCCAAGGTCTTTGGATGAGTCTCTCAAACTTGTGTGCATGGATTTCCAGTGAGTGGGAACCAATTTTATCATATATTGTCCACCTTTTCCTTGTGGCTAAGGGGTTTTTCATTACTAAGTTTGATAATATTGAGGATCTAAAGTTGATCCTATGTGGTCCTTCTTTCGCCTAGTCGAATCAGCAGCCCCTGTTAATGGTGAAACCTGGCATCCTAACTTCTCCTCTGCTACTAAAACACTCTATGTTTCTAATTTGGCTTTGTCTCCCTTACCTTCCTCTTCATCATTGGTTTGATCCCATCTTGGAAATGGTAGGAGATCTTATTGGTGTTTTCGTGATGGTTGATGAAGAATCATAAATATTTTGCACTCAACCTATGTAAGAATCATTGTTGAGGTGGACATTACTGAAGGTCTACTTGAAAAATTTAAAGTTGGGCTTCCTCATGGGAGAAGATGAATTCAGACTCTAGAATATGAAGGAATTTCCTTCAGGTGTAGAAAATGCTAAAATATTGGGTATTTAGCAGCTCTTTACAGTCTTCAAAGGCTTGAGACTAATAAGGCATCTTTGTGGTGGAAGGGGATTCTTCTAAACACTACACTATTTCTAAGAAGCTTACTTCCACTTCCCCCATTGTTGATCCTTCCTCTCCTATTGTTTTTCTGCTCACATGCTTGGGCTTACATCAATTGTTGTTCATTGTGTTACTATGAGTAGTGAGGTGGCTAATTTAGATGTTTTTGTAAGTCCACCTACACATGAAGAGATTGTTCATGTTGAGGTCCTTACCAGAGCTTGATCTACTCCTACAGGCCCTCTAGTTGGTCTTGTTGTTATTGGCTCTAACTATACTATGGTGGGATTTGTTGTGACACATTTTCTTAGTCTAGATTCTTAAGTGACAATTTCTTTAGCTAAGAAGGGGTGGATCCTTGTTACTAGAAAATATCATAAGAAGTCCTCTCCTTATTTTATCATGAATCTTTGCTCCCAAAATAATAGAGGCAAAGGAAAGTCCTAGTGTTTTCCTAGATTTATTTGGTTAAGGGTTTCTTTCCCTTGGGGTAGATTAGCATTTCATTCTTTTATTTTTCAATCTGCCAGTCCACTTTGGCCTTGTTTTATAGGGCTCTTATTTGGTGTTTGTTTCGAGTTGTTGCAATCTCTTGGCAATTAGTCTTTTTGGTTATTCTTAGTTAAATATCTCTTGGTTGAGAAGTTGTAAATGATTTTAGTGTCCCTTCAAAACCTATTTTTACAATTAATCAAAAACAAACAACAAAGACAACAAAAAACAAATAACTTTAGTGCTAATTCTTGAGTAACTTAGCAACTTCCTCCTCTAGTAAGTCATAATGGTCTACAACAACCTGGATATCCTCAATCTCTTTGCTGACTTTCTGGGCTTCCAACATCCTAGTAGTGGCCCTAGTCTTTTTGTGAGGCATCAATTGTTCACCCTGATCAACCTCCTGGGAGTTATCTATAATGTCCCCATTTTAGCAGTTGACCAAGTGTGTGTGCGTTAGCCTTGTTCTACATGGTTTCGAGGGCTAATGAAGGGTTTAATGGGATCCTGGAGTGCTTTGGCCTAGTCATTTCCAGTTTGGGCCAAAATGAAGTTGATTTACTCAGTTTCAGGCATACATACTATTTTTAGTAAGTCGACAGGACACAGTGTAGGTCAATTTTGGTGATTGGATTTGGTACTCCTCAGTGAGAGCTTTCCGATGAGCTATCACTCGCATTATTCGGAGTTCGATTGCTAATACATTTTAATGCCTGAAGTTTTATTAAAGTAACGTCTAATTTAATTGTAAAATATTAAAGTGTTACTTTGATATTTATTTTATGGGGATGTGTACCCAAGGGAGACATAAGAGGTATTTTAATATATGTTTTATATATTACACATCTTTTATCCAACATTGCCCATATGAGTTGAGCGGACCCTTGGAAATAGAATAAAAGGAAGCATTTGTGGCTTCATTAGATAGGTTGAATATGAGAAGAAATTGGTGTGTGAGTTGCAGCTCCATTCTTGGCATTTGAGGACATTCATCCTCTCTTGTAAAATTCTAGATGTCATTCCTTTGGGGTTTGGGCTTTGGAATTCTTTGGTTCGGCTTCATTATCAAGCAGTTTAGTTGCATTTCCAACTACAGGCAGATTTGGTATTTTTCTCATATCTTCTTCACTACTTGTCTGACGCTTATGCCACTTTGAGGGAATGATATTACAAAGGTAGTGGATTGATTGAAGGACAAAGTACTATAGCAACACTATTCATGCAGCACTATAGCAGCAAGTTCGAAAGCATGGGCTGGAGTATTATGTCAATAATGCTAAAGTAATTAGTGAGTTGATAAATCTGCCATGTATTTGGTTTTATGAATTCTGAAAATAACATTTTATTGGCAGCAGTTCATTTCCACTTTGCATATTATTGTAGTTTCTTTCTTGTTTATGTTGTATGATACCAATTCCATGCACAAAACACAACAAACAAATAAAAGTTTGATTTTTGGAGTTATAAGGGGTTTAAAACATTAAATGGAGAAATAAGAGGTTGAATGCAAACTGTTTGACATAATTCCTTTCAGAAATTTAGTTTAGTTTTTTGGGACATTCAGGGGTGCCCATTACAGTGGTATCAGAGCTATAAGTCTTTCCATCCTATGGAGGTCTTATAGGGAATTTGGAACAGTCGAATAGAGGGAAAAGTGTTTGATGAAATGTCAAAACATTAAAATCAGAAATAAATAAATAAAAACACAGGCTAAGCATTTATGTTTGAGCATGCGACAGGGGCCTTATAATTTTCGCGATACCAAAGCAAGACAAAATAGGATTTCAGACTTGCAAAGCAAACAGTCTAGTACATCCCTGTAGGTGGACATTGAATCTAGCCATACAAACACAGAGGGAATATTCTTTGATCAGGACAACAATATGGGTGATCGAGATGACAAGAATACAAGATTAGGCAGAGGCGGGAATGCCAGTCCAGATCAGGGGGAGGTAATGCTCAGACAGTTACTGGATACATTAGAGTAGGGGCAGCGTATGCAGCAGGAGCAGAATAGGCAAATGGACATGATGTTGCAGCTCATGGCTAGACAGATGGGTGTCAATATTAATCCAGGTGATGCCAACAAAAGAAACAATAACAATGAGGGAAACAATAAAAATGGGGGAAACAATAACCATGGAGGCCAAGGCAAAAACAATGGTCCTGAGAATAACATTAATGGTAATAATGGACACGGCAACAATGGGAATGAGGCTAATAACTTTAGACATGTTGCACGCCCAATGTGGACTGCGAGCTCGAGACCTCTTCTACCCACTTTCCCACCCAGAGATCTAGTTCAACCAATAAATGAACCACAGATTATTGAGTTACAGGATCAATTCAGGAGGGACTGGGAGGCTTGTGGACCAGAGTTTCAGGCAGATATTTCCCTCAGAGATTATATGGACTTGAGGATGAGACACATGCCTAGAGCAGGAGAGAGGAATCAAAACTTTGAGCTAAGAAAGAAAGTTGGAAAACTTTCTTTACCTTATTATGATGCTTCAGGGAAGATGACTGCACGAGCTTGGGTGCAAAAGGTAGATACATACTTGCAGCTAAATCCTATGCCTGAGGAGGAGGCTATCAAGTATGTGGCTATGCACTTGGATGGCGTTGCACATGAATGGCGGCATCATGGCATGGTGACTTTGGGGCATAATTAGATTACATCCTATGAGGAATTCAGTGAAACATTGATTGAGAGATTTGACACTAGGGATCCCGAGTTACATTTCAAGGAGCTAGCACAGTTAAAACAGTCAGGTTTTGTGGATGCTTACATTGCTGAGTTTCAGCGCTTGTCTGTACTTGTTACTGATATCTCTCCTAGGAGATTGGTGGTGTTATTTTGTGATGGTCTTGCTGATCCATTATGAGGTTGGGTGAAGGGACATGATCCACTCACCTTAGCTGAAGCAACTAAAAAGGCACGAGATTTAGCCCCTTCGGTATACAAAGGAAAAAACCATTCAACAGATTCTTCCTACCACAAGGACAAAGACAAAAAATTGTTTCAGAAAGAGTATAGCAAACCCAAAGAAGGATCAAAAGGACTAGACAATGATACCTTGAATGAACTTCGAAAGAAGAAGTTGTGCTTCCATTGTAGAGAGCCTTGGGACTTATGTCATAAATGTTCTCTCAAGGCTAAGGCAAATCAAATGGAGTATTTTTCAGCAGAAGAGTCAGAGTCAGAGGGGGAGGATCAGCACTCTGATTCATATGAGGGTAACACTATAGAGGAGAGCAGCATTCCTAAGGATGATAGATCGTTGGCACGCTTGATAGGGGCCCAAAAGGCAATCACATTTAAGGTCAGGGATACTATCCAGGGGCAGAAAGTGATATCTCTTATTGACACTGGGGCTACAAATAACTTCATAGATGCACAGTTGGTAGCCAGGAGAGGGTTATAGACAGAGGAGCATGATGGGTTTAGAGTAATGGTGGCTAATGATGATAAATTATTATGCACTCGAAAGATATATAATCTTCGCATCAGGTTTGGAGATGGCTACGAGTTGGAGGATGAGTTCTATGTTGTGGACATGGGAGATTATGATGTCATCCTTGACATGACATGGATGGCTTCACTAGTTGAGTTCACACTCAACCTAGCGAAATTGGAGATGAGATTCTAGCATGAGGGTAGAACTGTGGTACTTAGAGGACTTTCAGATGGAGGTTGCAGAGTAGTGTCCTTGAGGAGAATGTAGAGACTTTTTCGTCATGATGACATAGAGTGGGTGGCAGAGTGCTACATTATGCCAACTTCACTAGAGCCACAAGAAAAGAGTCATCCACCAAATATCCAGAAGATACTTCATAGACACACTAAAGTATTTAGCGATATTCCTCATGGGGTTCCTCCTGACAGAGGGATGGAACATGTTATTGATCTCGAGGAGGGAGCCAAACCAATTATGATTACTCCTTATCGTCATCCTAAGAAACATAAGGATGAGATAGAGAAGGCGATTAAGGATTTGTTGGAGATAGGGCATATCAGGCCCAGTAAGAACCCCTTTACTTCAACTATAGTATTGGTAAAGAAGAAGGATGGGACGATGCACATGTGCATCGATTACAGGGCACTGAATAAGAAAACAGTTAAAAACAGGTATCCCATTCCTCAGATTGATGAGCTGATTGATGAGTTGCATGGGGCATGCTTCTTCACCAAAATTGATTTGCGATCCGGATACCATCAGATCAGGATGAGAGAAAAGGACATTGAGAAAACAACCTTCTGATGTCACTATGGCCACTTTGAGTTCATGGTTATGCCATTTGGTCTAACCAATGCACCCGCTACATTTTAGAGTTGTATGAACCAGGTATTCAGGAAGCAACTGAGGAGATTTGTCTTGATCTTCTTTGATGACATCTTGGTCTTCAGTAAGACCTAGGAGGAGCACTTACATCATCTAGAGGAGGTGTTATCTATTCTGGAGAGAGAGTCATTGTATGCCAAGGAATCTAAATGTGAGTTTGGCATGACTGAGCTCCTTTACCTTGGGTATATCATTAGTGCAGATGGCATTCGGGTTGGTCGCGAAAAGATTAGAGCTATTGTAGAGTGGCCTTCTCCCACAAACCTTACACAGCTTAAGGGATTCTTTGGTTTATGTGGTTTTTATAGGAGGTTTGTTAAGGGATTCTCATAGATTGCTACACCCTTGACAGATCTTACCAAGAAAGGAGCCTTCGTGTGGACAGGGGCAGCATAGAGGTGTTTTGAGCATTTCAAGCAAGTAATGTCTTCATGTCCAATTCTAGCTCTACCGGATTTCACGAAGCCTTTGGAGCTTCATTGTGATGCATCAGGTGATGGGATTGGAGCAGTATTGATGTAGGAGAAGCATCCCATTGCATTCGAGAGTAGGAAGCTCCAAGGAGTTGAGAAGAGTTATTCTATCTATGACCAAGAGATGTTGGCCATAATGCATGCATTGGCCAAATTTTGATCATATTTGGTAGGTGGACATTTTGTGATCAAGACTGATCACAACAATATTAAATACTTCATGAGCCAGCGTGATCTTAATGACCGGCAACAAAAATGGGTGACAAAATTGCAGGCTTATGACTTTGGCATAGAGTTTGTCAAAGGTAAGAAAAATGTGGTGGTTGATGCCTTATCTCGGAGACCTCACTTATGTGCTTTGGCAGAGATTTCAGGAGATTGGAGAGATCGGATTATAGCATAGTATGTCAGAGATGCTTGGGCTTCTGGATTGATTTCAGGTACCATACAGGATGATCGCTATGAGGTGATAGATGGATTGATCAGAGTTCAGGACAGGGTTTATTTGATTCCGTCATCACATTTGAGAGAGGCGATACTAAAGGCATTTCATGATGCACCCACAGCTGGACATTTGGGGGTCTTCAAGACCTATAGGCAGATTCGAGAGCGGTTTTCATGGAAAGGGCTCAAGGATGATGTTCAGAGGTATGTCAGGGAGTGTGTGGTTTGTCAATAGAATAAGGGAGAGCACACATTTCTTGCAGGTTTATTACAGCCCTTGCTCATTCCTGATAGGAAATGGGAAAGTATTTCGATGGACTTCATCACTGGTTTACCATGAGTGCAGGGAAGGGATTGCGTCTATGTGGTGGTGGATCGCTTGACAAAGTTTTCTCACTTCTTTGCTATTCCGTCCACTTACACAACAACACAAGTGGAAAATCTTTTCTTTAGAGAGATATTCAGGTTACATGGGCTACCCAGATTCATTGTCAGTGACCGAGATAGTAAGTTTATGAGTGTTTTTTGGCAAGAGTTGTTTAGGTTGTGTGGTACATATCTTACACCTAGCACTAGTTATCATCCGCAAATAGATGGGCAAACAGAGATTGTGAATAAATGGGTGGAAGGTTATTTGAGGAACTATGTAACTGCACAACAAAAGGCTTGGATCAGATGGTTGCATATGGGAGAGTATTGTTATAACACCACTTATCATATGTCCATCAAGATGACTCCTTTCATGGCACTCTATGGTTATGAAGCACCTAGCTTCATGGATTTCATTTTGGGGGACAGTAGAGTGCCCAAAGCCAAAAACTTATTACAGGATAGTCAGGACATCCTGAAAGTGCTCAAAGAGAATATACAACAGGCCCAGAATCAATAGAAATTGTATGTTGATCAACACCGAATAGAGCATAGCTTTGAGGTAGGGGATATGGTTTACTTGAGGCTACAACCATATAGATAGTCATCGCTCAAGAAGAGCGGAGTTGAAAAGTTGAAACCTAGATTTTATGGTCCCTACAGGGTGATTCACAAAGTGGGCAAAGTCACCTATGAGCTTGAGCTTCCAAAGGGCAATCGAGTGCACAATGTGTTTCATGTGTCTAGGCTTAAGAAAGCCATTGGTCAGAGTGTAGTGCCTTCTGGAGATTTACCCCCTTTGGATGAGTAGGGGAAGCTTGTGTTAGTACCTGAGGCTATTATGGACACCAGAGAGAGGAAGCTTAGAAACAAGATAGTGAAGGAGTATTTGGTCAGATGGAAAGACCTGCCGGAGGAAGATTCTACATGGGAGAGTGAGAAGATTATTCAGCAAGCTGGACTGAGATTGCTTGAGGACAAGCAATTTCAAGGGGGGCAGACTATAATGTCCCCATTTTAGCAGTTGACCAAGTGTGCATGCGTTAGCCTTGTTCTACATGGTCCCAAGGACTAACGAAGGGTTTAATGGGATCCTGGAGTGTTTTGACCTAGTCATTTCCAGTTTGGGCCAAAACGAAGTTGATTTACTCGGTTTCAAGCATACTTACTATTTTTAGTAAGTCAGTAGGACACAGTGCAGGTCAATTTTGGTGATTAGATTTGATACTCCTCGGTGAGAGCTTTTCGATGAGCTATCACTTTCATTATTCAGAGTCTGATTGCTAATACATTTTAATGCCTGAAGTTTTATTAAAGTAACATCTAATTTAATTGTAAAATATTAAAGTGTTACTTTAATATTTATTCTATGGGGATGTGTAAACAAGGGAGACATAAGGGGTATTTTAATATATGTTTTATATATTACACATCTTTTATCCCACATTGCCCATATGAGTTGAGCAAACCCTTGGAAATAGAATAAAAGGAAGCATTTGTGGCTTCATTAGACAGGTTGAATATGAGAAGAAATTGGTGTGTGAGTTGCAGCTCCATTCTTGGCATTTGAGGACGTTCATCCTCTCTTGTAACATTCTAGACGTCATTCCCTTGGGGTTTGGGCTTTGGAGTTCTTTGGTTCGGCTTCATTATCAAGCAGTTTAGTTGCATTTCCAGCTACAGGCAGATTTGGTATTTTTCTCATATCTTCTTCACTACTTGTCTGACGCTTATGCCACTTTGAGGGAATGATATTACAAAGGTAGTGGACTGATTGAAGGACAAAGTACTATAGCAGCACTATTCATGTGGCATTGTAGCAGCAAGTTCGAAAGCATGGGCTGGAGTATTATGTCAATAATGCTGAAGTAATTAGTGAGTTGATAAATCTGCCATGTATTTGGTTTTATGAATTCTGAAAATAACATTTTATTGGCAGCAGTTCATTTCCACTTTGCATATTATTGTAGTTTCTTTCTTGTTTATGTTGTATGATACCAATTCCATGCACAAAAATAACAAACAAATAAACATTTGATTTTTGGAGTTATAAGGGGTTTAAAACATTAAACAGAGAAATAAGAGGTTGAATGCAAACTGTTTGACATAATTCCTTTCAGCAATTTGGTTTAGTTTTTTGGGACATTCAGGGGTGCCCATTACATTATCAACCCGCGTAATTTTTTTCTCCTAGTGACTCTTTTCCATCTTATGAACTAAAATCCTTGAGTGTTGAGAAGAAGCTTCTAGAATTTTTTACCTTTGGTCACCAATCTTTATGGAGTATCCTCAATTCTAGAAACCTTGCCTTCAATCTCAATGACCTTGGAGACAACACTATCTACCCTTTTGGCATCCTAGGCCAAGACAAGTTCAACCCTTCCCATTGACTTAGTAAGGTCATTGATCATGTCTAGAAAGGTTGAATCATTACCTAAACCAATCTTATCCCAACAATCAACTTTTACATTATTATCCCTTTGTTTTATTTGCACCTCCTTGATTGCATGGAAAACCCACTTCAATGCCTTCTCGTATCCTTGAGCCCCTTTCTTCAATTCTTGTGGGACACTAAACTCAACCTCCTTGTTATAGAAATTAAGCATATCAATTAAATCCCCATCCTCTAATTGGACATTATAGTCTATCTCTCAAATTTTCTTAGTCTTATATTTCCCACTCTTGTTGGCATCCACCTCCATATGACGAGTACTAGCCTCAACACCACCTGATGAAGAAACAATCTCCCTCTTGGTAGAAGAGAATAGAGCACCCAACATGGGTGTCCTATTCAAAGGAAAAGGAGGGGAACCAAAATATGGATTAGGAAGCTCAAAATTCTTAGAACATAGTGGAGAAACAAAAGGAGGAAGGGAAGGAGAAGTAGTTGTATTGTTGCTTGTCTTAAGGGGGGGTGTTAGAGTAAAAGGTTTTAACTTAATTATTTTATTAAGTTACCTTTTATGCATTCTAAAGATTTCACTTTATGCATTGTCACATTTAATAATTATTTTAATTATTAAATGTTTACCTTTTAGGGTTTCCCTTTTAAGTTTTGATATTCTTTTATAAGGATTAATCCTTTGTATTTTGTAATTTGATTTCATTATTTGTGAAATAAATATTTCCTATTTTCATAGCCATCTTCTTGTCATTTGCCCCATTCTTCCTCGTGATTGGTTATTTTCATTTACGTATTCTTTAATTTTTGTAAAATTTTATTTCTCAACTTCTACATGGTATAAGAGTACATATTTGTTACTTCATGTTCTAAATTTTGAATAATTTTGGAGCTTTAAGGGTTTGAAGGTTTCAGAGATATTTTGGTTGGATTTGGAGGTGAGGCCCTTTTTTAGAGCACTTTGGGCCCAAACACAGCTCACAGATGGGCTTGTAGCACCCAAAAACACCTATTTTCGTATAAGGTTTGTCAAATTCGGGCACAATTGACTAGTAAGGCAAAAAAATATTTGCTTTCAAGTTGTATGGCTTGGGTACACAAATCGAGATGGCAAATTGTTTTTTTCAAAAAAAGTAAATAATTTTTTTTATACACATTTTTGGGAAAAAAAAATTTTTTAAAAAGCCTTTTATTTAAAAGTTTCACGCTTTTATAATAATAACATAGTCTTTATTTTTTTTTTAAAGGAGTATTTTTTTCTAAATAAATGTATTTCATGTAGGTACTTGTATCAGCACTGATAGCAATACCTATATCAGTGTTGGTATCTACACAATTCATGATGTCATCAATTGTGAGGTGAAATTCGATAGTCTTTAAACTTTCATGTGATTGATTTGTTATGTCCTAAAAAGCTATTGATGGTTTCTTGGCCATATATTTGGCATACAGAGGTATTTTTTGACAAATCATATATCTTCAAAAAGTTAGTTCTAAGGTTGTCACACCTGTGTAGGGTTTCCTATTCATGCAAACAAAGCCAGTGATTCTACTTGTTGATCTTAGTTTGGTTTTGACAATTGAGTGTCAATACACTTAAGATATTTACTAAGTTCATGCCGAGCTAATAATACATGTCAAGTATAATATGTATAGATGTCAACTTGCAAATGGGTGCTGAGCAAATAGACCATACCGAGTGATTCAAGTGCCGAGCATATAGTTCATGTCAAGCAAGTTTAGGTGTTGAGTCAAACAGAATTACAATAACTGTCGAGCATCAATATTATCAAGTGTTGAGTAACACGAAATGGACCTAGTTGTTTGTAATGGCACAAACAACTATGTAAACCATTTTTATGTCGACTTATGGATAGATCTCAAAGCTTTGAAGATAAGATCAAATCTATTTGGTTTTCCTATGCAATCAACATGCAACCAATCAAAAAATTGGAAAGGTTAAACGACAAAATGCATGAATCTCAGTCGTAGATTCATACCTAACCCTAAACCACCCAATTCTTTTTAAGGAAGATGAAGCCCCATAATGAATTTATGTATGAATGAAGGTATGCATGGGAGCAAAGAGTAGAAAGAAGAGAAGGGGTGAATTGATCATAAAGTATTCAAGGTGACTTAGCATAGTGAAAGAATTGCAGAATCAGTTTACAAAACAGAGGATTGAAGACTCAGCATTGGAAAATATGATTAGAGAGGATCAAGGTGGACATAATTGAGATATGAAATCAACAAGACAAAGTTGTAAGTTATCAGATCAAACATTGTATTGTTACTTTCTAACAATTGTATCAGCAAGGTGAAATCCTTTGGACTAAGGTTGACTTAATAGTCATTGTAAAATCCTTTAATAGGGTGACATTCCAAGTGAGTGTTCTAAAGTCCTTTAACTAGGCACATTTCTAACAGGGTGTTAAAATCCTTTAACAATGTAGGATCTAACAATCATTTGTAAGCCTTTAATAGGGCAAGCCTTTCATAGGGCAGATCATAAAAATGGTCAAACTATGTAACCTTAACATGTGACACTTTATTGCCGCAGTAGTGAAGAACTGTGGGTGTCATCCCCTCCCTAGTTTTACCTTCTCATCTGGAGGGTTTCTAGGTAATCATATCAGGTGTCAAGTGTGTGTATGTTTATATATTTCCCATTTGTAATTCCAACACTATTTTGCACTACAGGAGACATATCTTAAGCATCCAAACTCCATTTTTTGAAAATTTTATATGATTGGAATGTTTTTTTGTGCTCTTTCTAGTGGTGTTAGTTTTTCTTCCAGATTATACTCTGGGTACATTCTATTTAGTTTTTGTATTTTTTTACTACAGAAGATATCTTGGTTGTTTTAAGTGCAAGGATCATTTTTGTTGCATGGAATGACTCATCTTGGGCTATACTTTCTAATGTAGTAGTCTTATGTCTCTTCTAATTTTTGTTGGCATCTTTTATAAGCATTTATGCAAATGCATTGAGATAAAGTGCCATATTTATCTATCTTCTTGGGATAAATCGCATCTTGTGTCTTATTTTACATGCACTACTAATAAAGTGGGGGGGGGGGTGGGGTTGATTTTTGCAAGTTGTTTTCAATCTACCTTTGTCCAGTGAATGTTCCTTCCACAAAATTACCCTCATGATGTATATCTGAAGCGTGACCACCTCATGACATTATTATGTATTTCTTATGAATCTTGTTGTACTTGGTTCCTTGACATGCAGTTCTTACTAGGCACTTTTTTAGTAACCTATCATCTCACCCTTGTCTACATTAGAGGGGTTTCTCCTATTGGTTCTTATTCTTCCTTGGTTCGTTGGAGTGAGCTATGTATACAATATTTGTTCCTATGTACTAGGCAGATGCAGTGACTGGGTACCTATGCATTTTGGTGAGATGGATCATTTACCATATGGATACTATTATTTTAGCTCTTATTTGGAGGTAACCTTCCATGTTTGATTGATCATCTCTTTAGGGTTTGGTGTTTTATACCATCTATATCTCTTATTTTAGTTGTTTTCCTTTGTTTTCCTCCTAATTTGAGTAGTGACATGTTAGGGAACTCATGTAGATTATAGTCTTCTCTACCTAATTAGGTTCTATTTTAGTGGAGGTTCTTTAGATCAACAATTAACTTTCAAAAGTGTTTGTGTCTTCTTCATGCTTTAGTGGTGTTCTTCATGATCATTCTTTCATTCTATTTTCTAGGACATTCTCTAGTTTGGAGGATTCTACAGTCCTTTACTAGCTTCCAACATTCTTTCCATCTCTTTTTGGACTAGAAAATTTTTTCCCATGTGGTTTTCTCTATTTCTCTGCTTTACAATGGTTTGGTTGTGATTGTGTACCTCATTAGACCTTGTTGTCAAGACCCAAGTTTTCTCATCTTTAGGGGAGTGTTAGAGTAAAAACAATTAACTTAATTGTTTTATTAAGTTACCTTTTATGCCTTCTTAAAATTTCATTTTATTCATTGTCACATTCGATAATTATATTAATTACTAAATCTTACCTTTTACAATTTTCCTATTAGGTCTTGATCTCCTTTATAAGGATTGATCCTTTCTATTTTGTAATCCAATTCCATTATCTATGAAATATATATTTCATATTTCTAGAGCCACGTTCTTTCCTTTTGCTCCACTCTTCCTTGTGATACATTATCTTGCATACAATTATTCTTCAAGTTTAGTAAAGTTGTATTTCTCAACTTCTATAGAATCATCCTCACCATCAACAACAACTTCAAAACCTTCAACATAAAATGTTTTCTACCTCCAACTTTAGAATCAGAGGAAACTATAAGGGAATGTTTTCTTTTCGTACCAATATCAGAATTCTTTTTCTTTCTAATACTAGAGGAGGAAGAGGGATTACTACAAGGCTCTTTCCTCTTGGTAGAAATACACTTATTAAGAGAGGGCTTTGTGATTTCAATATCATCTGGATTTGACCCCTCATGTCACCAATCTCCACAACTAAGGTATCCTCAAAATCTACATCCTCCAAAATAAGATTTTTGACAATATTAACCTTTAAATACTCATAGATTAGAACTATGAGGCCCTTATAATGATTCATATTATTTCTATGGTTCACACAAGGTTCCACAATGCTAGTACTAAGAGAACTAAGCAAATATAAAAGACATATAAAATTTCTCATTATACTTTAAATGATTAAGAAGCACAAAATGGTAGCTACAGGCCCTATGAAATTTTTCCTCGAGGATGATGCACTACATGGTTGCCTTGAGGACTTTACTCTAAATTTTATTAATCCTATCAGTAGAAAAGTAGTTGTTATTGACCCACACCATGGCCTCTCACTCAACATCATTCTTTGGGAAATGTTTGACAACAACATTTGAAATCTTCCTGTCTTAGTAAAATTTTATCCCAACCATAGATAGGCCAAAGATAGCCACAATAACACTCTCATCAACTATGGCACTCCTGCCACAAATATCCATGCTCCCATCTCACCAACCCTTCTTGAAAAATCTAGTCACTAAGGGATTTTTACTATGCAACCTCTTCATATAATCAATAATCTTTCCCATTTTGAGCCTCCTTGAGACTTGGGGTTCCTTCTTCCACTCTTTGCATGAAACAAGATCAAATATCATCCTACCTCCATCCATAGCAATAAAGACTAAAACAAATCCTAGGAAGCATACTTAAATGTTGTGGGAATTAAAAATTTTGAGAGAAAGATGGGTATCAAACAAATTATTAACCTGGAAAGCATGCCAAATCTTAATGAAGTGATTGCAACATTGCACACAACCTGTATAAAAAATAATCATATGGTATGAACTCAACATCATTGGAAATAGTGATACTAGCTGCCCACTTATGCATGAGTATTGTCATTCTCATGGATAACCTTAGCATTATGACAAAAATCTGGTTTACCATATTGGTTCATATGTTTTCCAACCTTGACCCCTTCATTAGCCAATCAATCCACCATAGTATTGGTTTCTCTATAACCATGTGAAATGAGGACCTTATCAAAGGATTTTATAATATTTTTTGAAAGGGAAATCAAGTTAGATACTAAAGTAGAGGGGGGACTAGAACCATTAAGGCATTTGATAATATCAATAGAATCCCCCTCTACCGAAATCTTATTAAAACTCAATTTCTTAGAAAGGATAGCTTGATAAGCCCCCATGGCCTTAGCAAGGTGATAATTCTAAGTACCCAAAGGAAGTGTCACCACAACTAGAAATCAACCACTATAATCCCTTAACACTCCCCCAATACACAACTAGCCCATAATTACCCATAGTCTGTAGTGCCTACTCCTAGTTTTCTTTTTGTTATATTGTTGAATTCTCTTAGGCCATTTTTCATGGTTGTACATGATTTGATTTAGTGGTACATGGTTACCTAATTTGGTTGATACTATTTACATGTTTGCATTATATATTTTTTGAGCTACTTTAAACTCAGATATTTGATGTGTTCATGGTTATTCTTTTGATGATAATATTTTGCATACTTCATATAGTGATTTTAGTTGCTTCCATAATGACAATTATATGGATGGTTTATATATAGTTTTATGGTTACTTACCCCATACTTGCATCTGCATGGTGTACATGTATGTTTGACATAATTGATGTGGCTAAGGGAGGGAGTCATAGTCACCTGTTAGTTAGGATCTACATGAAATACCACTCCCCATCATTGCCTGTTTAGTTTATATATATATATATATATATATATATACACACACATGTTCGACTTTTATGCAGATCACAGGTACCAGGCATTAACTTCCCTGAATTGATAGGATGAGTGTGCCCTATAACAATATCTCAATGGTAAAGAGGGGAGATAATTCTCAAGTCCAAATCCTAAACCTAAGCCATTTTTCCTAAAATATAGGACAAGTATATGATTTATTTACCTTTCTGAATTTGTCAAAGTGGCATGAATTCAAGATGTTTAACCTTTTAGTTTGATTTGTACTTTATCTTTTTAGTCAAGTTATATCTTATTGAGTTTGTGGGTATGTGTGATTTTCAAGTATTATTAAATCAACCAAATTTATTATTAAATAATTTAATTAAATGGAATTTTTAAAAAAGAAAAATTAATTTTAATATATTTAATTAATTGAGAAATTAATTAAATGGAAGAAATAAATTTAATGATTTAGTTAAAAGACTAAATTTAGCTCAATTATATTTATTTAATTTAATAACAATAAATTTAAAATTTGCATTTAAATAATGAACTTTAAATATTATTATTAGTTAAATTAATAAATGTATTTTCTAAGAACGTTTTTCTTATTAAAAAATGAAGTGGGAATAATTTAAATAAAGTTTATTTTAATTAAAGGCAAAAAGCATGCACAAGGGAATTAAATAAATTAAAATAATAAAAGTTTATTTTAAGGAGAGGCCTTTGCATGTTCAAAAACTGGAAACCCTAGGTAGAGCTAACCCTTTATTACAAGATTCGAGCTCATTCCTACCACATAGGTTTTGGGGAGAAAATTTTGGAATTGGAGCAAAAGAATTGTTTAAAGTTCCAAAGGGTTTGGATTTGTATGCATTCACAGGTTGTCTCAGATTTTAGTTGTTGTTTTGAGGTAGAGTTTGAAAACCAATTGTAGAATTTTACTGAAAGATTTGTCTACTTTGTGTATTCTTAGGTGCTTGCATAATGCTTATTAATTTATAATATTAATTTTTGGATAAAGAATTAAGTTGTGGATTTTGAAAATGAAAACTTATTAATCAAGAAAACATAATTGAGGAAAATTGTAAAAAACTTTTAGGAAATTATTATGTCTATATTCTTTTAAAACCCTTTCTAATATAGGAAAAAATTGATTATAGTAAATTGGAAGATAACAACAAATTGAGCTAGGGTTTGAACTTTAAATTTGTCATGTAATAATCATGAATTTTCTAAATAAAAGATAAATATTCTTCTTTTATCTAAAATAATTTAATTGAAAAATTTATTGGAAAAGCAAAAGACTAATTGAGAGGAAAGCATGTTGTAGCTAAACTTATGCATGTGAAAACAAATATACTAAATATAGAAAATTAAGTATATTATGGTTGCATGATTTGAGTGATCAAAGACATGCAAAAATACTATTTGCATGTTTATTATTGTTTTATAAAAATACAATTTAATTTTTAGATTTATTTAATAATAAAAAATAAAAATAAAAAATAAATTTATGATTAACTAATAATTTTGGAATTTTTTAAAAAAATCTAAAAATTAATTTAAAAATGTTATTTATTTATTTTGAAAATTAAATAAATAAATACTACTTTTTTTTAAAAAGTGGGTTTTGTAATATTAATTCTTTAAAAAAACTCTAAGTGGGTTATAACTTAACTTGTTATATATTGATTAATGCAAGTGGAGTTATAAGTTAATAAATATATATCTATGACATGGCTATATTTTAAGAAGAGTTATAGTTGAGTTAACTATATAATCATCTAGTTATGAATATTTAAATATTATGAGAGAAATTGTAAATAGTTTAATTATAATTATAATTTCAAGTTTGAGTTACCTTGATTTGCATTATAAATTAAAGGAAAAGTAAATATTAATATTAGACTTAAGTAGAAGTCACATTAATATTTTAGAAATGTAATTGATATTAAGATTTAATCTAATAAAATATATTTATGTTATTAATTAAATCATTCATGATTTAAGAATATTTAAATTAATAACATGATATATTGCATGATTGATAACCTTTATCCAACTATGAAATGATTATGAAATGAAAACTTGAATTTGATGCAAATCAATGTTGATGAAATTATATATAATTTTAAAAAATGACTAAATAACTACACTTATTTTAAATGTATGTCGAAATGTCATGTTTTATCTTGTGGTGATTTTTTTGGGAAAACCTAGTAGGTTGGTTGAATAGAATTGTTTAATAGAGGCTTGGGAGGTGATTGTTTTATAATGTTGCTTTGTCACGATTATTTCACTCCCAACCAATGTGCTATACTCAAATGTTTTTGTGATGAGATCGAGTTCTTTTTTGTAAGCTCATATATTGTGATTTTCATGGTGTAACCTATGAGGTTTTTTATCAATTATCTATTGGTGCTTTCCAGTTTCTTGTATAGGATTGAGGTGAATATTGTGATTTATTTATTGGCGCTTCCCAGTTGCTTGTATAGGATTGAGGTGAATATTGTGATTTTATGAGATATACATTTATGAGCTTACAGTAGGTTATCTATGTGTATGATGGGAAGTGACTTGCAATGGAGGTCAGAACTGTAAAGAGGCTACTTGAGTAACCCATTGTAAGTTGTATTAATAAGTGATAACATTTCATTAATGGGGTTAAAATGAATTAACAAGAGTTAGTCTATTACCTCGCCCATGCCTTGAGTTCCAGTACAGGCTAGGATGGGAGTAGAGAGGATGCTTGGTTGTGATCTTGCCTCGTTAGTATGCCTTGTTTGTAAGAAAGGATATTAATGCTGCATAGAGTTACTAGAGGGCCAAAGTCTAGAGAGATTATTAAGGTAACTGCAGAGTTTACTTATGTGATGACACTTGTCTACATGTATATTAGGTTTCCTACATGTCTTTATTGCCTCTAGGATTAGATGTCACTTGTGTTCTCGATACCTTTGATATAGATTTCTATCAGGATTCCTTGACCTAGAATCTTTATTTTTTGACTTTTGGATTGTTCTTTGTTTGGGACTTGAGATTATTTCCTAAACACGACGAGAGTGGGCCATTTAGGTTCCACAAGCTTGGGGGTAGTGTTTCTTATACCATTGAGATTCAACAACTAGATGTCAATGCTGGATGTACTTTGTGCAGTTGTTCTATTCCTCTTGTCTTGTGATTATGTTCTATGGTCATGTTCTAATATATTTATACTTTGATTATTTTTTGAGATCCTATGGGATGTTGTATCTTATCATGATGTATATTCATTTAGCATTTTATACCTCGTGATGTGCATAGAGGATGAGTATGCATTCTAGTTATGCCATGTGGCATCTTATGTACTTGTATATTCTCTCATGAGATTTCATACCTATGGTTATTCTATGGCATTGACTTGGTTTACTTATCAAAATTAATCTTATCAAAACTTATGTGTGTGATTCAACGTTATGGAACCCTTGAGAGATGTAACTATTATTGTATTGCTTCGATATGTATGTGAGTTATTACTTATGCTATGTTATCTCTTTATTGTTTTAATCTTTCAATATTTTTTTTAGCAAAATTACTAACATTGCAGGTTAATTTCTCTTGGGTTCCTTTGTAGGGCATTGCATAGTTGTTGCATCAAAGTTAATCTTAACCCACCCATGAGGTGGGGAATCCAAAGTACTTTCCTCTCTGTTCCTCCCAGACATGGAGATCGTAAGTTGTTGTTCTTGAACCTAGATGCTTTTTTTTTCTAGTAGGAAGGATTCATCGCTTTAGCATTTTCTATAATAGATCTTTTAATTTTCTCAAAAATAATATCCGATCCCAAATCTCTATCACTGAAAAAACCATTATGCATTTCCTTTCAAATACTCAATGAATGTGAGGGATAAAGAATCCACAAATGTAATGAAAAGTATTTTTAAGATCCAAATACTACTGTTGAATATATAAATCATAAACCGAGAGGGGAAAATCCAGTATAAATTGAAAGCCTACAAAAGATTGCTCTAGATAGAAAAAGAGAAACGAGAACCAAGTGATCCACTATTTATTCATCTTACATACAAATGAAACACCTATTAAAAAGTTACAAACCTCTTCTAAAACAATTATTAGAGGTGTGGATTCTATTCTAAGGACAATCTAGAAAAAAATTAGTTGTAAGACCTTTACACCAATCCTTAGAGCGACAGGGGCGTCCCTGGTAAGGGACAACAAATTAATCGTTAATGCAAAAAAAAGGTTCCCAAGGAGGAAGACAACTAGATGATAGATTCCTCAACTTCTTCAAATAAAATCATAGTATTGAATGAGATTTGCAAAGAAAGGAGGATTCCTTCCACCTAACAATGGTCAACCCACTAGTTCTCCCTCCAATTATCCAAGACACCCCTACCTAACCTAGACTAGCACTCATAAATAAAGGGGGTAAAGTGATCCTAAGTTCATAGTGGGGAGTTCTTGAGCCATTGATCTTCCCAAAATTTAATATTCCTCCTATAACCAAGTTTTCACACCACTTCCATGATAGATACATACTTAGAATGGAAAATCTAGTTGTAAATATACAATTCGAAGGGCACATTATTCACATCTAGGAAGCTCCTGAAGTTAGGACAAGATAAAAGATATATACTTTTCCAAACCAAAGCCCAATCAGTATGGGAGGAAAAGAGCCTCCACTAATGCTTATCCAAAAGAGATTTGTTAAGAGAGTGAATACTGCTCAAGCCAAGCCCTCCTATCAACTTAAGCTTGTAGTCATTTTCCCAAGCCATAAGGAAGAATCATTCTTTATCATCAACCCTAGACCATAAGATCCTCTTTTGAATTCTTTTAGTGACATCCACAACTTTATGGGGGACTCTAAATAGACTAAGAACATAAATGGGGAAGACTTTGAATAGAGGACTATAGGGGATAAATTTTCCCCACCTAGCTTAAGAAAGCTCCCTTCCAACTGGCTAGATTTGTGTTGTCAACCAAAGCTTCCTAGAATGATTCTAGGGTCTTAGAACTAAGGGGACGGCCCAAATAGGAGTTTGGCATATTGTTTATCTAGCATCCCAAGATGTTATCAATCCTCCTCTGCCATCTTTCTTGGGTATTAATGAATATAATAGAACTCTTTGACTAATTAATAAACTAACTAGGCATCTTAGAGTAGCAATCTGACATTCTCCTGATAGATTTAGCTTCCTTGACCAATGCCTCACCTAGGAAGATAGTATCATCAAAATATTATTGGTGAGAATAGGTAAAATATCAAGACAAAGGTTTGACCCCCAAGAGAATACCTTCATGCACCAAATGATTAGTACATCTACCAATACAATAAACATGAATCATGAAAAGGATGGGGTAGATGGGATCACTTTTCCTTGTACCCTTGGAAGGTTTAAAGAACAAGAAAAGGGAATGATTCACCAACATTGAAATAGGAGTAGTAATTAATTGCTCCACTAGACATATTACAAGATCTAAGAAGCCAACCACCCTAAGAATTTTAAGAAGAAAATACCAATTCGCTCTATCATAGGCCTTAGAAATATCCAACTTGAGAAAAAGAACACACTTCAAGGAAACTATCGAAGAATGGATACATTTGTACATCATAATGATAGAGTCCAATATTTGTATACTAGGAAAAAAACCTATCTATTGAGGGGAAATAATAGAGGGTAGAAACTTAAGCATCCTTAGAGTCATCACCTTAGAGATGATTTTGTAAAATGAATTATAGAGGTTGATAGGTTGAAACATGTCCATAAAATTAATGCCAAGATATTTCATGACAAGGACAAAAAATGTGTCATTAATCTTCTTAAGGAGATGTCTAGTACTAATGAACTATTTATCAACATTAAGGATATCCTTACAAATAATAGACCAAAATTTATGGAAGAAGAACATGGGGAAGCCATCCAAGCCTAGGGCCTTATTCCCTTCAAAAGAAAATACAACCTTCTTAAGCTCCTCTGCCAAAGGGATAGCCATAAGAGAATATTAATCTCCTTGTCAATAAGGAGAGGGATGGAATCCAAGATAGTTTTTTTATGTCTCCAAATCTAGATTAGAATCCATAAGAAGAGTAAAAAATAATCTGGATGTCTCCTTTTTGATATCTACCTCAACCTTCAAAATTTTTGCATTGATAGGAAGACAATCTATTCTATTTTTAGCCTTATATTTGAGGGTTGTCATGAGGAAGAATAGTGTATTCTTTAGATAGGAAGATATCCCCAAATACATTCTTCTTCCAATTCCTCAATTCGTCCTTGAAAAATCTAATATTTTTAGCCACTTCTTAAACATAAAAGGTAAATTCCTTTTTGAAAAGATAGGATCAACAAAAAAAGATATGGGGAGTTGGTTAGACCTAACTCTAACAAGAGCTCGGAGAGAACATTGCTATCTACCAAACCAATCATTTGAGATGAGAGACCTAACCAAACAAACTTGAATTCAATCCATACTAGCACATCTTTTAGACTAGGTGCAATTTGTACCTTGGAGATCTAGGTCAAGTAGAGCTTGATTATTGATGAAGTCCATTAGATACAATTTTTTATCAAACTACAAAGGAAGACCACCAAACATCTCTTTGTCCAGAAGGACAGTGTAAAAATCACCCATCATCAACCAAGCCCCATTAATGGACATCCCTCTTCTTTCCTCCAAATTATCCCATAATCTCCTTCTCCCAGCCTTAGTATTAGGATCAGATATATTATAAATAACCCAAGAAGAATCATCTTAGATGTGAGAAAATATGAGGGAAGCTAAATTTCCATCCACTAAAAGAGAAACACCATTAACACAAGAAATATTCTAACACAACTCAGGGATAAAGAATCCCTAAAGGAGATGGCCAACCAAGAAGAAAGATTAACACAAGGAAGAAATCATAGAAAAGGAAGAACTAAATGATACCATTTAATTAAGTACTTTGCATATGCACCCTAAAATGGTTGCCTAGACTATGGGCCCCTATTATTCAATTTATCATTTTCTTGAATCAATGGTTTGCAATATTTTATTAAATCAATTCAAATCAATTTTCTCGATCAAATTCAATTATTTCAATATTTTCTAAGGTTGATCATTTTATCCTAAGTCTTATTTAATTAAAAGAAAATCTCCCTTTTAATTAAATAAAATAAGTCCCCATTTAATTAAAAGAATACCTCTCTCTTAATTCAATAATTCATCCACATTTAATTAATTAAGAGAAAAACCCCTCTTTTAATTTAATTAAATATTTTCTATTTAATTAAAAGAGCTTGCTCCCTTTTAATTAAATAAATCTCCACTTAAATAGGAAATAAAATAATTTAAAAATAAAAATTCCTCTACACTTAAATGCACATATTTCTCAATGGGATTCCATTTAATTCTTTTCCTATTTTCTCATTGGTGGATCTTTATTTCACACAGATCATTCTTTCTCCACCCTTGATTAAATCATTTTGCCTCTTAATCTTGATTGTCCAATCTTCTTTATAAGGGAGAGCCCTCTCCTCATTTTATATACACACACTCTATGCTATTGTTATGTTGCAGGTTTGGAGAGCGATTTTTGAAGGAGTTTGAATACTAAAGCTTTTTGTGGAGAATTTTTATCTTTTAGTCTTCTTCTCTCATGCATCCATGTCTTCTATTATCATATCTCATCCATGCATTTTCATATTAGCTTAGATCTTGCTTTCATAAATTAGATCTTGCATTGATAGATTAGATCTTGCATTGATAGATTAGATCTTACATTATTTTGCATTGTTATCATATAGATTAACTTTCATCTCCGTTTGCATGCATATTGGATCTTTGAATCTCTCATTTTATGGTGTACTTGCATGGGCACAAACTAGGTCAAAACTAAGGGCCTTCAATACAAACCCTTGCACTCCATGAATAGAGAGCTATGAGTTGCCATTCGAAACCTCATTCTTGAGAAATCTTGGATATAATGACTCATAAAAGTGTGCTCACATTTTAAACACACATCTTTGGTGCCCACCATGGGGCAACCCACCTTTACTTGCTGGTTTTGGACATTTTTAGATCTAACCCCCTTGTACAGATTTGTTTGGAGATGAAAAACCCTAGATCTTAAAGATTTGATCATATCTCCCAGACGGCTTGGTGTTTTGGTTTGATTTTTTTTTTGAAAGTTGGTGACACATCAGAGAAGTTTCAATGAAATTGTTAGACTTTTCTGAGCTATATTCTATTTTTTATAATTTTTTCTTTATTTTTTATGAAAAAAAATTATAGGATGCAAATTAGCACTTTTTCAAAAAAAAAAAAGCATTTTTGGAAAGGTCTCTGAATTCTATATAGGGTTGGTTCTTTGTGTTTTGATTTTAGAGATCATATTAAGGCTCAATAATTCAATTCGTAAAAAATGGTCTATTTTAACAAAATGGCTCTCTAGGGCACAAATGAAAAGATATTTTTTAAATTTTGACATTTTTTTAAAGATCTCTAATTTTTGATAGGGGTATCTTTTATGCATTTAGGGTTTTGGATCCAAGTTCATATCATATAGGTCCAATCTTGATGACTAAGTCAAAAATCAATATTAAAAAAGGGCATTTAATGAATAGCTTGCATTTAATTTTTACAATCGATCAATGCATGATGTGAGCTTTCATTTGAGTTATTTTTTGATTATTATCACTCTTAAAAATTAGATTTTTAGATCTAACCCTAATTTTTCATAAGTTGGATAAATATTACATATCTTGTGTTTGCTTGTTGCTTTGTTTGTTGCAAGCGAGTCTTCAAGCGTAAATGAAAGGTACAATAGAGAAAAGATATGTTATAAGGATTATCAAGTATTTTTTTGGATCTCTATAACATTTGGATTTGGAACTAAAATGAACATCTCATTTGTTTGTCTTGAGTGCTTTTACATGCTTTCATAGATTCACACTTCATTTGGTGCTCTAAAATTGGATCTAGATTTTCTTTCATGCATCTATGTTTTACATAGTAATTAGGCCCTATAAACACTATTTGGGAGATCTTGAGAGACTGAGCTTTATTCACTTGCTTTACATGTGAAGCTCCTCTTGACAACGGATCCCCTTGTAGGTAGGGAAGGATATTTGTTATTATCTCACTATTTCACTTGGATTTGTCCTCAATATCCATTAGTACTTTCTCTTTTGAGATTGGTGGTGTTTGTTGATGAATTTTTCAAAAATTTGGTGAGATGATTTCGAATTAACATGTCAAATAATCATGTTTGCTATGTTTGGATAAGGTGAAGAAGCTAGAGGAGTATGCTCTGTTCTCTTTTGGGCACATTAGAAACCCAAACCAAGTCCCCATGTGGTGCAACTTTGTGAGTCTTCCTTGATTAGAGAGGGTTAACCATAGTTGACATTCCCTTTATTGGTCAACCACATGGACGGAAACTCAAGCGATAATAACCATTTTTGATGTGGTAGTAACAACCACTATATAAATTTCCTTGTGGGGGAAATCCTCACCGGTGTAGTCTTTTGTTAAGCTGTCAAATCTCCTCAATATCTTTGATTGATTAAATTCTTAGAATATGTCAAAACCTTGGTGTGCCGAGATTGGATTTCACCCACTCTAGATTGCAAAAGCTACAGATTTGAACATTACTAAGAACCATATTGCTTCCAAATATTCTTTTCTATGACTATGTGCATGATTGAAAAATATTTTAAAAACATACACAGTAGTGGTTCTAGGGATTAGATTGATACTACGATACTATTATTGTTCATATGCAAGGTTGCTTTGTCCCTTGCTCATTTTTTGAAGGCATTTGCTTGAAATCCCTAATTGTTGTATTGCATGCTTGGTTTATGATTAAAAATCTATTGATACACCTAGTTGGACATTTAAAATGAACAAAATCTAAATTTCTGAGTCAAGACTTTATGATCAAATAGCTTTCCTGTCCTATTATTTCGAATCTCCCTAGGTTAATCCAGTTTAGATTTTGCTACTTACCCCATTGTTAGAAGCTTTTTTGCACCTTGGGTTATTGTGCTTTGACATCTTGAATTAGTAATCATTGATCTCACAAGTGACCTTGTTTGGAGTTGGTGAGTTAGAGACCGTCCTTGTTGAGAAAGATATATCTTTGGATCCTTTGATATTATTCTTGGAGAGTCTTAGTAATCTCTTGTCCATCCACTTTCATCAAAATTCAATTTCAATTAATTAAAATTTGGGTAAATCATCCTCCTGGTCCATATGCACTAGAGTATTCACCCAAAGTTGTGGGCACCTCTATGGCAGTGTTGGTTTATGCCTATTAAAATATTTTATCTTATCATTCTCTTTTGGACAAATGAGTGTTTTTTCTATCCTAGTTTGGTACCAACGTTTCTTAGAGTTATCCCATCAACTAGTACCTTTTCTTTCATGTTGGTTATAAGTGCTATTACATGTTGCTCAACATTCAAATGAACTCAAATGGTATCAAATTTCACAAAATGACTCTCGGTGTTCTTTCTTCTTTATCTTCCATGTCTTTCTAGTCTCCCATTTTCATTCTTCCTCTTCTTCATGTCTTCTTGATTCTTTTCCTCCTATTATCATATAGTCTACCTTCTTCTATTCATCCTTTCTCTTCTTTCATGCTTGATTCTTCTTCTTCTAGAACCATGGATTTTGAATTTCTTGTTAGGGACCCTTGTTTGAACACAGATGAACTTGACCTCCTTATTGAATTTGAAAAGTGTTGTTACTCCAATAGATATATGGATGCTAACCTTGTGACAAAAATGATGGAAAAAGGAAAGAAATCAAATGTTCTTGCTAGGATCATACGCAAGATCATATCATGATATCCTTCTTCCAAATATTCCTTATCTTCCAAGTTTCACCATGATTTTTCTAGATATCATTCACATTTCTCATCTTCTAAGTCTTATCATGATTCTGCTAAATATCATTCACATTCTTCATCTTCTAAGTCTTATCATGATTTTTATAAATATCATTCACATTCTTCATATTCCAAGTCTTACCATGATTCTTCTAAATATCACTCGTGTAGGTCTTCAACTACCTCTTCTTCATGATATCATTCTTCTTCTACTTCTACCAAGAGTCTTATTCCTCTTATTGAGACATACCATAATGAACAACATGAAAAGTATTGTGATATGCTTATCTATAATACCTATAGTGACAATGATTATGATGACGATGACTATTATATTCCTATGAGTCCTAAAAGCTCTCCTAGTCCTACGCTTGTGCTTAAAGGGGATGAGTCACAAATAGATATTGATGGTAATCCATACGACTCAAATTTTAAAAACAACATTGATAAATTTTGTGAACAATACCTAAATGATAAATCTGCATTTTTTGAGGAAGAGAAAGATTTTTTTGCACTAAAATAAAACATCAATGCCATAGGAGTTCCTCTTCTAAGAACCCTCATGCTGAAAATAAAGATTACACTCTTGATCAAGATCATGTTAATGTTGAACCTTTGTCTTCTGATGCTCCCCTTCCACCTTCTACTTCCTCCACTATCCATACATCTCCTAAAGATTCCGAGTCTCTGAAATCTTCTACCAATCCTTCATCCAACAAAGATCCTAATGCCTTTCATGTGGTTCGTTATAGTTATCCTCAAAGGCTACCTCTTAAAGAAACTCAAGCTAACCTTCACTTGGCTACAAATACTTTTGATGATGCTAAACCTAAAGATCCTAAGCCTTCATGCACTATAATGCCTACTTCAGCTAGTCCTTCACCATCTATTCCAAAGTCTTCCATACAATTCCAACATGCTTCCTTCTCCTTAGGAGTGGCTTCATGTCAAGAGGACTCTAAAAATGATAAAGAAAAGAATATAAAGAAAGATCAAAATCAAGAACCCTCCATGTCATCCAATTATTTTCACGATGTCTCTGATCCATTTTATGGTCCTTTTGATCCTATGTGCCCTTCCTCATTCATTCCACCACGTCTTAAGTCTTCTCCTAAGCAAGATCAAGCTACAACTTACACTGCTGAGCTTATTGACAATCAAAATGACCTTAATACAATTGCACCTTCCAAAGATGATACTTCCATTAAGGTTATTAAAAATAGTGTTGTTACTTCCAGTATTGAACCTATTGAAAATCAAGAGAAAAACTCTACACTTATGCTATCCAAAGATCCTTGTCAAGATCAAAGTCTTCCATCTTCTTGATCTACCACTCCATGTTCCCTTCAACATTCTACTCTTCCTAAGTCTTCTCAAGCTTCAAGACCTCCTATCAAAGAAGTTTCTCTTATTCAAGATGTCCTTGATTGTCGTATAGATGTTGATGATCTTATTGATTACCCTTTTGCATCTTTCACATCCATCCTTGGACCTCCCCCCAATACTAAATGCTTCACGTCTTCCTTCTATCTTGGGTCCTTATGTACCTTCACTTTCCCCTCCCAACTTTCCTAATTCATCACCCATCTTGTGTCCTTATCTCCCTCCCTCTCCTATCTTTCCTGAAGATCAATATAGATGCATATCTTGGAATCATTTTCATCCACCCACTCACCTAAACTAGTCATATCATCCTTCTTCTTCCACAAGTCCCAAGTATTTTGGAAGTAACCTTAATGTTCACTACACGAAAAAGAAGCAATTCAAGAATCCATATAAAAAAGAAGACCACCATGTCTCCTCTAATCGACACGAGGGCATAAAGTCAAAAGAGATATCTAAGAAAAAAATGATAAGACAAGCATGGGTTCCAAAATCTATCATTGAAGATATTTTCTCTAAATTATCAAAAAGAAATGAAAAGAGGCCTATGATTATATGGATTCCAAAGCCTCTCTTGAGAGAGTCTAATTTTGAACAACAATTGAAGTTGACATTATAACTTCCAAAGAATTCCGCTTCGTCTTCTTCCAAAAGCATTCTTCCATTCCATGCACCTAAACCACAATCTCTTCACCATATTCCTTCACATATTCCTTCATTCATGTTTTCTCCATCCTCTTGCCACCCTCAAAGGTGTGTGTTGATGTTGATCTTGCTTTCATTTCCATCTTCCAATCTCACTCACTTTGCATAAAGCCATATCCTCCATTTTGTCTCCCATCTTCCTTTTCCTATCAACATCTTTGAGCATATCATTTCAACTCCTTTGCATGTCATGGTTTAAAATTTCAAGGAGCATTATCTAAAAAGGTTGACTTCTTCCAAAAAATTCAAAAAAATTGAAAAATTTTGAAAAAAAAAGAAAGAAAAAAAAGAAAATTTTGAAAATGTGTCTTGGTGAAAACCTAGTAATTAGGCACCTTGGTAGCAAAAGTAAAGAGAAATAAATTCGTCCTATGGTGAAAACCACTCCCTTGTGGCACCTTGGATACGTACCATGATGAAAACCTGACAATCAGGCATCATGTGTAGTTCTTCTACATCTTTCATCCATTTTGTCTTCTCTCTTTGATCTTGACAATGTTGACCTATACACAAACATTTGGCTATCTTGCGAGCTATCTTATGATGATCTTGTTTTCATTCCTTTCATGTTTAGCCTTTATATCTATTTTCCTCCATTCATTCTAGTCTTTTGCTATCATTTTCCCATTTACCCCTTTGGTCTTGATATGATAAAAAAGTGTAAAATACGATGCTATGAAGCCTCTTGACATGTCTACTCCTTGAGATTGCATCTTTCCCACTTTTACATTATGCTTTCATGAATTATCTTATGTTAGCCTTTCATTTCTTGTCCAAATGTGCTTTACATGACAATTTTTTCCTAGCTTGGGTACTGTTGAAGAGTTTTCCCTTGAGGATTTCTTCCCTTTATTCCCCTTCATTCTCTTACCTTTCATTTTTTCCACCAGCTTGCTAATCAATCTTGTCCTCTACCTTGCTAGACACTAGGACTGCACGATGTGATCCTGCTTAAGAGTTTGGTCCTTATTTTTGTCTAAGGGCATTGTATATCTTGGTACATATTTATTGATCCTAAAAAAATACAAAAAAATCATATATTTCAAAATAAAATAAAATAAAATAAATGATATATTGTGAAAATTCTAAAAATTGGAAAATGTCCTAAAAAATGATCATCTTAGTGAAAACCTAGCAATAGGCGCTTTGATGTATCTCCAAAGAAAATTATATATTCCAAAAATACAAAAAAAAATCAAAAAATTTAAAAATTCAAAAAAAAAAGAAAAAGTGCCTTGGTGAAAACCTAGAAACAAGCGCCTTGGTAGCAAAAATACAATTTTTTTAATAAAAAGTCCTAAAAAAATAAAAAAATCCAAGTTGTGAAAACTTGGAAACATGCACTACTTGAGGCCTTTGCACCCCTGTTTCTTAGCATGCATCCTCGACACTTAGCCTTTCTCCACCATGCCTTGTCCTTGTTGCCTTGGTTTGGAATTGGTCTAGTCTAGGGGGCATAACTGTGTTAGCTTCGGTCTCTTGGATGCATTAATCTTTAGGACACCTCGCAACTAGTGTTTTTCAAAACCACCCCAATTGTATTTTTCAATACAACCCCTAATATCGAGTGTTTTTCAACACTTATTGGTTTGGTCTTACCTAGTTTTGTCATGTAATCTTACCTATTTGCAAGCATTCAATCCTTATCCTCAGAACTCAATATCAGTTAACACACTTCAATGTTTAAACATAAACACTTAATGTTTAGCTATGTCATGATCTTTTCTTTATGTGCTGACTGTTATTGATTTTCGTTGAGTGTCATTGTTCCTAAGTCTCTCTAGGATGTATAGTTAGAGGACTTGGGGCAAGAGGCATATGTTTTATTTGCTACATTAAATTGGGTAAGCTAACATTGAATTCATCTTGAACTTTATGTCTTTGATGCTTATGTTAGAATCTTTCCACATTCCAATCCGATATAAATCACATTCATATCTTCATAGTTGCACTTGTGACTAGTGATGCTTGTGTGATTTTTTGATGTCCGTTAATAATGGTCGAATGATGAAAATAAGTTCTTTTACATTCTCTAATGAATGGTGAACCTAAAATCATATGTTATAGTTATTCTATTGCAAGCACACCTTTGTATTTTCATGTAGTTGCATTGTTAGGCTTCATGTTAGTTTGCATTTTTAGGCTGCATTATGAGTTTGAGAGGGTTTTCCTTCATCTTTCTTGTGGACTTTCAATCAACTGTGGTCGCGTTTTGATCTTCATTTCCTTATCTTCTTTTGTGATCTCAATTGAAATTTTTATCTTAAATAGTTGATTGATTTTGGAGCATTCTCTTTCTTAGGAAAATTCTCTTTCTTCTTTCCATTTCTTTCCATCTCTTCCAAATTTCTATCTTACATTTTCTTTCACCCCACATCTTTTCTTCTAATTCAACTTTAGGGCATAATATTTTATGCTTGATGATCTACCTTAGTTTTGTGATTATTATATCTTTCATCTTACATCAAGAACCTTATCTTTAGTTTGATTTGATCAATTTGCTATTTCTCCTCTATCTCATTTTGATTTTGATCACGAGGGGGTAGTACTTATCAAACATCAATCCTTGATTCAGTTTTATCAATTTTATCCTTGACTTTTTCAAGTCAAATTTTATTTGTATTCTTTGTCCTAATGTGTTCCCGAATTGACCACGCATTTGGGTTGTTTTGTGATCCCAAATTGACCTCACACTTCAATTTCTTTGCAGTACTTATCAAACTTCAATCCTTGATTCAGTTTTATCAATTTTATCCTTGATTTTTTCAAGTCAAAATTTATTTGTGTTCTTTGTCCTGATGTGTTCCCAAATCGACCACGCATTTAGGTTGTTTTGTGATCCCGAATTGACCTCAAACTTCAATTTCTTCTTTGACTCCATGTGTTCCCAAATCAATCGCACATTAGTCAAAGAGGGGCAAATGTATGCACCCTAAAATGGTCACCTAGACTATGGGCCCCCATTATTCAATTTATCAATTTCTTGAATCAATGGTTTGCAATATTTTATTAAATCAATTCAAATCAATTTCCTTGATCAAATTCAATTATTTCAATATTTTCTAAGGTTGATCATTTTATCCTAAGTCTTATTTAATTAAAAGAAAATCTCCCTTTTAATTAAATAAAATAAGTCCCCATTTAATTAAAGAAAACCTCTCTTTTAATTAAATAATTCATCTACATTTAATTAATTAAGAGAAATACCCCTCTTTTAATTTAATTAAATATTTCCTATTTGATTAAAAGAACTTGCTCCCTTTTAATTAAATAAATCCCCACTTAAAGAGGAAATAAAATAATTAAAAATTAAAAATTCCTCTACACTTAAATGCACATATTTCTAAGTGGGATTCCATTTAATTCTTTTCATATTTTCTCGTTGGTGGATCTTTATTTCACACGGATTATTCTTTCTCCACCCTTGATTAAATCTTTTTGCTTCTTAATCTTGATCATCCAATCTTCTTTATAAGGGAGAGCCCTCTCCTCATTTTATATACACACACTCTATGCTATTGTTATGCTGCAGTTTTGGAAAGTGATTTTTGAAGGAGTTTGAATACTAAAGCTTTTTGTGGAGAACTTTTATCTTCTAGTCTTTTTCTCTCATGCATCCATGGCTTCCATTATCATATCTCATCCATGCATTTTCATATTAGCTTAGATCTTCATGCATTTTCATATTAGCTTAGATCTTACTTTCATAGATTTGATCTTGCATTGATAGATTATATCTTGCATTGTTATCATATAGATTAGCTTTCATCTCCATTTACATGCATATTGGATATTTGAATCTCTCATTTTATGGTGTACTTGCATGGGCACAAACTAGGTCAAAATTGAGGACCTTCATTACAAATCCTTGCACTCCATGAATAGAGAGCTATGAGCCGCCATTTGAGACCTCATTCTTGAGCAATCTTGGATATAATGACTCATAGAAGTGTGCTCACATTTTAAGCACACACTTTCATATTCAATGACAAGTTTCTTGCAATATGTCGAGTAACTAGGCCTACCCGGTTGCCCGGTTGCAACCTTACAACATATACAATCATATATCCCATCACTATGCACATGAGAGCTTTATCTCTAGATCTCCCTCATAAGTTCCACTCCCCTAGGTACATAAAATTTGTTACATATATAATCACTCCAAGAGATAGGTGGACCTAGAATATTTACACTTCCTAATAATTAGGAAACTTGTTATAGTTCACAGGATGAACTACAAAGATATGATAAAAAATCATGACCATGAAAATATAAGAATGTGTTATCTTAGATATCAGTCCATACATGTTCCAAGAATCATCATGAATAATCTCAAACAAGTGCATGTAAGAATCACACTCTACTCCACAAAAATCAACAATTGGTTAAAGTGCTAGTGGCGAACACACTACCTAAGAGTAAACCAAATAATTCTCATCGATATGAAATCTGAAGGACACATGATCATAGGAGAAAACTTTTAAATATATCTTCATTAATCCTATAGGATCACACAAGCTAGGATGAAAGGACAAACAACTTACAACATGATGATTGAGACAGGTAAACAAGAACAAAGAACAAAATAGGAACACATGATGCAAGATTTCCACGAACCTCATATGCCCTCACATCAAATGATTGGGGTTATTTAGAACTAATGTCCACATCGGAACCCATATCCAATTTGAGTGAAACTAGTATGATCTATTTCAGAATGGGAAATCTAAGAACTATCTTCAAGTAGTTTATTCTTCCACTCAACTAAGTACTCCAAATAATCCTTTCCTATGTCGCTCTTACCAACCATGTTGTTCAAAATCTTTTCAATCTCATCCATCCACTTCTTAGGATAATCTAGTTCCATAACTATATCATTAGGAGGTTCATGGTGCTCATATAAATTAGAAATATTGAATATCGATGAAATATTTGTATCATCAAGCAACTCAACTTCAGAAAAATTATCACTATCAATTTTTTCCTACATGGTCCAAATATTTTCATCTTCAAATATCTATACATTCCAACATGGAATCTATTCTTCTTTAGTTGAACCATACCCTCATCACCTATTTAAAACTCCTTATGTTTCCTATTTTTGTCAACAAAATCCTTGTACCTCTGATTTTTATGATCCAAGCCAAATTACACTTCATCATGTAAAAGTCTTCATGAAATCTGCATAACCTTTAGCTTCAAAACTTCTCTTTCCCTCTTGACTAATATCCCTTGAGTTTTTAATCCCCCTCACATGCATTCTAGTAACAATATCAAAAGTTATCTTACTAGTACTCGTATTCACTAAATTGTTATTAGAAAACTCAACTTGATCCAAAACTAAATCCCAATTACTTGGTTTGTCTCCAACTAGGTATTTGAACAAGTTTGCCAAACTTCTGTTCATAACCTTTGTTTTTCCATTGGTTTGCAGATGAAATGTAGAACTAAACTTCAAATTGGTATTCAACCTCTTCCAAAGTGTTTTCTAGAAGTACCAAGAAACTTAGTGTCTCTAATGTGAAACGATGCTATTTTTTAACCCATGCAACCTGACAATTTCCTTGAAGAATAAATCAGTTATATGTATTGCATCTAATGTCTTCTTGCAAGGTACATAATGATTCATCTTGGAAAATATATCCACTAGAAGAAAAATATAATTATTGCCCCTTTGAGTCTTAGCTAACCCAAGAACAAAGTCCATGCTAATATCTTCCCTTGTTTTCAATGTATAGGTAATGACTTATACAAACCCACATTCTAACTATCTCCTTTAGCAACCTAACAAACTCTGCAACTCTTGACAAATTTATGAACATCTTTTTAGATTTGTGGCCAAAAGTACTTCTCTCTAACCAAACTCATAGTCTTATCAATAGAAAAGTGTCCAACAAGTGTACCACTATAATTTCCTTGCATACAAATCACATTTCTTTACATTAAATGAAAAAGTACACCTGTAAAAGACAAAGAGTCTTGAAATGAACACTTCCTCTTAGGTGTAAATGTTGCATTAAGACTTTTACATCTATTGGCTAGTGTTGATCTAGTTTTCATCAAAAAGGGGTTTTACATTTTTGAACCCCCTTTGTCATATTTTCCTAATGCATAGTGTGAAAGTGGTGGTTTACCATTGATTGCTATTCTCACCTATACGCATTGACACATACATGATCAATTGGCTATATTTCTCTAGATTATGTTTTTGAGTTATCTTAATATTGACATTACCAATTCCTTTCATTTGTTTAATACTACTATTTTAAAAATTAAATGCCAAGAATTAAAGCAACGAAACAAGAAAGTGGCCAATTGATCACATGTTTGTGGGAGATTTGATTTTTTAAATGTGGCCAAGTTAACTTTTCAACATAGATAGGTGTGTATTCTTCATAATAAATTGTTGACAACTGTAAATGAAAACATGAAAAAAAAAAAAAAAACAAATGTGGTATTTCTCTTATTCTTCTTACTTTTCTATGCACCGTTGAATCACATAAGTAAGGTTAATTTATTAATTTTCTACTGTCTGAACCACAAGCTCATTCCTTTTGGGTTTGTTTTATGTTTATAAATGACCCAAATGAATAAATGTTGTTGCATGATCCAATTTCTTAAGTGTGATGTACACTAATTGTTTTCATAGGTATAGATACATTTTTTCTTAGATGGTTTAGACATATTGTTGGCCCTTGTCACATTTTTCATTCATTTTGGTTGTTCATCCACGTTGTTTATAAACTAAGAAACAAATACAAGATGATAGGTTTGTGGTTGATACAATGCACAATTTTCTATAATTAAACAATTATTTCTTTTAATAAACTTGGTTAATTGTTGAAAACTTTCTTAGAACCTTCGATTTCTATCAACCTTATTCTATTAACTCCATATCTCTTGATTCTTCTTCAATGCATATCAAATGTTGAACAAAAAATGAAAACTATGTGATGTAGCTTCCTATTTATATGTCTTTATCCCATTATGTTAAAGAAAATAAAAAGTGATTTTTTTAATTTCCCATTGTAATTCTAAATGTTGTATTAGTCAAGTAGACTCCTTTCTACATGTCATTCCACTTCTACTTCTTTATCATTTGTACAAATGTTATGCTTGTCTGTGTTTGAATTGCATGTTTGTATTTCACAAAAAATCTATTATTTATTGAAATTTTCTTTTCGATTTCCCTACATACCCTATACTTATGGTTGGTTATGATAAAATATAAACATATGAGGATAATAAAAATAGTGATCACATATGAAAACCATCAACATTTTTCACTAGTTGTAACTTTACTTGACCTTTTCTCTTCTCAAATTTAATATTCGATGTCTTTGCATTGACATCAAAAAATATTCTCTACTATTGAGGGCATCCACTTTGTTTTATTAAAACACAATTTGCTTTCAAATATTTTGATCATCTCTCTTTTTTTTTTTTTTTTCTTTTCTTGCACTTCCAATGTAATAGACACCATTCAAAATCTTGTCAACAATAATCCACCTTTATTATCTACTCTTTTTATGGGCTTCAGTCACATCACATTCAACAAGGTACTAAAATCTATTTACAAATTCTTGTTGGACTAACCGCCAACATCCCCCCTTGGGATTCGTGACATGACTTAAGTTCTACCTCATATCTTCTATAAGTTTAGTGGTTGTATCAAGCATTGATAAGTCAATATTTTGGTGCAACAATAACCCTAACTTATAACACATAGTATTGGAGTTTGACCACATGTTCGAATCTCCTTGGGTAACATTGAGGGGGGATTGTTGGACTAACTACCAACTTACCCCATTGGGGTTTGTGAAACAGACTAACTGCCTCTTGTGCTCTATAAGTCAAAATTCTAAAATAACATTATCTACTTTTTTGTAGATATTCTTTTCCATTATGTTTAAACATTGCAACCCCTATTTGCATTCTTATCATGCCCTTGTATTTCATGTATATTAAATACCACTACTTCTATTTTCTTTTTTTATAGCAATTTTTTTTCTTAGATTAGAAACATGTTCCTCTTTTCCTCCTTCACTTCTTGCTCCAAAAATGTTGCTATCAATTTTCACTTAATGGTTTATGGATCTCACTATGTTTTTACTTTTATGGTTTCCAATGTTCATTACAACATTAAATAATGAAAAAAAACATTTATTGAATTTGCATCTCCATGAAACTCTCAAGTATACCCTATTTTTTACATTCATACATTACTAAGTTAAGTGGTACAACCTCTTCTCATTGTATAATAATTACAATAAATCACCTCTTTGGTTGTTGTATACATATATTCTTTTATTCTTTTCTTAAATTTACTTTCCCTAAATAAATTTATAGTTTACTTTTATCAATACACTAGGAAAATTGGGAAACATGCGAGGTAAAACAAAAACCATGTGCATAGGTAAATTGGCAAAAAATCGCCTTATGAATGGAAAAACCTGAATGCTACATTGGAAACAAACAAGGTCACAAAAAATACCGAGTCATCTCATTATAAGGAGAGAACGATTCTTCACACTAATTCGTTGGGAAAGGCAGGGGTTGAAGAGGAGAGGAGAAGTTTTTCAAAAGTCACCAAAACTTGGGACAAAAACAAAAAACACCTTGATATGGCAAGAGAAGAGGCAAAGATTCATGTGAACACACAAGACAGAGAGGTCAAGGAAAGGCAGCGTAGGGCATCCAATATAATTATCAAAGGGATAAAAGATTATGGGGAAGGCGTACACACCCTCGACTTAACGAAGAATTTTCTACAATATGTGTTGTTGTGGCAAGGAAAAATCTGTCAAGCTTGGAGGATTGGCAAACCACATGCTGAGAGAAATAGGCCAATCAAGGTAGTCATGCCTAGCATTAACGACAAACAAAATCTACTTAACAAAAAAATAGCTCTTGAGGGGTTCTCGCTTTGTTGTAGAGGAGGATTTAACCATGAGACAACAAGTAGAAAGAAGAATGGAAATGGAAAAAATCAGAACAGCTAGAAATGAAGGCAAAAGAACTTGGATGTTCAAGGGAAAAGCGATTATTGCTCATTTTGGCCACCGCTCCAATGAAGGGTAGCAAGAAGGCAACAAAGGTGTGACAAAAAACACATTAGCATGCAGCAATACAACAAGATCAGTAATCACGCTTAGCGATAATAACTCAACTTTGAGTCTTTCACATCAAAACAAATAGCAATCAAGCTTAATCCAGGCATCCTTAAGTTTAGTTTGTTGGAATTGCAGAGGTTATCCATGGAGACGTGGGCCTCGGTTAGGACCTATTGTGGAAGGCAAAGACATTATTTGTCTTATAGAGACACATGAGCATGAGGGATGTAAGACCCCATTGTTTGAAGGCTACTGGAAGATGGCAGTGTGGAATGAGGTAGTGGGAAATGGTAAAGGTCATGGAGGTATAATGGTTCTAGTAAAAGAAAGGGAAGGTCGTGTCATTCAGTTGGAAAAGACTGATTCTAATAAATAATTTATATGGCTCAAAATTGTGAAAAATAACACTCTTATCAGGATTGCAGCTGGTTACTTTGCTCCACAAGTATCTAAAACTTATAAAAAGTGTGGCTTATATCACAATGACCCCTATGCTGTGTTAAAGAAAGATGTTGCTATTTTTTTGCAGTGTGGGGATGTTCTTCTTGTTGGAGATTTCAATGCTAGGACAACAAATTGGCAAGCAAGTATTTTCAGCTCCAAAGTAAATGACAACCCTATTTGGCTCACAGAAGAAAGAAATCATCAATGGGAAAGAATATCTGAAGATGCTAAAGGCTGCAATCATTTTGGGGAAGAATTGATCACTCTATGTGGCACATTTGATCTCATAATTTTTAATGGTTTGGCTAGATGGGCTAAGTCAGGCACTTTCACTTGCAACACATACAATGGGGCAAATGTGGTAGATTATGTAATTTGTTCGTAGAATTTGTATGAAAATATTGAAGAAGTTGAAATTGGAGAGCACATTTGGGATCTCAAATCAGATCATAAACCGCTGTACGTAAATTTGTATTGGGTAAAGGATAGGCAGATTGGAGCAAAAACCCAAGGCCCTCAATACCCCCCTTCTCAGGGCATAATTTTGTTAACTTCAGAAAACAGTAACACTTTTGGAGCTACTCTCGAGGAACTTTGTATGAGACACCCTATGTATAAACATGGTGTTAACAGTTATGATTTATCAAATCTGATTCATGAGGCTCTTTCAAAATGTAAGAGAGCAAAAAATATAAAATCTGAAACTAATTGTTTTCCAGCCAATGCTTGGTTTGATAAGGAATGCAAGAGGGCTAGGAAAAACCTAAGGGAGTCAAATAAAACTAACCTTGACTTTAAGGCCTACAAACAGATCCTAAAGAAGAAAAAAACAGATTTTATGTTCACAAGGAGAGAGGAGCTAAATTTCTTGGGTAGAAATAACTCCAAATGTTTTTGGAAAGAACTCCAACCAAGGAGAAAAAAAATGAAAAATAATAATATTACTGCCACCTAATGGTTTGAATATGCTAAGAAACTTTATGAACAAGAGGGTGGAGTGGGACAACCACCTTTGGTCAATGATGATACAAATCTTTTCACTGTGCAAGAGATAGAGGCAGGGATTAAGTAGTTAGGTGGAGGTAAAGCAAAAGACCTTGTTGCACTTTAAGTAGAATATCTGAAGTGGGGTATGAAAACTCTTGCACTGCACATCACTGAAATTTTCAACAAAATTTGCCAAGAAGGGTTTCTGAAAGATTGGACATTCAGTGTTGCAATACCACTTTTTAAGAGTGGTGATGTTAACAATCCCTCCAACTACAGGACTATAATGATCAATCACCTCTTTGCTAAACTTTTTGGCAGCATGATAGAAACTAGGATCAACAAATGGGCAGAAGAAAACCATAAATGTGCTAAAGGGCAAGCTGGTTTTAGGCCAAAGCACTCGACAGTGGATCACTATGTCACTTTGAGACACATTATTGAAAAAGAGTGGGAGAAAAAGGAAGAGGTATTTTGTTGCTTTTTCGACTTTAAAAAGGCTTTTGACACCGTCCTGAGAGACAAGCTTTGGTTTAGGATGGAAGAATTGGGGATTCCTATACATCTCAAAGCTATTGTTCATAGGATGTACAAAGAGGTGAAAGTTAAAATCAAAACTTCAGATGACATTTCAGAATGTTTTAGGAGCGATAGCGAGGTCAAACAGGGCTGCCCTTTATCTCCTACTTTGTTTGGTTTATATATTGACAAACTGGAAGAGTGGTTAAACATGCAAAAGGGTGAAGGCATTCAGCTAGGTGAATTTTTTATAAAGCTACTTCTATATGCGGATGATCTCATTTTAATTGCCAAATTTGCCTGTGGTTTGCAAGATCATCTATCTTCTCTTGAACGCTTTTGCGGAATGGTGGGGATGCAGGTCAATATCAACAAGACTAAGGTTATGATTTTCTCTAATAATAAAAAACAACACCAACATGAATTTTATTACAATGGAAGTGTTCTTGAAGAAGTTGCAGAGTATAAATACCTTCGCATCGATTTGAACAAAAAACTAAGCTGGTCTAGCTGCAGGTATAAAAGGATATTAGGTGGGTGGAAGGCTTTTTATGCTCTTCAGAATAGGTGCCATGAAGCACAGTTGTGGGATTGGAAAACTATTCAAACCTTGTTCGGTCTTCTTGTGCTGCCAGTTGTTCTTTACGGGTGTAAACTATGGGCCAACAACACTACTATAGCACAATGGAAACAAATCGAAGGAATCCAAAAGCGCTTGATCACAAGCAAGTTTAAAATCAAAAGTACTGTTCCATATGATATCGTGCTAAGTGAAATGGGGGTTGCTCCTATTGAGGCACTTGCTATGGTTCGCCTTCTAAGCTATCTAAAAAGAATCGAAAAAATAGAAGAGGATAGATGGCTTAAAGTTGTCTTTAGTGACACACTATGTAAGCAAAAAAGGACATGGATGCAACAAAACATCAAATGGATGAGTAAATGGAATATTCAATTCAATATGTGCCCCCACAAATAATAAAGAAATAAAGGTCTTTGTCATGGAGAAATTCTACAAGAGAAATTGGGGAAGCGATATCGGAAGGAAGAAATTATATTATATAAATGAGTTCAACCTCGCTTGTGATCAACTCCAAAAAGCATACATAGGAGCCAACATTTTTTGGAGGGCTAAAATTCTTATTGCTCAGCTGAGAACCAACTCTCACCAACTTCATTGTGAGACCGGACGTTGGAAGAGGCCAAAGGAGGCTTGGGAAGAGAGAATTTGCAAATTCTGCAATTCTGGGAAAGTGGAAACTGAACAACACTTTATTTTAGAATGTGAGGTCTACAAGAGTAGTAGAGATAAATTTGCGGACACTATATGTGACAGTTCTTGGCATAACCTATTCAACGAAGAGTACATTGAGCAATTGGGTGGACTCATCATCATCCTGCACAAGCAACGAACATTGCTACTTAAGTCTGCTTGAGTTGTCTTGTTGTCCCATAGGCTATTTTTAGCCTCGTGGACGTTAAAATTTTATCTATCTATCTATCATAACTTTACAGAGCACTAATAAATATTTCATAAAATAGAAGCAAGTGGAGTTACCCTAGATGGTCTCCAATGACGAAGAGTTGTTTGGCAGCCTTGAATGTGACCAAACCTTCCAAATTCCATGTCCTTTAAATATATATTCTAACTTTTTTATACAGTATCTTTATTTCTCCACATATTTTTCACCTCTCCTTATCGTTCTTTTTGCTTGCAAGTTCCCATTTCTACTCACTTCTTGTTGCTCATATTTCGAGGTCCACCAACCACATCTTTAATAAGCTACCAATATTTTCGTCTGTCTTCAATATTTTACTCTTCTTTCTATATCATTGCCAATTCCTATGTTAGATAAAAAATAATAATAACTTACTATGCAAAAAAAACAAAAAAAAATAGATTTGTTGTTAAGAAAAATAGATTTGTTGTTTTTGTATATTATTCTTTTCGCTAATGCAACCAATTTGCAGGTCAAGCACACAGTTCCATATCTTATCTAGATATGATTTGATAAAGATATCTTACACTAAAATCAAAGTTCTAGATGCTAATTGAAATGACCGAAAAATATCAAGTTTGAAGATAAGTGAGATCAACGTAGGTACTTATTTAACAACTAATATCAAAGTTAATGTACCTAGCAAATGAAATGAAAATATTATTTGTTGCTTTGGTCAAATGGTTACAAACGTGTACCTGCGTCCAGTACGACGGGTAGACAAACATGGGTGTCTGAAGACGAAAAGTAGGTGGGACATTGTGCCAACAACTCCTTATCCATTTCCGCTTTAACTCTTCATTTGGACTGTAGCTATGGAGGTATCTGGGTACGGTCATTGAGTTGGCATGGGGTGGGGGGATATTTTGGAGTATTTTTCTGGATGTTTCGGGGAAGAGAAAGACTCTTGTAGGGTCAAACAGAAACAGCATATTCATGAGGTCCGTGTAGAATATACTTTGTTCGGTGGATAAATCCCAGGGTCTTGGCAAAGGCCACGGGATAATTACAGGGCATTTTGTTGCAGATAGAGAAGATTGTCCATTACTGTAGACGATCACAAGATATAGGGAGTCTGAGTGGATACTTTTCAGAGAAAGGAAAGAGAAAGGAAAGAGGTTGAAATTTATTGTATGGCAGCAAATTTGCAGATGCGAGGTTTCATCACTGGAGTTGTCAGAGGAGTCAACAAGATCATCTGCGGCAATCTTAGGGATCCTACATCTGCACAACCCTACATCCTTCAAAACAGTGTCATTCAGGGATCTTTCAGGTATGACGAAAAAGCAATTTGATTTTGGGTGCACCATTTCTGTTTTATATAATGGGTTGTGTTGTTTATTTACTCTGGAGGTCTCTCTCTATATCTTGCCTTATGAGTGAATTGTGTAAAGCGCCACAATTTTATGCAATGGGTTATGCATATTTAATCTGGAGGTCTCTCTGGATATCTCGCCCTCTGTCTGAATTGAGACCTCCAGATATCTTGCTCTTGGTCTGAATTGTGTAAAGCAACACAATTTTATAACGGCCTAGGAAATTGACCTTTTCGGTTCTCTAGTTTTGGCTGCAGAAATTTTTTGTTTTAATAGATTTGAGCAGTTTGATCACATACCAAGGCATACTTGATAGGTTAAATACTGGTAAAGTTTTCGGAGAAAAATTGATGGGCTGATCAGTATCTTAAGAGCCATGTGCTACTCAACAAGCTTGTTCCACCCCGAAATTGGTTGCGGTTAATCATCATAGAATTTTTAATCCTAAGTTACCTTTCAATTCAGAAAGAAATATGGGGCGATATATCACTGAGATTTCTATAGGCAAGCCCATTTTGCTTTCTTTTCTTGTTCTATTATTATAAAATCTGGAACAAAATCCATCGACACTTTTCTAGTTCCTGCAGTTTAATTCTTTACAAACAGCTTAAAAATTCGTAAGTGGGTATGTGAGCCATGCCCATCTTTCCTTCCCCTGTCCAAACAGCCCTTACCAGTGTCTGTATCCTTTTATCGATCTTTATGGTTCAGCATTCCAGTCTTCACGTTGTCATGTGAGGGAAGAGTGCAGATCAGTACGGGAAACTACTGCAACCTCACAAGAAACAATATGCTGGTCAGTGCAGATAATGTGTAGGTTGACACTTCCCTCATCATTTGATAGATATGCTTTGTGGATCGCCTTCACTTGTGTCATTAATAACTAGCTTGTCAATTTACCACATGGCTTATCTTCTTTTGAATTTTCTTCTGCATCCATAATACGTCTCTTCCCTCATTCAATAAGTTTCATACTGCTCAATTCTTCTACGCCACAAGCTACACATCACGCAAGGCTCTAACTTTGGCCACATTGCCACGGCGATATCTTCTTCTGGATTGTCTTCTGTATTCATGTGCCTCTCCAGCAATGTCCACCCCTCTTAATTCTCCCATGATGCTGGGATTAGAACTTAAATTTTTTCCCACAAACCACTCTCAAGTTGAGGTTCTACCTTAATTTAGGCACACTGAAAAACCTGGATAGACTATGATTTGAGCACAGACTTTTCCAAATCCACCAGATGGTGATGTCACACCTAACAAAAATTTGTTTATTTTCACTCTCTGTCTGTCATATAGACATTTCAATCTATCAAATTAATTGTATGAGAGTGTGTTGCTGAAGACCCCCTTTATAGGTTAAAAACTTTGTTCACAAGTTATAAATTACGTTCTTACATATGATTATCAGGCGAATACTTGTCAGTATATCGAATCTGATATTTAGAGAGTGTGGAATCGGATGTTACACGGTAAGGGCACATGTCATATGTTTACAAAATAGCTTTTTATGGCCAAGGCATGCTTCGAAAAGGTTGGAAAGCTTTTAAATCTTAGGATGCACGAGAGCTCATGAAATGAAAATCACTGTGAATGGATGCTAGAGCCTAATAAATCATGTTAGGATTTTGCAGGAGATTTGTGAGAAGGATGTGGAAATATTATTCACCTCTCCTATCTTTTTAGAGAAGGGAAAGAGAAAGGAAAGAGGTTGAAATTTATTGTATGGCTCATCTTCTTTTGAATTTTCTTCTGCATCCATAATACGTCTCTTCCCTCATTCAAGAAGTTTCATACTGCTCAGTTCTTCTACGCCACAAGCCACACATCAGGCAAGGCTCTAACTTTGGCCACATTGCCACGGCGATATCTTCTTCTGTATTGTCTTCTGTATTCATGTGCCTCTCCAGCAATGTCCACCCCTCTCAATTCTCCCATGATGCTGGGATTAGAACTTAAATTTTTTCCCACAAACCACTCTCTAGTTGAGGTTCTACCTTAATTTAGGCACACTGAAAAACCTGGATAGACTATGATTTGAGCACAGACCTTTCCAAATCCCCCAGATGGTGATGTCACACCTAACAAAAATTTTGTTTGTTTTCACTTTCTGTTTATCATATAGACATTTAAATCTATCAAATTAACTGTATGAGAGTGCCTTGCTGAAGACCCCCTTTATAGGTTGAAAACTTTGTTCACAAGTTATAAATTACGTTCTTACATATGATTATCAGGTGAATACTTGTCAGTATATCGAATCTGATATTTAGAGAGTGTGGAATCGGATGTTGCTCGGTAAGGGCATATGTCATATGTTTATAAAATAGCTTTTTATGGCTAAGGCATGCTTCAAAAAGCTTGGAAAGCTTTTAAATCTTAGGATGCACGAGAGCTCATGAAATGAAAATCACTTGAGTCATTGTGAATGGATGTAGAGCCTAATAAATCATGTTAGGATTTTGCAGGAGATTTGTGCATTCATAACTGCATGAGAAAGAATGAAGATGACGGAGCTCATTTGAAAAAAGACTTGAGTCATTTTGGATGCTAGAGTCTAATTAATCATGTTGGGACTTTGCAGGAGATTTGTACATTCATCAGTGTATGAGAAGAATGAAGATGATGGTGCTCAGTTGAATAGGGTTCCTGAGGATGTTATTGAGCCTAAAACTCAGAAAAGCTGGGTTCCGCATCCCAAAACTGGAGTGTTTGGTCCTGCGGAGGAGAATAACTGGACCGGTGGTGATCATCCCCATTCTCATGAGAAGAGTGGTGACTCAGTTCTTGAGCAGCAGGCGTGGTTCCGTCCTTTGGAAGACGTTCAGAAGCAGCCCAGTAACTGATGACTGAAATACTCTATATATGTAAAGTTCTGCAGTCTACCTATTTAAGAATAAGCAGAAGTGCTAGTGTGTCTTAAGGCCTAATACATATACAATAGTTCACTACATTTGCAGATATATGTGGTATGATTGTGAAAGGACCCATGTGTGAATTCTGTTTGACAAGTTTGGACATATTGTTAATAAACATAAAGGTTTCTGATTGTGATTTTTTAACTTCTTGTATTTATTCTCTCGCTGTCTTGTGTCCATATATTAGATTGTTTTCCGACAGTAAGTTACGATATTACGAAGTATTGGTAGGAGATGAGTTTTTGCAGTTTTGACACACGTTTTCTTTTGGTAAATTTTGTGTCACATTATTTGGGTTAAAAAGTGAATTCACGTACCAATGATTGATAGTCTTGTCTACGATTTTTTTGTAATACTCTTACTTTGTTGATGTTTGGTGGTGCTCACTGCAGCTTTATATAGTCAGATTGCTTGTTTTTGGGTTGCCAACCGTTTTATCAGTCCACAGTACCCTTCTATTTTTCTTTTGTTTGCAAGAAATCAAAGGACACAAAATTAGGATTCATCTGATCATTTTCAAAACAAATCCGTTTTCCAGTTTTCATGCAACAATTTTAAACAATGAAATTTATCTAGAGCTGATTTCCTACACAAGCTCTCATCTTAGAAGAATTATGAAAGGATGGGTGTGCCTTTAATTTTTACTGTCTCCAGTGGGGCGTAGGGTTCTGAATCAGAATTCTTTTGGGGAACTCTACCAGAGTTATTGTCCTCTGTTATGATGGCTTTTAGCTGTGCTTACTGCCTATTGAGGAAACATCTATTATTTCTGTTATCTGTGCCATTTGACTTGCTATCATACATGGTACTTGGTAGTTAGTACTGTAGTGCAATGTTATTATTTCATAGATGATGACTATTTTGTAATGACCACCCGTGCAATATTCTATACTGATTGACAGAGTTGTGCATGCAGTGTTGGCTATCAAATATCAAAGTTATATAGATTATGTTTTAGCTTCTTGTCATATCCAAATTATTACAATTTTGCCCGTTCCATCTCATAGTCCCAAATCATATGGGTACTGAGTTGCCAATCTGATTGGTATGGAAATCCTCGACATGAATGATGGTTCAAACCAATCAATTTTCTGTAATTTTATATCTGCATCAAAGCCAGAAGACTTCAACGACACACTTTCTCTGCTTCCATTGAATTGTTTCTAAAGCATTAGTAGTTCAATTTTTTTGTGTGCAATGATCAGTATGACATTCTTAACAAATATTTCTTATCGATCTTTTAGAAATTACCTTAGTGCCAAATAAAATTATATATGATGACTATTTCTTTAGACTAGAAAATTGTTTAGAGAGAGTTATACAAGTTACTGTTCTGTGAAAAGAGAGAGTTATACAAGTTACTGTTCTGTGAAAATTTGCCTTTTTCATATGTTATAGCTGCTTGAAAAGTGATCGCAAATAATAATAATATTAATGACATCCAGTTGAGGTTGGACTGCAAATAAACACATCTACGTATGGCTATGTTGACTGTGATTGAACTTAGTTGCCTTTAAAGAGTTTAAATCCTGGCATCCCAATATTGTCTAGCCAATATCTGTAGCGACAACAGATTTTTATATGGAGTTTTCTGGTCATTCTGGATCATGACAATATAGGAACGGGTTTAGGTGTTTAACCTCTATTGCTTTTGCCTGATTCTGTGATTCTTACTAAGCAGAAGTGCACCAAATGCTCTATCGAATAGCCTAGGTTACCAGTTCTAGGTTGTGTATCAATAAGCACATCTTCATTGCTTTAGTTTACACAGCTGTTCAGGCACCTGAACCTTGCAATGAGTGTCTTCTGAATGCAATTTTGAATGCCGACTTAAGAAAATGGAAGTTAATTTAAATATGAATATGATAGATCTCTTAAGTCTCCTGGAATTCATTCATAAAAGAGAGAATGTTTTATAAATCATTATATTACAAGATAAAATGTGGGTCTAGACTTCTTAATAAACGTTCCTTGACCAGAAGCTCCATTGTTCTCAAGATCTTCAATTTTGATTGTTTAAATTCAAAGCAACCTGAATGAACATTTATAATGCTGTCCAAGTCAGCTTAATACACCGTAAAATTAAACTCAAGATTTCTTAAGAAACATACATCGACTATTGAGTTCTTTGATTGTAAAAGATCTCAAATTCTGATTGTTTGATTTCAAAACAGCCTTGATGGACATTTTAAGTACTAAGATTTCTTGACAAATCTGTACTGACTTAATGAGTTCTTTGGTTGTTAGATCTTAATTTCTGATTGTTTTGAGTTCTGATCACTCTATGGACATTTTTAATACTAAAGGCAGCATGATAGTAAAATTAGAAGCAAGATGTCTTGACAGACATGCACTGAATATGGAGTTCTGTGCTTGTAAAGATCTTAAATATTGATTGTTTCAATTTAAAGTAGCCCGTATAGGCATTTTTAGTGCTATTTAGGTTAGCCCAGTACACTTAAAAATAAGAAGCAAGATTTCATAATTAATATGCCTTGATTATGAAGTTCTATGGTAGTTAAGTTATTGATTTTGAATTGTTTGTATTGGGATCAGCATGTTACGTAAAGTCCATTTAATATAAGATTTCTCAGTCGCTGAAAATGAAATCAAACAAGTTTATGCTATCTGCAAATAAAATTCTTATCCCTGGGCAAAATTTAATATTTGAAATTAAGCGTGATAGTGAGGAAATTGTTTTTGGTTAACAGGATTATCCTACCTCCTTGTAGGCTTTCTACAATTGTCTGCAGAGTGCAGAAGGGATTATTGATCCTTCATATAGGTGAACTTTTAACAGTTGATCCCTGAAAAGCTACATGATTCAAAATCCTGTCCCGTAGAAAATGTTTTCCTCGAGATAATCCGCTTAAACAACCTTTTAAGAACAGGATCTCTCTTGCTTGCAGCTTACAAAAATATGAAATCCTTATAGAAGAGATGATTAATTTGGCATGTTGGCCCCAGTCTTTCAATTTTATTAAATAAACTTGATCTAAAATCTAATCTCTGCATTACACAATATAACTTGTGAAGCTTGCTTTGCCAGAAGATCAAATCAGTCACTAAACAGAATAATTTTGTATTTTTAAAGTACAGTGCTGCACTCTTACAAAATAAATATTTTCTCCTACAAACAATGCTCCGACATCAAAACACCAGCATTGGACTTGGATAAACCTGATAGGAGTTTTATGCACGCATTCCTATACTGAATTCAGTGTGATTTGTTGTATTCTATCCACGGAAACATTTAATATCCTTAAGATCCTAGTCTTTCAACTTTGGAGGCCAGCCATTAAAATAGGATATGCATCGTACAAATCCATTCGAGTGTTCTAGATTGGCTCCCTATAACTAACGAGGCAACGAGGATGGGAAGAATCTGGTAAATGTGCCAAAAAGCATTCCAGAGCCACTTCCTCCTCTACTGGATCAAAGTTGATGAGGTATCATGTCACAACCCACTCTCCCCTTACCCGAACAAATTAGTACCCCACTCCACGTGGAGGGAGAATGAATCGACTTCCTAAATTAAAAATTAAGATAATGTTAATAACACCTAAAATTAACCATAAAGAACCGTTACCAAAACAGAATAGGTGAGTTCCATCCATATTGTTGGAAGAGTGGTGTTAAAAAAAAATAGGGTTTGGGAATAATGAAACACATATATACATAGCCGAGCAAAGGAAGGAGAACGGCAAGAAGGTGAAAGTGAGGGGATTGGCAGTTGGGGAAACACAGTGACAAGGGCGGCATTCAACGAAAGAGGACTGTAGGAGGAAACGACAGCAATCAGGGGTCCTCAGATTTCAGGTTCTTTCTAGTTAATGTCTTCCTCTGTCTATATCTGCATTTGCTTGTGAATCTCTTGAGAAAGAATTGCTTAGTGAATGCAATTTCTTAACTTATATGCCCTGTTCTCCCAAATCGTTTTTGGAAATCTGCACATACTTAATGTCTGGCTTGAAATTTAGAAGAAACTCCAATTTTTTTTTTTTAGCTAGGGCTCGGTTACGGATCAATGGGAAATATTTTTTTAAAAAAATAACAATATTAACTTGGAACGTTACTACCATTCTTGCATTGTTTTTACACCCTTACGCTGTCACAGTACATGGTGATGCTTTTGAACATGGTGTCTGCCTCCATTGTTGGCGTTGCTTTAAACAAGGTGTCGAGACTGTCAAGGCTTGGGAAGACAAGACAGTTACCTTTCAATGAATGTCACTACTATGTTCTTGCTTAAAACGTTAATGCTGCTACATTGGAAATCTTATTGCCGTACTGTTGAAAACTTTAATGCTGTCAATCTTGAAACGTTATGCTAGAACTGTAACTACTGTATACATCAACGCTGTTACCCTTATTTCGTTCAGTTCATATTAAATTGCTGTTCCTTAAAATGGTATGGTGATACTTTTCTTTTTAACATTGGAGGCTTTATGTTGTTTTTGATGTTGAACAGTTGTCACAAGTTATTTAACATTCAAACTTTTTTTGCTGCCACTTGGTAAACATTAAAACGTCATGGCAGATAATGAATGCTTGTTGATGATGTATCTTAGAAATGATTTTTGTCTTTACTTGTAGAGAACCCACACTGACATTTCACTGTAGATACAATTATAAAATGGGTTCTAAAAGTACATTGCTATTACTGTAACGTTGTTACCATAAACTGGATGGCATTAAATTGTTAGGAGATAGGAGATTTGGACACAAAGTTTTGTACTATTCACTCTTCTTAGAATAAAATGTTACTTCACTGTACCTCAAAACCAGTTTATGATTTTGAATTCTCTTGGTACCCCTTGTTTTTCCTTAAGGTGTTGCAAGTTATCTTGTCTGTTACCAGCGTGTCAAGCTATGTAACACAGATAAATATATTAAGCTTAAGGCAACCATAATGGTTATTTTTTGAATATATAGATTCAACAACTAAACCATGGCTGAATCTTACTTATAGATGATAAATCCTGGACTTTTATTTAGTTGGGCTGATCTATAACATAGAAATTGGAAGTGTAATTTTCTATAATTCATTTCAGTAGTATTGTGATATGCTGATATTGAGCTATAACTTTTGAACCAGGACCTTATTGCAAGAAAACTTCCTAAGACTTGATGTAATTGTGTTGTTGAGAGTTACATGAAAATGTTGTTTTTGCCAATCTTATTTAAACTCAATCTATTATACCTACAATAGTGATAGGAATAGGCAATCTATTTTATATAAACTGCAGTAATAATGTGATCCATAATTACTTGATGGGAGTTTAATTAAGGGTTGCTATACTAGTTTTGTCTTGTGTAGCATGATTGAACATGAAAACTTAAAGAGCCGAGTTGCTCCTTCCAGAGCTCTAAGTACAAATGGGCTTTATACAGATATATATATTAAGAAAAGTAATTTATGGAACTTTTGATATCTTAAGTAACTAAACCTTGCTACAAGAACAATATTGCTATGATCAATTGAACTATTTGACAATTAAAACTTGTGGATTCCAATGTTCATCATTCTAGTAAATTCTATGTTTAGTTAGTTGACTTGTTTCATGTGAAATAAATAATTGGATTAAGAGCATTGCCTACATTGGATTAGATATCTGGTGATATTGAACATAGAGATAAGTGTTGATATGGAAAAATTTAGAGGTGAAGTTCTTTATTTTTGGAAAGAGTTTTCCTTACAAGGTGTGATATGCCTTCCTGATGAAATTATGAGAAGACACCTATTGAGCTTTATAAATTTTCCTATATAATTAAATGTAGACTACGTGTCGCACAATTCCATTACTCTTTTAAGTTTTACTTGTTTAGACTATCTCGTTGTCGGGTTGGGTATCTTTCATGTCAGGAAAGATTCCGGGGAAGCTTGACAGCTTCATGGTAGGGTGGAAAAGCACTCCTACAATATTCTCGCCTTGTGTTCTTAGACAGGTTCTAGAGCTCTTTTCAACTTGGTCGTCATGGTTTACCACCTAGTATTTGGTATCTGGTATTAGTAATCTGGTAACAAATTTACAATTTCTTTTAAATTTGAGCATATATGTATATGTATCGTTTTGTTTAAAGTTAATGATAGTTAATTGACTAATGATTGACTGATCAATATTCAAAAGACTCTGAGTCTCGTTGATTTTTTCGCATATTACGGAGATTGTTGATGTGGCATTTGTTTTGTAGGGGCTGTTATTACATATGGTATCAGAGCTCTTGGTTCCACACTTGGGCCTTGCGTTCACTATGCTAGACATAGAATTGTAAGTCAATTTGTTTACTTTATATAGTAGGAGTTGATGACATGGGTTACATGATGTGTCTTAGCTATGATTACATTAGACATAGAAGGATTTGATGTTCCTTATGCATGTCATAATTGCGAGTTAAAAAATTTCATTCTTTAAAAGATTGACAAAATGGAAAGTTTATGGAATGACTGGTAAATTGCATACCTCATATCTTTATGATTATATGTATTTTAAACCATGTGATGATATAATGAGGGTATTGGAATTGAACTATTGAGATAGTCAAAGGATAATTGACTTTTGCACTAGGCTATGAGAGACTACCAAACGAAGATTCAGCTTGTGATAGCAATGCAAAATATCTTTTTATTATATAAATGACATGTGATGCACATATAGTGCAAGAATTTATTTCTATTTTATGCCATATTCACGAGGCTCATTGATTAATCTAATATAATAAGTAGGAAGAACATTGATTTCAATTGCAAGAGTATTGCATGTAATGCATGAGAAGTTTGGTTATGTTCTTATCAACTTGCAAGATGTTGTTAAACATCTACTCCCTCTTAGTGACTAGTGATAGTCATTGTGCTTTAAGTGAATTGAGTTTTCATTTTATTATGTTTGATTTCATGAACTTGGATGTGATGAAGGACTAGTTTGAAATTTTATGTTCTTTGTGACCACCAAGCCACCAAATTATTATGTGAGCTATTTACTTAACTCTTGACCACTTTTATTTTGATTGTATCTCCTTTTTGGACTTTTACTTAAGAATTATGAATCTTGTTTTTAAGATTTCTTTGATTTTGAGGTGGCTAGGGTGTGTGTGCGTATTTTGATGATGCTAGTCCTATGATTTGGAAGTGATGTCATCTATGGTATTCATTGTGGCACATTGATAGAATATATAAGGGAGTAGATTGTGAAGAGCATGCCATTCTTCTTTTTGCATTTATCTTATGCTATTTTTATTATTTTGGAAAGCTTACCTTCCATTATGGGTGTCGAATGTGGACAAACAAGGAAGGTTAGATGCTGTGTACTTTTCTTCATGGAAGGGTGTAATGTAGCAATAATGGGATAGATAGGTGGATATCTTCATGTTTAGTTTCCGTATCTGCCAGTTCTGTAGAATGGATACATGTTTGTTCTTGTTTCTTTTACAGGTAATTCTGAATTTTGAAAGTGCTTGGCCAAGCCATTTAAATTTTGTTCCAAATACTATATATGTGACACATGGTTATACCTATTTGGAATTCTTTTTCTTTTACTGCATATGTGTAGACATGTAGTTATTTATTTCCCAATTACATTCCGTGTTTAGACTACTAGGCACATGGTTGCAATGTAGAAATGTTACACGGTCGCACCAGATCCATCCAATCCCTTTTGTTCCGGGAAGCTAGGCTTCTCGTGTTAGGGTCAGGGTATTCTTCGAGTTAGGAAGAATCCCGAGGAAAGTATCCACTCTGTGGTTGGCAAGGTTAAAGTGCCTAGGCCATACTTTCGTCTTAGGAAGCAAGTGGGAGACGTCCTACAGCGTTGGAGACTGAAGACCACAATGGAAATGTCATCTCAGTTTGATTGTCTTGCTCGTCATTTGAGATGTACTTAATTACATCATTATGTGATGATTTAAATGGCGTAAAGGTCATACATCACAACATGTGCTTATATGTTGGTTAAGCACACTATGGTGACAAAATGGGCTTGAGGGCCTAAGGTCACTAAATTGATAAAAAAATGGATTACTGATTCTTGCAGGAGGTTGGTGAGCATACCTAGATGATATACTTAACAGTGCTGATCATATGACAGATGATATTGCACTTGTAGGATGTGCTTATTGTTCCATGACTGACGTGTAGGTCGACATTCTCTATGATGTCCATTAAGGTATGATGCTTTACATTATACTTTGTATATTTATTAAATCATGCATTGACAGATGGATTCCTTGGATAATATCATGTGTTAAATTAGTAAATGGATAATTATTGTTAATCCTTGATTATGGCAGTAAAATAGAAGTTAACTAATCAAGCTATAGTTTTCTTATTTATGCGATTCTTGCAAATAATAATGTGGCAAATACTTACCAGGGCATGGTTTTACATACGATAGAATAAAGTTGGACATGTAGGTCAACTTCTTCTGATATTTTCATTTATGGCATAGTCATGTGATGCTATGTTGTGTTCGACAATTTGATCGATAATTGGTTATGAAATGTAATTTTATTTACACCTATAATTTCGACATGTATGTTGGAAAGTAGAATGAAGTTGCAAACTTAATTGGAAGATATTGTATCTACTTGTTGACTCAACTAATTGTAGACAACTTTTGACTAACCTAATTTGACTTTTTGGCCTATGTGGCAAGTATATGAAAATATGGTCTTTCTATGAGGATGTAGAGAGGTATGTATCTATTTTGATAATATTTTTGCATTGGTGTTATGTATATGTGATGGTCCACCCATGCATGTGACTTTTACTTTATAGAAAGTTGTTAACACCTTTTATTTAGTCAATTTGGTCAATGAATAATGATCAACAATGAAATCATCTTGAGTTAACTGTTTGACTCCTAGTCGATATGGTGTCAACACAGACTTAGACCCCTTTGGTTGACTTTTTTTTTTTTGTTTTCGTTAAAATATCTATTGATGTAGAACTTAGGGTAATGATACTTGACATATTTGATTGCGTGACTTTCTATCCTTGATCTATCGATGATAATGGTTAAATGTATGTTGTTAAATTGGAGCTATATGACGCATTAAGATGTAAATACATTTGGATGTCAACTATGCAAGCATTTAAATGTATAATGATGATTAAATGTGAATGATTACATTAATGATATTATGTGTGCATGTCATTATGATTCAAATGAGAATGAGTTAGACGTAATTGGATTGCATTACTTGATTATATTTTGTGGGCACTTGTGTATTGATGTGGACAATTACTCACTTAGCATACACCACATGTTAGATGGTATGTGATTAAAAGATAAGTTGAGAAGTCATAAAGATGAACAAAAATTTTGACTACTAATATTTGAGTTGATCTCTTTGAAATACTAATTAGCATGGCAGGATGTGGATAAGAAGTATGTAATAGCGAGGCAAAATCCATAGGTGATGCCAAGAGGGAACGACACATTATCAAAAAGAGGGAATGGAACTCACCTATTGTAGGAGAGAGGTAGCCTAACCTTGTAAAACTATAGGATGGTAATGGAATTCACACACTCACACATAGAAATTTTTCTTGAAATGATTACTTATGCATGTGCTTACATAACATTTGTGTTATCTTCTTTTAATTTATTACTTCAATTGTATGATAATAGATATTTCAAAAGATAGTTCTAGGAGAGTTAATGTGTTAATGAAATGTAGCTTTCATTTAAGGAAACAAAATTTTGACTTTATTTGAGTAAATGAAAGATAGTTTTGTTGATAGAATTGAATGACGATGTGTGCATTTTTATAATGGAAGTTAGATCTTGATATTGTAGATTCATTTCCTTGTATATATAATTGGGTATAATTGTGATTTTTGCATATCAGCATCGAGGACGATGCATTTTCTAAGGGGAGGAGGATGTCACAACCCACTCTCCCCTTACCCGAACAAATTAGTACCCCACTCCATGTGGAGGGAGAATGAATCGACTTCCTAAATTAAAAATTAAGATAATGTTAATAACACCTAAAATTAACCATAAAGAACCGTTAACAAAACATAATAGGTGAGTTCCATCTGTATTGTTGGAAGAGTGGTGTTAAAAAAAAAAGGGTTTGGGAATAATGAAACACATATATACATAGCCGAGCAAAGGAAGGAGAATGGCAAGAAGGTGAAAGTGAGGGGATTGGCAGTTGGGGAAACACAGTGACAAGGGCGACATTCAACGAAAGAGGACTATAGGAGGAAACGACAGCAATCAGGGGTCCTCAGATTTTAGGTTCTTTCTAGTTAATGTCTTCCTCTGTCTATATCTGCATTTGCTTGTGAATCTCTTGAGAAAGAATTGCTTAGTGAATGCAATTTCTTAACTTATATGCCTTGTTCTCCCAAATCGTTTTTGGAAATCTGCACATACTTAATGTCTGGCTTGAAATTTAGAAGAAACCCCAAATTTTTTTTTTTTGCTAGGGCTCGGTTACGGATCAATGGGAAATATTTTTTTTAAAAAATAACAATATTAACTTGGAACGTTACTACCATTCTTGCATTGTTTTTACACCCTTACGCTGTCACAGTACATGATGATGCTTTTGAACATGGTGTCTGCCTCCATTGTTGGCGTTGCTTTAAACAAGGTGTCGAGACTGTCAAGGCTTAGGAAGACAAGACAGTTACCTTTCAATGAATGTCACTACTATGTTCTTGCTTAAAACGTTAATGCTGCTACATTGGAAATCTTATTGCCGTACTGTTGAAAACTTTAATGCTGTTAATCTTGAAACGTTATGCTAGAACTGTAACTACTGTATACATCAACGCTGTTACCCTTATTTCGTTCAGTTCATATTAAATTGTTGTTCCTTAAAATGGTATGGTGATACTTTTCTTTTTAACATTGGAGGCTTTATGTTGTTTTTGATGTTGAACAGTTGTCACAAGTTATTTAACATTCAAACTTTTTTTGCTGCCACTTGGTAAACATTAAAATGTCATGGCAGATAATGAATGCTTGTTGATGATGTATCTTTAAAATGATTTTTGTCTTGACCTGTAGAGAGCCCACACTGACATTTCACTGTAGATATAATTATAAAATGGGTTCTAAAAGTACATTGCTATTACTGTAACGTTGTTACCATAAATTGGATGGCATTAAATTGTTAGGAGATAGGAGATTTGGACACAGAGTTTTGTACTATTCACTCTTCTTAGAATAAAATATTACTTCACTGTACCTCAAAACCAGTTTATGATTTTGAATTCTCTTGGTACCCCTTGTTTTTCCTTAAGGTGTTGCAAGTTATCTTGTCTGTTACTAGCGTGTCAAGCTATGTAACACAGATAAATATATTAAGCTTAAGGCAACCATAATGGTTATTTTTTGAATATATAGATTCAACAACTAAACCATGGCTGAATCTTACTTATAGATGATAAATCCTGGACTTTTATTTAGTTGGGCTGATCTATAACATAGAAATCGGAAGTGTAATTTTCTATAATTCATTTTAGTAGTATTGTGATATGTTGATATTGAGCTATAACTTTTGAACCAGGACCTTATTGCAAGAAAACTTCCTAAGACTTGATGTAATTGTGTTGTTGAGAGTTACATGAAAATGTTGTTTTTGCCAATCTTATTTAAACTCAATCTATTATACCTACAATAGTGATAGGAATAGGCAATCTATTTTATATAAACTGCAGTAATAATGTGATCCATAATTACTTGATGGGAGTTTAATTAAGGGTTGCTATACTAGTTTTGTCTTGTGTAGCATGATTGAACATGAAAACTTAAAGAGCTGAGTTGCTCCTTCCAGAGCTCTAAGTACAAATGGGCTTTATACAGATATATATTAAGAAAAGTAATTTATGGAGCTTTTGATATCTGAAGTAACTAAACCTTGCTACAAGAACAATATTGCTATGATCAATTGAACTATTTGACAATTAAAACTTGTGGATTCCAATGTTCATCATTCTAGTAATTCTATGTTTAGTTAGTTGACTTGTTTCATGTGAAATAAATAATTGGATTAAGAGCATCGCCTATATTGGATTAGATATCTGGTGATATTGAACATAGAGATAAGTTAAGTGTTGATATGGAAAAATTTAGAGGTGAAGTCCTTTATTTTTGGAAAGAGTTTTCCTTACAAGGTGTGATATGCCTTCCTGATGAAATTATGAGAAGACACCTATCGAGCTTTATAAATTTTCCTATATAATTAAATGTAGACTATGTGTCGCACAATTCCATTACTCTTCTAAGTTTTACTTGTTTAGACTATCTCGTTGTCGGGCTGGGTATCTTTCATGTTAGTAAAGATTCTGGGGAAGCTTGACAGCTTCGTGGTAGGGTGGAAAAGCACTCCTACAATATTCTCGCCTTGTGTTCTTAGACAGGTTCTGGAGCTCTTTTCAACTTGGTCGTCATGGTTTACCACCTAGTATCTGGTATCTGGTATTAGTAATCTGGTAACAAATTTACAATTTCTTTTAAATTTGAGCATATATGTATCGTTTTGTTTAAAGTTAATGATAGTTAATTGACTAATGATTGACTGGTCAATATTCAAAAGACTCTGACTCTCGTTGATTTTTTCGCATATTACAGAGATTGCTGATGTGGCATTTGTTTTGCAGGGGCTGTTATTACATATCATCAGAATCTCTATTGTGTGTTTCATAGCTCTAAGATGTACAATATTCTCATGTGATTCCTTGTTCAAACCCAACACAATAAGTTTTAAAGGGTTTGTTACGCTTGCAGGGGAAAACCACATGTTTAGGATTTGAGAAAGGAAAGATAGTGCATAGGTTATGTGACAACATCCATACAGGGATAATTTAAAGATAAATTTTTTTAACGCTGTGCCCATTGGGTAGCAAAACCATTTAAATATATAACATAGACAAACAAGTGCTCTGTTCAAGCTCAAGTCCCTGCCTTCACTAAAGGCTGGAAAGTAGATTTTGAAAGAAAAGTAATTACTGGAAACATAAATTGATGGTCGTTAAAATAGGAGTTTGCCAGCTTAAAACTGCAATGTGTAATTAATCACATTCAAAAATATTTATTTGCTGGATATACACATTCAAAAATGTTTATTTGTTGGATTTAAGACATAATAGGACTCTTTTTGAGTTTGTTAAATGCAATTACACAATTTATATACATTTGATTTTTTCTGAAAATGCTGCTCAAGAGTAGGCTTTCTACTTTTAATAGTAGACACGTCCGGAGATCAATGCATATGAATATGAGAGTAGTAATGTTTATAGATTTAGCAAAGTAGAAGGACTATTTGAACAAAGGTAAAGTGCTTACTGATCTGAGATTTAAATATGTATTTGTGAGAAGTCAAAAATTGTTGGAGTCGTTTTAGAAAATCAAGTAAAGGATCATAATATTAATGGCAACCATGAGATATATTAGCATACACACAAGAGAATAGATGACAAAATATGACGAATTCTTTGATAGTTTTTGAGAAGTTTCGAAGTGTTATTTTTTTACATAAAAATAATGGGAGAGTAAATAGAAACTTGACAACATGTTTTTTGTGAAATTATAATACAACAAACTATTGTTCCTCAATGTGTTTTTGTCTTGAGCTTTCTTCATTTAATTGCAATCTTCAAAAGTCGCCATTGCTCTATCATGTAGAATTTACAAAGTTGACAAATTTGAGGCAAGTTAGTAACATGCATTAAATCTTATTTGTTTAATAGAATGCCAAATGCAAACAAGAGGCGCAATGCGTCAAAGTTCTTGCGCATAATTAGAAAATAAGGAAAACAAAGATTTATAAATAGAAAGGAAGGATATGAAGAGAGAGCTAAAAAAGAGAATGATATAAGGACAAGTAAAAGTATAATGATAGAGAGAGTTGAAAGGAATTTTAAAAATACTAATAATTATACAAATCAAGAAATGTATAAATAACAATAGAAATTATATTATATGAATGAACTAGTCATTTTTACTAATTCAGTTATAAGTTGAAATATTTGATTTAAAAAAAAAAAATTGCTGATTGCTTAATTCAAACTACCAAAATATCTAATTAGTTTGAAGGGTAATATTAGTTTTACAATTTGTAAAATGGTAAAAGGAAATTAGAGTAAGATTGTAAAATAGTAGCGAGTAAAATATAGTGTAAACTTAAAGAAATAACATTTTACAAATGACAAAAATAAACATCAATGTAAAGCTAATAAATATTTTTAAAATAAGAAATATAAAACATTTAATTCTATATTTGAATTTAGATAGTGATAATTAATATTCATTAGACATTCATTTGTGAGGTGGAAGATAAAAATGCTTTCTATTTTGAAAAATTAATCCACTTGTCACAAATGTGGAAAAGATGAAGTTGTAATTAATGCATGATAGACTTGTTAGAAAATATTTGTATTTTTTTTTTTGAAGAAAATTGAATTTTCTCCCTATAAAAAATAGTATGGTCCAATAGAATGAATTGAAAATGTGATTTATAAAATAATGAAAAATTAGAAAAAGATATAAGCATTTGATTTTTTTTTAATCTTTTAAATAATATGAGTTGATTTGTCAAATTGAATTGAATGAAAACAATAGTATCTTGCCTAATAAAAGGTATAAAGAACTTTTTCATTATTATTTCCACCATTCCACCTATCTTTGTCAAAATGGAGCCTTAATTATAGATGTATAAAACTACTTTATCTCCATAGCTATTTATAGTTTCCAGTTGTAAACTATAAAAGATATACTCTTTAAGTAGGAGCATTTTGGCAAATGAAATAATGGAAAACTAATTTAATTGTATTTCAAGGTTCCTTGCATAAGCATTGACTATTTTAAATGTTAGACATATATGACTTCGATGTTTGGTAGGAAATGCAACAAAAATAGTTGTAAGAGTTGGAAAAGTATCTATACATGTAAATGGCTGGAGTTTTTGGAATTATTTATTGGAATTCAAATAACATGATTGTAAGTAAAAATTCAACAAGTAGAGTCACCTCTGATACTCCTACTTGCAACAGTGTATTTTTGTGCTCATTTGCACATAACACACCTAGAACAAATAACTTATATGAAATATAGAAAATTCACGATTCTCCAATGTCACGTATTTAGAGTATGCAGAATGTAAAAGTGTAGATTGGGCACGTAGGTTGTAAAAGTAGTTGCAACATTTCTCAATTTCGTAATCCTACATAGCATCGTCCTATTTTTCTTTTAATTTTCTAAGAAGAAATGAAAAAGACACCTAATATTGTTTTCACATGAACCATATTTAATGTCTTCACATATACCTTTATTAAACATTAACCTCAAATCAATGCAATCATGTACTTCTACATAACCTTAGATCTAATATCTAATTATATGAATAAAACACTCAAACACATAAGACACTTGACACAAAGATTTGGTAATGCAGAAACTCTCCAAGGTGAAGATAAAATTGCGTTAGGGACAACACCCAACAAATCTTCACTACTATAGCAATATCTATACTTGTTAAGGTTACAATATTTGATCACTTATGATGATCTACCCTGTGAGGGTTTTCCCTGTTAAAGGCTTACAAGATTATTATGTTTTCCTTGACTGAAGGATTTTACATTCACAACTAAGTGACTACTCTATTAGGAGATTTAAAAAGGCTTGTTAAAGCCACTTTATTAAGAGATTTTAAACATAATTTACACTTGTTTGAATGTATCATTACCTAATCCTTTAGTATGCACTTCAATGCTAATGTCAGATCTCCTCTCTTTAATGTAATATCACCTCTCTGTGATTGATCTTCAATAACTCTGCTTAAATTTGTTCACTGCACTACTAGTTCGTTGTGTCTAGTTCACCTTCAACTTCATATGCATCCAAACTCTTAATCACATACACTCCATACACGTGAATTAGGTCTTACCTTCTTAATAGTTGTTTGGCGAAGCTTCTAGATGCCAATCAATAATCTAGATTCATTCTTTTTTTCGCTTAGTCCTTACAATTTTCTAATTGGTTGATTGCCTTACGTAGGGATTAACAATCCTTTATTGAACACATAATCATCTCTTTGATCAACTTCTCAATTTGTAAAACACACTTCTAGCTTGATAAAAATGTTTTACATAGGATTATGTGCCATTCCAAACAAATATATCAAACTATCTTACTTGACACATATACCATACTAGCACTCGACCCAAACTGATTCTTGATGTTGTCCCTTGGCTTTTACTATACTTGACATACATTGTTTTGCTTGGCCTCTATATCACTTGACTTCTATTACTTACTGAAAAACTCAATGACCTCTGATTTGCCTTGACACTTAACTGAAATATGCACAAGTCTTTCGTACATGCCTCGACCTTATAAGGTGGCTCAGTCACAGTAATGACTAACCAATCTTGCCTTGTGAATGACTAAGTGGTTGACACTAATAAACAACTTTGCCTTAGGGATCAACAATCTCCCCCTTTGGCATTAGTGACAAAAACACTTTGTCATGATAACAAAAATTTACATTGTAAAATTGAAACATGAATATTCCCCCTTAGGATATAATTCTTGATTGTAGCTCGATCTACACATAGACTTCTACTCTTGCATTTTTCAAAAAAAAAATTACAAAATCTTTTTGTATATAAATCTATCGCTGAGTATCTGACTGACTAACTTCTTATCGCTCCAAAATGCATATCTACAATATCCCCTTTGATTTTTGTCACATTTGTTGCTGGGAAGTCGGGGTCAAACCATATTTGTCCAAAAATGGTTTGTGAATTTACAAGATCATTGCTAATGCATTGTCCCATGAAGTCATTATAAACTCTAATGCTTGGATCTTAATCTTCAACTTAACAACAACATCAACCATATTGTCTTCTATAGAAAGATTAGGATCACTCTTTACATGCTCTTTAGCAATTTGCAAATGTCTTTACATTACCTCTAGGTGAGGTGTCAACATAGCTTGAATGGAAATGAGCCTAGCTCTTATTCTATTATCTTCATGCCATTAATCCTACTAGCCTTCTTTGTATGAATCCGAATTTAGAAATATGTGTAGAAATTGAACTTGCATCTATGTTCAATGTATTGGCACTATACTTTAAATTTGCCTCAAGTTTATCTATGTTGGCTTGAACTTCCTTCGTGAAAAATGAAACATCACATGATTTTTTAAATAATATATGTACATTTTATACAACCTTCTCCAAATTATCTACAAATTTGGAAAGTTCCACCTTTCTTACAACAATCTTTGTTGCAATCTTTGCCATTACATTTTTCTCAAACTTTCTTTCAGACCAATGCATAAGTTTTTCATTTGTGTCAATGTATGGATCATTTAATTTCCCCACTATTTGAACTAACTATTCAATAATTGGAGCTTGTTCATTTAGGTTATCAACAACAATTGTGTCAAGGAATATGTCATTGATCTTATTCTCTTCTCATTTCTTCTTGCCTTGTCTTTCTTTCCAAAAGCTCCTAAAGTGTCTTCATTTGATCATACGTTAAGTTGTTTGCATCACAAATAGGAATCACAATCACTTCATTTAGTGTCAATCTCTTGTCCTTGGAGTCTGGTGTGTTGGAGCTCAACACAGTTATTGGTAAACTTTGTGTTATAACCTCCAAACTTGGCTTGTGTGATTTTGCAGCTGTCATCCCAACTGTCCTTGTCACATCACCTATCTTGTTCTCTTTTGAACTTACAACTGTACTTTCTGTCTATAAAAATTCATCTTGTTTGTCCTTGATTGATACTATTTGGACTTCACTTCTTGAACTCAACCAGCATGCCTCCTTATTTCCCTCAATCTAAGGACTTGAGGCTAGTTGTCTTACACATGTAGTAGATTCATCTACTTTTACAATTTGTGATGTAGCCAAAATTCCTCAATTAATTAACAGAAACATAAGAGAGAAAGATCGTAAAATATATATATTAGAACTCTAGATTCTTCTTTATTATTCTTCCAATCCTCCACCCCTACAATGAGAGAAATTACAATTTTAAATACAAATATGAAATTACCATTTTTGGTAGTTTTTATCATAAAGCTATTTTTTGCCATTGTTGGTAACTTTTTCAAACAACTCAAAAATGTTGAATTTTCTCGTGAAGATTCCTAAAATTGAGATAACATGAAGTGTCAACTAAAATTTGAGATTAGAAGTAATATTTTGAGGGTATTAATAAAAATAAACTTTCTATAAAATTAGGAAACGTTAAAATCTTTAAAAAACTACTAAAAGCTCTTGCATCAAAAGCCACTAAAAGCTCCTCCATTAGTCTCCTCTGGTTGAAAGAATGCAACTCTTGCAAGTTTTTTTCCTTCTAATGCATGCTTTTCTTCTTTTAATCTAATGCTTCTCACTATATTAGATAAGAGTTTTATTTATCCAAATAAAAGCAAATTCAAGTCTTTTTGAATACATGTTTGTTTCTTCTTTCCGGTCCTCCAATTATGTGAGAGATTATCATTCAACTTTTCAATTTTCACTATATCCCTCTTCCTCTTAATTTTCTTTACCCATATTCTATTTAGCATCCTCTTGACCTTTAGAATCCAAAATTCTATTTCTTTTGCATATGCTTTTGTACCATCACCACTTATGTCTTCAACATATAATATATCAACATATCCACCATTGCCACAATCAACATAATACCTTTGGAAACATTCATATACCTCATTAACAAAAAAATCTGAAAGCTCTTCATTAGAAATCTCATTATAAACAACCATTTTTGTTTGCTCATTCTGAACGTAAGGCTGAAAATGACAAAAAGACTCTTCCACAACTATTTTTATCTTGGCTTCTTCAATTCTTGATTTCAAAATAGTCATTGGTATACTCACCATTTCATTTTTTAGCTCTTCTTTTTATTTTTTGTGTCTCTTCTTTCCTTTTCTTCTTTTGAATAACCTTCTCAATGGGTCATGTGATCTTCTTCTTGACTGGTAGGTACCATTTTCACATTTCTAATTCCATTAGCTTTCTTAATTGTTGAAAATTTTGTTGTAATTCTCTTAACATTACTTTCAACTCTAATCACCTCATCTTTCCTCCATCTTCCTCTCTGTCTCTTTTATTTTATTTTCTTCTTTCCTCTTTTGCAAATATTTCATCAATAAATCTAGCTCTTCAAACGAGTCCATCCTTTGTCATAACTGGATCTTTTCTCTTTTCTACCTTGATTTTTGGAAACTAGTTCCTCTTCTCGACCTACATAAACATAAAGTCATAAACACACAAATACAAAAATATTATTTTGCTAGACCTTCTAAGCTCTAATACTAGATGATTTAGCCAAAATTCCTCAAATAATTAATAGAAACATAAGAGAGGAAGAACACAAAAAATAAATATTAGAACTCCAAATTCTTTTTTATATTTCTTCAAATCCTCCTCCCCTACAATGAAAGAAATTGCGATTTTAAATACAAATCCTTTATTTGCACTAATATAGGATTAGATTCCATCAACTTTGCATGGACTGAGAATTGCACAGACTTGGTCTGAACTTGGCTTAGATTTTTTTGTTATGTATCTGTTATGACTTCCTTAATAGGACCGGTGTGTTCATAGTATCTGTCTTCTCTTCACTTAGTTGTACTAGGTTATTGAAAGCATCACCAAGATTTACTTGTCCATCATCAAAATCTTCAATATTGTCCAACTCAATATTTTCTTGGTCATTCTTTTCTTCCTCATCCTTTTGGTTGTTATTAGTAGGCATTAGTCCATAAACCTTCTTTGACACAATTTTTCTCTCTTCAACAACACTTTCTATCTTATTTTTCAATATAAAAAATGCTCCTCTCTTTGGTACAAACTTATCTATGCATTCTCTCAAAGATAAACTAATCTGTATTTTATTTAATTTAGGCATAATTTGAGTCAATGTGGCTTCCCTCATTTTTCTTTCAGTACTTAGAGAGAAAATCCACTTATCATCAATCTTATCATACAATTCTTTAGGAATCAATTTTCCTAGCTCTATAGGTGTATATTTGAAATTTACCATCATATTGATGGCAACCTCTTCTACTTTGATCTTATCTTATTTGCTCAATTTTTCATACTTAATATAATGAAAACCTAATAATCCTACAATATTTCTAAGATTATCAAACACCTCATCAATATTTTGAGGTGTCTTGTGTACTGCCACCTTGAATTGACTTATGTCCTTTGATTTTGTCCTTTTAGCTTCATCCCCTTCATCATTTTTTTGTACAATGAGCTTTCTTCTTGATTTCTTTTCTTGTTTTCTCAACTTAGCTTCCACAGTAGTGGACTTCCTCTTCATTGCACTTGAGACTGGTGCATAATTGATGATTTTCACAATTCCTTTCTTTTGGGGCTTGGAAAGTTCAGTAGTTTCTCTTGTTCTCTGCCTTGTGACCCTAGGTGGTGTAGGTGAAGTCTTTGTCACCACTTTCTCAAGACTCTTCTTTACACTAGGTTCAGTAATAACAATTCATTTTCCTTTCTTAGCCCATAGCTCAACAAGTACTATCTCCTTACCTTTTCCTTCATCATCATCACTTCTTGTTACATACTCTCCTTTTCCTTATGTAATCTGTAGGGGCATTTGTTGCTTGGCTCCTTCTCTAAGAGCTCTCTCCAAATTTTCAATCATTGCTTTCCTCTTCTTGACATTGAATAGTCTTAACCCTATCTGTAACAAGGTATCTTGTGACATAGTGAATTATCTTCTTAGTAATCTTGACTAATCCATTCTCTAGCCATAGCTTTATGTCATGAACACAACTCAAGACAACCTCGATCCATTCCATCTTGAAATTTCTCAAAAAATTCAGGGTATGAGTCAACCCTTTCTTGACAATAATTTTGTGTTCTTCCTTCAACTGACCATTTTCACATAGCTTTTCATATGCAACCCTTATTTTGAAATCTCCAATGTCTCATATCTTGCACATGTAGCACGATCTCATATTGTTAACCATGATCACTCTGGGTGGAATAGATCATAGGGCACCCAGAGAATCACCCTTCATCATAATTTTAGGATATGCTTTGAATTTTGGAGGAGGACATGCATCATTTCTAACCAATGAAGCATTACTTATTGTAGTTCCATCTTCTTCTCAAATGTAGATGCACTTGATGACATTTTCTCGATCTAGGGTATGAACAAAGTCTTTTGTGTAGCTCGACCTCAACAATCTTTTTGCAAATAACTCTTGTAGCCAAAAACACACACTTGAATCCAACTCAAACTTGCTCAAATGCTCAGGAAATTATTCAACTCTCTTCGGTCTATGAAAACTCAAATGCAAGATATGTAAAATGACTTACAAAATTTGATATATACCTCAGAAATTCAAACTTATGGCCTCATCAATACTCTATACACATAGTAGGTGAGATACAACTATCCCAGCCAACACGAGATAACTCACTTATCACATTACAAAAACCCCATTCGCTCGGTCAATGCCACAACTCAATTATAACTATCATTTCAACTTGGCCACTCAACACTTCTAAAACTTCATTACTGATACTCAATCAACATTAATAGCTCAACTCAACACTAACATACATTTCTCAAATTCAAACTTCAAGTTTGTCCTTGTGCATCCATTATCATGCTGATTTGGACTTTAGTGCACATGATCTAGAAATTGGTTTAAGATTTAATAGTTAAAACAAAATTCCATACATACCTCTTTATTTAGTTTGAGGTTGGGGAATCAACTAATCCATTGGATTGGGTGATCACAACTTCACCATTTGAATTGTTTCCTTTTTCAATTTTTTTCTCCAGGTTTGATTCATTTGGCTTCTCACTTCTTTAGTATTGACCTTTGTGTTTCCATTGTTCTTTTCAACATTAGGTGTTGATGCTCAGTTCATATAGTCCTTGCTTAGGTGACCAACCTTTTGACAATTGAAACATGCTGGTCCAAATTTATCTAGTTTCATGATCTTCCTCTATGACATATCCTCACACAATTTGTTGCAATGCATCCATACTTTCGACATAATTGGCAATTTTCCTAAGTATTGTAATCCAAATTTATAGTATTGCATTTCTTAAGTGCGTTTCCTTGACCTTTAGGTGTCTAATTGTTCTTTTCTTTAGATCTACAATCTTTTGTCTTATGACCATACTTTTGACACGTGTAACAATAACCTTCAAATCTAGAAGTAACTGGTGTCTTATTGTCCTTTGATCTACGTCCATATGCTTAATGACCTTTTTTGTCGCAATCGAAACAATAACCATTGAATTTGGGTTTAGGATTTGGCTTACCAATTTTTCTCCTGTAGACATTTTCTATATGGCTTGGTTTTCTATAGTGATAGCATATAGGATTCTTGTTCTTTGATTTTGTAGTCACATTCCTTTGTTCTCCTTTCTTTGAAGACTCTCCCTACTTGACACTTGATAGGAACTCAACATAGCCTAGTCTAGAAGTGTCATGAGGTCTCCTTGGTGCATTCATCTATTCATTGAGGAATTTCATAGCCTCTTTAGGCTTGTTTAACCTTTTAATGAATTCCTTTTCAACTTTCAATTCACTCTTCAATTGACCGTTCTCATATCTCAGATTTGCAATCTCTTCCACCTTTCTAGCAATCTCATGATTAACACTTAGTAACTAATTGATTGTTTCAAATTGATTATGAGTTAGCCTTTGTACCTTATTGATCCTTTCATCAAGAATTGTTGTCATTTGCCTATTGTCTTCATCATCTTTTTCTCTATCGTCTTCAACCTTTTTCTTTTGTCTAGTAACTTCACATAGTCTTACTACTTGTATCTCATGTTCTCTTTTTAGTGCTCTAACTTCATGGTTCAGAATGTTGTTCTTCTCCAACAGATCTGCTATTATTGCAACAAATTCACTAGAACTGCTTTAATCAAACAATTCCTCAATAGTTTCTTCTTTGTATTGGGTGTCATTTTGTTGAATTATCATCTCTTTCCTTCTCTTCAAGGATTGCCTCAATTTCTCCTTTGTAGTCTTAACTTGTTCAAATGCAAGTTGAATATCAAGCTTCTAATTTTCAATGATCTTTCCTAGTTTTTAGGCTTCCATCTTCAAGATCTTTAACTCCAAAGTGGTTAGACTTTTGCCAAGAGTACACTGCTCTAATACCAATTATTGGAAATCTAACAGGGAAAGTAAGATACTTGGGGTGGGGGGGGGGAAGGGATGAATTAGAATCTATAAAAATTTAGCACTTCAAACATGAACCATATTCAATGGCTTCACAGAAACCCTCATTAAACATTAAGCTTATATCAATGCAATCATATACTTTAATAGAACATAAGATCTAATATCTAATTGCATGATTGAAACTCTCAAACACATAACACACTTGACAAAAAGACTTGGTAATGCAGAGACCCTCCAACGTGAAAGTAAAACTGCAGTGTTGAAGACACACAAAATCTTCACTACCGTAGCAATAAAGTGTGTCTATTAGGACTACAATGTTTGATCACTTCTGATGATCTACCTTGTGGAGGGGTCTTCCTTGTTAAATGCTTATAAGGATATTAGGTCTACCTTGATTAAAGAATTTTACATTCATAGCTAAGTGAGTACTTTGTTAGGAGAATTATATAGGCCCTCAAAGACCTATTAGGATGTATCAGTACCTGATCCTTTCGTATGCACTTCAATGCTAATGTCAAATCTCCTCTATCCAATGTAATATCACCTCTCTATGATTGATCTTCAATTACTCTTCTCAAAACTATCCACTACATTGCTAGGTCACTCTGTCTAATTCACCTTCAACTTTGCATGCATCCAAACTCTTAATCACGTACACTCCACACACGAGAACTAGGTCTTAAGCCCTTCTTAAATAGTTATTTGGTGAAGCTTCTAGATCCCAATCAATGATCTAGATTCATTCCTTTTTCCATTTAGTCCTTGCAATTTTTTGATTGGTTGATTTCCTTAGATAGGGATTAATGATCATTTATTGAATGCGTAATCAACTCCTTGATTAGCTCTGTGATTTGTAAAACATGATTCTAGCTTGACAAAAATAGTTTACATCAAATTTTGTGCCATTCCAAAAAAAATATGAAACTATCTTACTCGACACATATACCATACTGACATTTAGCCCAAATTGATTCTTAATACTTGTTGAGCTATCGATATACACGATGCTAAATGACAGGAATTCTTTTGAACTCCTCTCTTGAAAAGTCAATCTTATGGATCAACTCCAAGGTTCCAGGTGATCGTGTGACCTACTAGAATCTATTTAGTTGAAGATAAATGTTTTTGTTCATGAGGAGGCCTTTTCTGGTTCGAATGATTTCGGATGGGACATAGAATATACTTCACTGCTTCAAAATAAACACGCAAAAGAAACTATGTTTTTATATTTTTTTCTTTTTATATGAATGCAATCTAACAATGCAACTAATATGAATTCCTAATTAACAAAGGGTTAGAAAAGAAAATAACAAAAAAATTAAAGAAAATAACGTGAAAGTAAAATCCTAATGGAAATAAGATATATAAATAACACGTTTGCGAGTTAAGCTTTTAGAGAAATCAATGGGTAACCAATGAAAACAGGTGTAGTGCTTCCTTGATTCCATTCATGCAATCATCGATGGGAAACTTAAATAACCGTATGATGTTTCACTCTTCATCAAATTGCAAGGCCACAAAAAGTGCACTCATACAAGACAAAGAGTTATGCAAGCACAATTTGGTGATTTCTTCTCGAGCTAGATACGTCAGCAAAATTCGTAAAACCATAGGAAACACCAAAATTAAAAGACCACACAACCATAAATAATGCAATAAAATTTTGGCTCAATCAAAATTACATGAACATACATTCACAAAAAATATGACACATTTAGGCAACAATCACTAAACTCCAAATGCGAACACCACAAGCATAATATTATTGCAAAATAACGGTGGCCCCGATTACATATTACAATCCTATATTTATAAGAAATCATCTCCTCAATTTGTGTTGAGAGTGAGAGATATCTTCATGAAATAATATGATTTTAATTTAATAAAAAAAAATAATTATGTACAAACTAACAATCTAACTAGTGCATAGTAGGACTCCATCCATTTTTATATTTATTAATTGGATGCATGAGCCTTTACATGTCATAGAACAAAAAAAAAATGAAAGAAGAAGAAAAAAAAGACTTTAGTCAAAGTAGAAGTGTCTGAAACTATCAAAAAAAGAAGTTCCTCCTTCACTGGGCATCTATTGGAGCTAAATTGCTATTAGAATGCATTTCCAATGCATGTAAAGCTCTAATTTTGGAACTAGCAGTTTACTGTCGGTGCATCTCTGGGAAAGCACACCTCAGAAGAAGTGTACCAGCACACCCATGCACCTCTGACTTCTCCAAAAAAAACTTCCAACACTTTGTGACAAAAAGTGCACCAGCGCACTGGGTGTAGCAGCGCATTAGTGCACCTTAGAGGTCCAAAATTGCAAAATTTTACTAAGTGTCCAAATTGAAATTTTGGCTTCTAGGTTTTGTTTCCCTTCATACCAGAGTTATGTTTGGATGCTTTGCATTGAATCTCTTGATAATCTCAATGATTTTTTCCACATCCGATAAATCTAAGGCATCATACTTATCTTTGACCTTTTGTCTATAGTTGTCTACTTCATTATGGATCTCAGCAAAATCTCCGCATTTGGTATCCAACTCTAGCAAGGCTTCTTCTATCTAGAACACCTACCTGATATCTTCATCATTAGAAACTTCATAAAAAATCTTCCTAAACCTCTGCACTACTACCTCAACTGGTATTAACTTCTCCCATGCATCATCTTAAAAAATATGGAGACATGCATCACTATAATGTTTCTTTGCTTGCAAAATCTGCTCCAGGGCTTGGTCCTTGAGCCGATGGATCTCTGAATGTAATGCTTCCATTACTTTATTACTATTTTCTATTCTTTCAATCCAATCATCAATTAAATATAACTCCTCTACTATGTATACATCTAGAAGCATTCTATACCTCTGCCCCTTTATGGCCTATAGTACTTGCAAATCTTTTTCCCATGCATGTACCTCATCCATAATACTAAAATCTTGCTTCAAAATTGCTACCATTTTATCTACACTTTCCTGCATAGCTTGAAGTAGCTTTAGATTTCCTTGGATGATAAGCATGCCCTTTTCCTCAAAATTTTCCCACCATTGTTGAAAAGCATTTGAAAATGGGTCCAACTGTACTCCTCCCCTATCTCTTGTCTCTAATGTAGTGTTCAAAGTCTTCCCAGGGTGTTCGGGATCCAAGGGACCAACAACTTTGGCTAAATATCCTTTTAGGATTTCATTTTGCTTATGAAGTGTCATTAGTTCTATCCCTTCTTGTTCCAAACTCCTAATCACCTCCTTCATCCCCATTGTGAACATAAACTTGGCTATATCCAATGTGGGATTTCCAAGCATAATCTCTTTGATTTGATAATCTTGTGGAGTCAAATCTTCTACATCAGCATCAGGAGGAGGAATAGCCACTTGTGCAAATAAATCTTTATTTCAATCACTGTTGATGAATGTTAATGCTCTGGCCTCTTTTGATGGGGACTCGGGCTTCCTTAGAACCTCAATCAACTCAATCATGTCCTCTTCATCGACATTGAATTGTTTCTTTTTACTTCTTATCATTTATTTTCACAACCACCTTAGAACCCATTCCATCCAAGGCTTGCCTCTCGAGGATGATGGAGTTTGCTCTGCTACCCCTCTTCCCTTATCACTCCTTTATGGGATCTTTTCCCTCTGTGAAGGTTCTTCCTCTTTAGTTTCTATTTCAATGGAGCCCACAATTCCTACTTTAGTGTCTTGGGGAGCTTGTTGAGGATATTGAACCATTTGCTCTTCCTTAGACACTTCATCAGTTGATATTTGTTGTGATTCTTCCTCCTGTTCCTTTTGAATTTGTTCTTCTTCAATACTTGGAGGCAGAGGAGTAGTAGAGCCTTTATCAATAACTAAAACTTGCAATGGGGATGGAATTATCTTAAGACCTTGTGACTCTAATGGCATTTGAGTCCAGTCTTCCTTTTGGGGCTCATTTGTCGGTGTATCCCTGATCTTGTCCCCAATAAATTCCATCCCCATAGGCATAAAATCAAAATCTATCATTTTAAATATGTTAGTACCCTCCACATCTTGCTCATCAATCCATTGTTGTATTTCATCCTCTGATGTAGTTGTTTGCAGAGGTTCTTTTGGGATTAATGGCGGCGTAATAGTAGAACTTCTTCTTTCTTGCTCCGTGGCTCTTGCTAGCTGAGTTCTCCTATTCAAAGGTAGATTTTCCTCATCATCTTCCTCTTCCTCTTCTTCATGAATAGGTTTTGGAATAGATGGGAAATAAACTGCCATCCTGATCACCCTTTTCCTTTTCTTTACTGGAGTCTTGATCTTTCTTCCTTTCTTGAGAGCAAAAGGGGATGTTTGTTCTATTTACTAAGGCAGAGAGACCTCCTAAATCTCAAAATTTGTCCCCATTTGGCTTGGTGCAGCAGCTGGTGGAAGTTGCAAGTCAATTTGAACTTGTGGAGCCTTAGTATCCTCTGGCCATTGTACATTTACTTCTCATGGTTGTTGAGGTTCTAGGATTTCGCCCTCTTCTGGTTTAGCTCTCTGAGGGGAATTTATTTTCCTCTTCCCTTGGCTTCCACTCTTCTAAGCTCTATAATAACCTACCAGCCTATCAAGTTGATGCATAGTTTCAGGCCTTATTGGAGATTGAGCTACAAAGGTAGGAATGATGACTTTCTTCCCTCTACCTTTAGCTGGGCAGGTTTGTGCATGGAAGATTACTATTTTAGGTATTTGATCAAGATCAAATGGCTTCTTAATCCAATCCTGCATCATTTTAGTGACGTGCCTAGCTTGATGGTTGATATATGAGTTTTCTTCCCTGTCAACCTCAACACTCATAATAGGCTTGTCACCAATTCTATCCCTATTAAATAGGGGATCCAACAACTTATCAGAATCTTGCTACCACATCTTCACGGGAATTGTCATTTTCAGGGCCTTCTCTACCAAGTACAAAGTCATCCTACAATAGTCCCTTATTTAGACGTCACAATCATTTGTAGCATTCATCCAATGGTCTTCAATGGCCTCATTATTTGTGAATTATTTACCTACCAGATATTTTACTCTCCTGATATTATCAAAACATGGCCGTGGAGAATTGTATTCTTCCAAGGGATATTGGTCCCATTCACACTAAAAAAGAATGAATATCTTGCTTCTGTTTCACTTGAAAAAATCCTATGGTCAAAGGCCATGTACAAAAATGTTTGTGTTGTTTTTTGACCCTGTCATATGTAGACTCAATTTGTTGAGCAATATCCAAGAGGATGAGTCTATCACAAGGGTACCTTTGAAGCTTCTTTAGGTTGACAGTGGTGCCAACTACCCTTAGATATATAAATATTTTGAACTAAATGTAATATGCTTCGAGTATCGTTATCTGTGCCACTACATCCTTTGATAACCTCTTTAAATAATCTCCTTCTATGAATCAGATGATAGCAAATATGAATGAATCATTCACGATTCTATATTCTTTACTTTGCTTTGAGAGCTTCTTCCTTACCAACTAAGGATACACAATGTAAGGCCATGCATTTAGATACTACATGCTACCCTTCTTGTATAGTCCTGGATAGTTTGTTGCCATTGCAGCTAAAAAGTACACCAAATATGAAGTCATATAAAACTTCCTTTTTATTCTTTGTCACTACTAGCTACTCACACAAATTTTTGCATAGAGTAGAGGCCCAATCCATCAGCATTGTTGCCTTCTTAATTGTTTCAATGAAATGCACCATAAAAATGTTTAAATGCCTGGCTGCAGGTAAACCCATAACTCTACTTAATAGGATAATTGAATATCCAATGCCTTCAATCATATAACCCCTAGTCATGCCAACCTTTGTAGTCTTCTTACCTAAAGGAGTCTTCTCGATAAGGTACAAAGACTGAATGATTTGTGATGCCTCCTCAATGTGTTCCCGATACCACCTTTCTGCCTATTCATAGGTGAGTCTAATAAACTAGTCTATCTGTGGGAAGTGGAATACCTTCTCGATATTCTTGGGGTGCAAATCTAGGAAAATTTCTCCAGTTATACTCTTCACCATGCTTTCCTCTTGGACCAAGTGTTTTGTAAGTGTCATCATGAGCTCTAAAGATTGCATCGATACCAAGTGTGAAGCTGCATTGACTAGTCTAGATTGAATAAGTGCATAAACCATTTGTGATATCTTGGTGAGCTTGTTTCAAATCTTAAGAAACTCTCCCAAATTAGTGTGTCCCAATTCTATATCCTTAATTTTTGAGTAGTCATCTCAAAATCTTGATTTTGATGGAACTCCTTGGAACTTGAAGACCGCTGGTTTTAGTGCCATTTTCTTTCCCATGGATGCTAAAGAGGATGCCATTATATCTGGACAAAAGAACACCAATTAGTCCCTAGCATTGATACAAACAAAATTTACAAAGTGACATTGTTTGAAAACACAAAAACACTTTTTTTAACCTCTTAAAAAAAGTTAAGTGCACTAGGTGCATTAGGGGGGTGCGCCTAATGCGCTAAGAAAATATTTATTCTATTTTCCCTTTTAAAAAATCCTAGGTGTGCACTAGCCCACTGAGTTAGATGTGCTAGTGTGCACATAAATTTTGAAGTATTAAAATTTTATGCTCTTTTGTTGTGTTTTTTGAAGTTAGGTGTGCACTAGCGCACCATGTTAGGTGCACTAGTGGGCACCTAATTCTTTTGAGTTCTTTTGTGTTTTATTTGTTTTATTTTTTCTTTATGTTTGTTTTAACCATCTGGGTGCACATTAGCGCACCGAGACATGTGTGCTAGTGCGTAATGAGACCTTTAAGGTTTTTAGGGTTTATTTTAAAGGTTTTTTATTGATTTTTCAGAAAGCTATTGACCCACTGATTGTAATGCCCTGCCCAGAGGTCATTGGAACAAGGATGAAAAACAAGCAAGACTTTTTTTTAAAACCAAGTGTAAGTGCACATGATAACAACCTACATAGATCATAAAGATCACAACGAAAGATTGACAATCAACCAACTCCAATGGATCTCCAAATGCCACTACTAACCAAAATATCAACAAGATAACAAACAAGGTCAACCAAGTTGACTCCTGAAAATTGGCTAAGTCTAAAATCCTAAAGCCTTGAAATTTGGCTAAGTTTGGATTTCTAAAGACCTAAAATTTCCTAAAATCTTTATCTTAGCTCGTAGAGGTCTTGAACCTATCTTAAATGAATTGTCGCATATACTAAAATATATCTTAAGTATAAGAAAGTATAAGAAATAAGTATAAGAAATATATATTTTAAGTATAAGTATACGTCAACTTATACTTAAATGATATATTTTAAACCCCAAGACACTAACTACTAAAAAAAAACTCAAAATAAATCAAAATGCAACACCATAGGGTTGAAGAACACCGAAGAGGGTATCCAAATCAACTCTCAAAAAGTTTAGACTAGACCAAAAGTGCCTACTACCCACCCGCACAAGTTTTTGGAAAAACTAGGTGAATCTTTAATATAGCACAGAAAAGTATCCCACGACATTTCTAAAGAAGAAGGGCGACACTTTCAGGGATTGGGCGATACTTCTCCTAAAGGTGTGCGACACTTTTAGACTATTGTACAAAATTTCTTACAAGGAGGTGCAATACTTTCCAGTATCGCAATATATTTCTCCAAGAGGCATGTGATAGAATCAAGGGATGCATGATACAATTTCAATAGGCATGTGATACATTTTTTTGTCGCACCGTGCTGATAAAAGGTTGCCCAAAGAACTAAAGAAAAACTCTAAAGGACAAACAATAGACTAAAATTGAGTTTAGAAACTCCACATCGGGGAGTACCGGATCCACATCTCGAGGCAAGAACCCTCGAATAGAATAAGGAAATTCGGAAAGAACAACATCTAACCATCTAACAGAAAGAGTAAAAGTGCAGAAGTAAACATCGCAATGAACTAAAGTAACATCACAATAACTGAAATAATATCACAATATACAAAATAACCAAGTAAGTACACAATTCCTCCCAACCATCAATGGCATCATAAGACCATCGTGGGCCCTAGCCATCCTCCCACACGTAACATCCCAAGCCACTGATCAAATTTTTGGTATTGTCATAATAGGAATGTCACTACTAAACATGCTAAAAAACAAAAAACAAAAGAAAATCTAACATGCTAGTAGTACAACAGAAGATAAATCTGCGAGAAGATAACATCACCTATCACATGCTAAACATCATAATAAGGAATGTGTCAAGCTAAGATCATCTAAACATGATAAACAACATCCCAATGAAAGCAAATCACAAGAAGCATACTCTGTAAACCGAAGTACCAAGTGAACACATCCAACAACGGTCGCACTAGGATATAAGACTATCTCTATACACCGATCCCTAGCAGTGCTGTAGGTAGCTACGCCTCCCAACCACATGGCACCCATAGGTCTACACCCACCATGCTGATGGAGATAATGATCCAACCACAAACATATGCAAAACAACATCCATGGCTAACATACACACCAAGCAGTATGATGATTGAATCCAAGACAAGGACAATGCATAACTATAGGTCCTGGTCAAACATCTCGATAGGCTACTATGTAGGGGCTGACATCATGGAGAGTCGCTTGGCATGTACAAGCCCAAGCTCAGATCGTGTTTCCTCAAACTTAAACGGGTGCTCACACATTGTGTCCTCGAACTTAATCAGGTGCTCACACATTTTATTATCTTCAGTTATATTTCAACCCAGTATTTTCTTTAGTTATAACTTATATAAAACTTCTTCTACCAACCCATGGCATCATGACTACTAGGTTGCAAGATAGAAGCCCCCTCCATATGCTACCCTACCCTACCCATGCTCATCCAATGATGAGTGCTCATAGACATGCGAATTCCCAAACCAACCCCAATGATCATAATTTCAAAAATACCATGGAAGATTGGGACTCGCAAGTCATTCAAAAATGTACGCACATGTACTCGTGTTTGGCACACCACCATCATGAAGATCGTAACAAAGGACTAGATGAGAATCCAAATAGAAAGTCAATTAATCAAAAACAAAAATCAAGATGACAGATGCTACACACATCCCAATGAAATATAAGGTGCAAAAGTGGTTTGACAGATATCCAAATGGATCATCCAAGTCCACGACCCACATTGTGCCAAGAAAACCCAAGAGAATAGGGCGACATGCAAAATGAGGTAAAGACCCCAAATTTTGGAAAAATTCTAAAATTAAAACCCATTTGGCCTTTGGGTGCAAAAGCCTTGAAAATCCAAAAATAAATGAAATTGGGCACCGTATGCAAAAACGGCTAGCATAACGGCTCAAAAACCCAAACCCCCATTTCAAAAATAGGAAAAATGTTCATACTCGACCAACCAGGCAAAACTAGCAAACAGAAATGAAGCGAAACACTAGTTCTTTGCCTCCTATCAAATTGCTGCAAGAATTAGAAGTTGAAACAGAGTGAAAATAATAAAACAAGAAAGCCCTACCTGACAGCAAAAGGGGCAAAAATAGTAACTTGCACAATAAAATAAATTAGCCACCAAATCTACTAAAAATGATGGCAAAGCATAAACTCCTTGAGCCGAATCTAACGAGACCAACCTCGCACAAATCCCATGCTCACAACTCCCAAAATGAACAAAACAAGAATCCTTTAGAAGAGGATTTCCAAATTTTCTCTCCAAATTCTATTTCCAAAATGTGAGAAGTGCATAATTAATTCACTTTTCCAATACTTATTCACTTTTTGAGTGAATAGTCGATTCTAGAAATCAGCCAGTTGGAGGAGCTAAACTGTGAATCGATCCAAACAAAAATAAGTTATTATCTGTAATGGAAATTCACCTAAGACAAAGCTACCATAAATAAATTTGGAAAGATTTAAAACTCAAAAACCTAAAATCACAGAAAATCACTTAACACTTTTGTGACAAATGCGAACTTCTAAATGCATAGACACACTCACTGGTCTAATCACATAATGCAGATGAGTTTGAATTTACAAATCACCAAAAGGTTTTAGTTAAAAATAAATAAATAAGGATATGTCAACCATACAGGGATGGCATTGGTAAAATATGAATAGTTGAATAACTATCTCCATGTACAATTGCTAGGGGTACAATTCCTACACACTAAAACTGACGATCAAGTGCAATTGCATATAATATCATAGCCAAAGCAATATGTATTATTAAAATATCTATTTAATCCATTTACATCACTCACATTCACAGAAAGCGTAAAAATACAAGAATGAAGTAAATCACCATAACATAAAAATCCATCACATGACATGATCAACAAATATGTCTAAATAAACCATATAACAAGATATCATCGCAGATCTACTGTCATCTCAAAATTGCATCAGCATGCAAAATGATAAACTGAATAGCATAGTAGCATAGCATTCATGGAATTGAATCAAAGTATAACATTTGACCCTCAGGTCATCACAAGGTACAAAATAAGAGTATCAAGTATCTCTTGAATCAAAATAGATAAGGTATAGATTACAAACACGAGAGGCACTACATTCTCCCCCACTAGGATAGGTTTAGTCCTGGAAGCCAACAAAAAGGTAGGGGTACAATCCCCTCAATTGTGAAGCATCCTCCCAAGTCGCAGAGGTCTCATCTTTTAGGTCCCATTGGACCCTTACCTACTCTATCTCCCGATCTCATAAGATTAGCCTCTGCTACTATAGGATATGAATGGGCTCCAAAGTAAGCTACTCATCGACTACCTACAAAGCATCCCAATCAAGAACATGGGTCACATCTAGAATATATTGTCACAAAATAGAAACATGAAAAATATCATGAATGCGTGACAGGCTAGGTGGCAATGCTAGTCGATAAGCATCAAGAAAAATCCTCTCAAGGATCTCAAAAGGTCCAACAAAATATGGCACCAACTTAGAGCCTTTCCCATAATGGATGGGGCTCTTCCTCAAACACACTCTCAAAAACACCCTGTCACCAACAGAAAAGTGACGATCTAGCCTATGGGCATCTGCATACTTCTTCTGCCTGTCCTATGCAGTAACCAAATGCTCCCTAATGCAAACAACCTACTGCTCCATATCTTGAAGCATCTCTAGACCCAAAAGAACTCAGTCCTCTAAATGATCCCAACTCAAAGGGGTACGACATGGTCTATCGTACAAGGCTTGAAAAGGTGACATGCCAATAGAACTATGATACTTGTTTTTGTATACAAATTCAACAAGGTACAAATAGTCCTCCCACTTCACCTGCCTATCCATAACATACATACGAAGCATATCCTCTAGAACTTGATTTACTCTCTCAGTCTGACCATCGGTCTCTTGATGATAAGTTGAACTAAAATTGAGCTGCGCGCCCAAAGCATAAGTAAACACTGGATCTCTATCCAAAATGATTCCGACAAGGAATCCCATGCAAACAAACAATATCTAGCAAGAAAACATGTGCTATCAACAAAGCTGTGTAGGATGCTCTTATGGGTGAAAAATGTGCTACCTTGGACAACTTGTCCACTGTCACCATGATACAATCATGTCTTCACAATGACATAGGTAACCCTGTGATAAAATCAATACATATCATATCCCACTTCCACTTTGGAATGGTATGTGGCTGAAAGAGACCCGCCAGATGCTGATGCTCTACCTTCACTCTTTGGCACTCAAGGTATCTAGCAACAAAATCAACAACATCACGCCTCATCCCTACCCAAAAGTATAACTATTTGATATCAACATGCATCTTCTTAACACCAGGATGTGCAAAATATGTTGTACAATGTGCCTCCAACAAAACCAAGGTACGAAGATCACCCAACATGGGTACATAGATACGCCCCATGTGATGTAGTAGTCCATTGGACTCAAGCATATAACCTAAAAACCTCCCCTCAAGGGTACATCCAAACTCGATCTCTACCCTCACCTCCTAATACTAGGTGTCACTAGGCAAAGTCTCCAAAATATGGCCTCGCAAATCCACTCCCAATGACAACATTGATACCTCATGTCACCTTTTGCTCAAAGCATCTGTGATGAAATTCTTCTTCCCTTTGATGTAATGAACATCAAAGTCATACTCACACAAGAACTCCATGCAACGATGCTATCATGCATTCAAGTTTGGCTGAGTAAAGATATACTGCAAGATCCTATGATCGCTATGCAACTCAGACCTGTGTCTAAAAAGAAAATGCCTCCAATGGACAAGGGCATGCACTACAATCGCGAGTTCCAAATCATGAGTGGGGTAGTTAAGCTCATGGTTGTTGAGTTTTCTAGACTCAAAAGCAATCACTCAACCATCCTGCATTAACACCACACCCACACCTTCCAACAAAGCATCTGTGGAAACCATGAAATCACCTACAAGATTAGGCACTATAAGGACTGGTGCATTGGTAAAAAACTCCTTAAGAGCATTAAATGGTGCCTCACATTGGTTTGACCATACAAACTTCTTCCCTTTCCTCTGAAGAGAAGTGATGGGATGGGCTACTCGTGAGAAATTCTTCATGAAGCAATGATAGCAACCTGCCAATCCCATGAAACTACAAACCTTTGAGACATTAGTGGATGCTGGCCAATCCATGATAGCATGAATCTTCTTTGGATCCACTACAATCCTATCACCAGTGATGATATGACCCAATACTTCACCTTAGACTAGAAGAACCCACATTTACTTAGGTTACCATACAACTAATGGTCTCTCAAGCACTGCAATACCTGATGTAAGTGGACTTCATGCTCCTCCACAATCTTCAAATATATCAATATGTCATCCAAGAATATAATGACACATTGATCGAGGTATTTGTAGAATACACCATTCATCAAACTCTTAAACACTGATGGTGCATTGGTTAACTCAAAAGGTACAACCGTGAACTCATAATGCCCATACAGTGTATAAAAAGTTGTTCGATGAATATCAACCTCTTGGATACGAAGCTGATGGTATCCTAACTTTAGATCAATCTTCAAGAACACTCATGCTCCCTTCATCTAATCGAACAAGTCATCTATCCTCAGCAAAGGATAACGATTCTTCACCATCACCTTATTCAACAGCTGGTAATCGATGCACAAACGCAGTGAACCATCCTTCTTCTTCACAAAGATGATTGGTGCACCCCACAGGGATACATTAGGATGAATATGGCCCTTGGCCAACAATTCCTCCAACTACAATTTGAGCTTACTCAACTCCTGAGTTGTCATGCGATAAAGAGCTCATGAAATCAGCTCTGCTCCTGGTACAAGATCAATCCAAAAATCAATGTCACGCTATGGTGGCATACTTGGAATCTCATCAAGAAACACATCTACATACTCATGAAGAAGTGGGAGATCATCAAGTGTCACCGTATGACTCTTGACTTCCTCAAGATCACTGAGAGACACAAGAAATAATTGGCAACCGTTTCGCACACTCTGCTTTAGCTGATTAGCCGAGATCATACGAAGTGAGACTGGTCTTTGAACTCCAAAAAGTTCCACCCACCCACCTATGTCATCAACACACTGTACCACCTTACGATGGCAATCAATATTCACTTGATGAGCAGCTAGCCAATCCATGCCCAACACAATGTCATACAATCCCAAAGGTAGAATGTGTAGATCCATTGTGGTGGTGAAGGTTCCAAAATTCAAACAACAACTCCTAACCAATGAGTCAACAACCACCTTAGAACCTATGGCTAACTCAACCTACCACCTATCGACTTGACGTATTGCCACTAGCCCACATCATTGAACAAGAGATGGTGATATGAAAGAATCAGAAGCACTAGAGTCAAATAAAACTGAAGGAGAAATACCATGTAACGTACCTATAGCCTCAACTACTATACCTTGATGCTCAACTTGACAGTTGTCAACTGTTGCAAGGACTCTATGATTCCTTCCTGCATCTCCTACAGTAGGCTTAGATCTTGCTGCACCCTAAACAATCATACGATTTATGGCCAGGTTGGCAACAAGAAAAATAATTTCCTCCAAAGTTGGCACCTATTCCATGGCCACCCTAAGTAGCACTAGGGTAAGGTGCACTACCCCTGCTAGAATTCTGCTGACTACTCTAAGGAGGACGATCCTACTAAGATTTCTGTCCTTAGTTCTAGTTATCTCCTTTATTTCCTGATGTACCAAAAGATTGTCCCTTCTTTCTCCAAAACTTCTTCTTACTCTTACCATGATAACTACCTTGAGAGGGTTCTGACGGGGATTGGCCCTTCCCCAAGGACTGAATGAACTGAGCATCTTGTCTGGAATTTTGAGCACCTTGGTTTTAAGAACCAAATTTACCACTATATCCCCTAGCCACATTGCTCTCAATGATCCTTGCCTTCTCAACAACAAGAGCAAGTGTCCTTGGTTGATGAGCATGGACATCACCAATGATGGAGTCTCTGAGGCCTCTAACAAAATGTTGGGTGATGAGTGCATCAACATGCCTATAGCTCGAATACTATTTTAGACCAAGGAACTTCTTCTCATATTGATCAACTGTCATAAAGCCCTATTTAAGCTCATGGAATTCATCAATGTGAGCTTCTCAATATTGCGGTGATAGAAACTTCTCTCTGAACCTTTCCTCAAAGATCTCCCAAGTGAGATCTGAGACATTGATACCAAGCCTCTCACTCTCTTCACCCCACTAGATGGAACCATGTTCCCTCAACTATGTGATTTCACAACGGGCCTTTATGTTGTTCCCATAAGGTAATAATGAGAAACAATGCCCCATATCAAGTAACCAAGTCTCAGCCTTGAGTCATGTTCCTTGGCCATCAAACTCTAGTGGTTTGGACCTCTGAAGTTCCCACATCATCTCAATCTATGTAAGATTGAAATCATCTTGGCCATGGACCCTCCATCAGTGCCTTCTTTCATTGAGTGGTGAATGAGAATGTTTACACTCATGCTCATGTTCCTCCGCTCTATGCTCTAAATGATGGGACTCTCCATGATGAGATCCCTCTTCCTACTCTTGATCATGCTGGCACTCCTCAACATGAGGGCCCATTTGAGTAATAATTTCCTGGAGCACTAGCATTAATTCCCCCAAGAGATTCTAATTAGAATTGTTATCTTGCTCTCCCTCCCCTTCCTTCCATTCCTGTTCATGGTGTTTGTCCTCTTAAACAACCCATTGGTTACCACCTCGACCAGACCTACATGTAGGAGGCTTCCCTATGGAAGCAACAAGGCAACATCAGACCTAAGGATCATAAGCATAAGAGTTAGAACATGAACCCAAGAGACAACAAAATAATAACATAAAATAACAGTACACAATGGAAAACAAAACCATAGTGGAAGCATAACACAAAGATCCCAATGTTGCAACATGGGCTCTAATACCAGCTATAATGCCCTGCCTAGAGATCCTTGGAACAAGGATGAAAAATAAGCAAGATTTTTTATTATTTTAAAGCCAAGTGTAAGTGCACATGATAACAACCTACATAGATCATAAAGATCGCAATAGAAGACTGACAATCAACCAACTCCAACGGATCTCCAAATGCCACTACTAACCAAAACATCAACAAGATAACAAATGAGGTCAACCAAGCTGATAGACAAAAGCTAACTCCTAAAAATTGGCTAAGTTTGAAATCCTGAAGCCCTAAAATTTGGCTAAGTCTAGATTTTTGAAGCCCTAAAATTTCCTAGAATCTTTATCTTAGCTCATAGAGGTCTGGAACCTATCTCAAATGAATCATCCTATATATTAAAATATATCTTAAGTATAAGAAATTTATACTTAAATGATATATTTTAAACCCCAAGACACTGACTACTAAAACACACTCAACAGAAATCAAAATACAACATCATAGGGTTGAAGAACACTGAAGAGGGTATCCAAATCAACTCTCAAAAAGTTTGCAGTAGAGCAAAAAGTGCCCGCTTCTTGCCTGCACAGGTTTTTACAAAAACTAGGTGATACTTAAATACAACATAGAAAAGTATCACGCGACATTTCTAAAGAAGGAGGGTGACACTTTCAAGGACTGGGCAATACTTCTCCCAAAGGTGTGCGACACTTTTAGAGTGTCGTACGACATTTCTTACAAGGAGGTGCGATACTTTCTAGTATCATGTGATATTTCTCCAAGGGGCATGTGATAGAATCAGGGGACACACGATATAGTTTCAATGGGTGTGTGATACATTTTTGTGTTGCACCATGCTGATAAAAGGTCACCCAGAGAACTAAAGAAAAATTCTAAGGGACAAACAATAGACTAAAATTGAGTTGAAAAAATCCACACTGGGGAGTGCTGAATCCACATCTCGAGGAAAGAACCCTCGAATCAAATAAGGAAATTTAGAAAGAACAACATCTAACCGTCTAACAAAAAGAGTAAAAGTGCAGAAGTAAACATCATAATGAACTAAAGAAACATCGCAATAACTGAAATAACATCGCAATATACAAAATAACCAAGTAAGTACATGATTCCTCCCAACCGTCAATGACATCATAAGACCATCATGGGCCCTATCCATCCCCTCAAATGTAACATCCCAAGTCACTGATCAAATTGTCGGTATTGTCGTAATAGGGACGTCACTACTAAACATGCTAAAAAACAAAAGCATAAGGAAATCTAACATGCTAGTAGTACAACAAAAGATAAACCTGCAAGAAGATAACATCACCTATCACATGCTAAACATCATAATAAGGAATGTGTCAAGCTAAGATCATCTAAACATGATAAACAAAATCCCAATGAAAGTATAAATCACAAGAAGCATACTTCGTAAACCGAAGTACCAAGTGAACACATCCAACAATAGTCACACTAGGATATAAGACTATCTCTGTACATCAATCCCTAGTAGTCGTGTAGGTAGCTATGCCTTCCAACCATGTGGCACCTATAGGTCCACACGTGTCCTGTTGATGGAGATAATGATCCAACCACAAACACATGCAAAACAACATCCATGGCTAACACACATGCCAAGTAGTATGATGACTGAATCCAAGACAAGGACAATGCACAACTATAGGTCTTGGTTAGACATCTCAGTTGGCTACTATGTAGGGACTAACATCATAGAGAGTCACTTGGCATGTACAAGCCCAAGCTTGGATCATGTGTCCTCAAACTTAAATGGGTGCTCACACATTGTGTCCTTGAACTTAATCGGGTGCTCACACATTTTATTATCTTAAGTTTTATTTCCACCTAATATTTTCTTTAGTTATAACTTATATAAAACTTCTTTTGCCAACCCATGGTGTCATGACCGCTAGGCCGCAAGATAGAAGACCCCTCCATATGCTACCCTACCCTACCCATGCTCATCCAATGATGAGTGCTAGTAGGCATGCAAATTCTCAAACCAACCCCAATGATCATAATTCCAAAAATATTATGGAAGATTAGGACTCACAAGTCATCGACAAAGTATGCGCATGTACTCGTGTGTGGCGCACCACCATCATGAAGATCATAACAAAGGACTATATGAGAATCCAAACAGAAAGTCAATCAACCAAAAACAAAAATCAAGATGACAGATGCTACACACATGCCAATGAAACATATGGTGCAAAAGTGGTCTGACAGATATCCAAATGGATCATCCAAGTCCACGACCCACATTGTGCCAAAAAAACCCAAGAAAACAAGGTAGCATGCAAAACAAGGTAAAAACCCCAAATTTTGGAAAATTTTTGAAATTAAAACCCATTTGGCCTTTGGGTACAAAAACTTCGAATATCTAAAAATAAGTGAAATCAGGCACCGTATGCAAAAATGGCTAGCATAAAGTCTCAAAAACCCAAACCCCCATTTCAAAAATAGGGAAAATGTTCATACCCAACCAACCGGGTAAAACTAAAAAATAGAAATGGAGGGGAACACTAGTTCCTAGCCTCCTAACAAATTGCTATAAGAATCAGAAGCTGAAATGGAGTGAAAACAATAAAACAAGAAAGCCTTACCTAATAGCAAAAGCAACATAAATAGTAACTCGCATAATAAAATAAATCACCTACCAAATCTGCTGAAAATGATGGCAAAGCATAAACTCCCCAAGCCGAATCCAATGAGACCAACCTTGTGCAGATCCCAAGCTCACAGCTCCCAAAACGAACAAAACAAGAATCCTTTAGAAGAGGATTTCCAAATTTTCTCTCCAGATTCTATTTCCAAAATGTGAGAAGTGCATAATTAATTCACTTTTCCAATACTTATTCACTTTTTGAGTGAATAGTCGATTCTAGAAATTAGCTAGTTGGAGTAGCTAAACTCTGAATCGATCCAAACAAAAATAGGTTATTATCTATAATAGAAATTCACCTAAGGAAAAGCTACCAAAAATTAAATCCGAAAAGATTTAAAACCCAAAAACCCAAAATCATAGAAAATCACTTAACACTTTCGTGACAAATGCAAACTTCTAAATGCACAGAAACACTCACTAGTCTAATCACATAATGCAGATGAGTTCAGATTTACTAATCACCGAAGGGTTTTAGTTTAAAACAACTAAATAAGGATACATCAACCATATAGGTATGACATTGGTAAAATATGAACAACTGAATCACTATCTCCATGTGCCACTACTAGGGGTACAATTCTTGCACACTAAAACTCATGATCAAGTGAAATTGCATATAATATCATAGCCGAAGCAACATGTATTAAAATATCTATTTAATCCATTTACATCACTCACATTTGTAGAAAGCGTAAAAATACAAGAATGAAGTAAATCACCATAGCATAAAAATCCATCACATAACATAATCAACAAATATGTCTGAATAAACCATATAATGAGATATCATCATAGATCTACTGTCATCTCAAAATAGCATCAACTTGTAAAATGATAAACTGAATAGCATAGTAGCATAGCATCGATGGAAGTGAATCAAAGTATAACATCTGACCCTCGGATCATCACAAGGTACAAAATAAGAGTGTCAAGTATCTCTTGAATTAAAATTCATAAGGTACAGACTAAAAACATGAGAGGCACTAAACTGATGGTGTAGATCAGCGCACCATCTTGTACTTCGAGGGGGTTCGGTGAAATGGAGGAAGTGAGAGGTCACACCTCGTTGGTGCGGGAGCTACGACAAAGAACTCTGAAGATGGAGATAGGTGCAGTGTGGCGACAGGCTTCAATGGAATGTGAAGTGAGGAAGGAAAGACTCCCCTCATTTAAATAAATTTTTAGGGTTAGGATATCTTTGCATGTGTGCCACTTCGCCTAAAAACATTTTTTCAAATTTTTAGCATAGTAGCACACCTTATGTGGTGCACTTAGTGCACCAAAGTTCTTGAGACTTAGCCCTTTTCATTGAATTTTTGATTGATTTTGATCTTTGATCTTTTTAGCAGGACTCGAACATGAACAAAGGGTTCATGGGGGACCTCAAAATAACTATAATCTTGAATTTAGGAGTCCAAAAACCTTCATAAAGTAGGGGGTCCCCATTTTCTACAAGGAAATTTGGCGTGTGTTTTGAAACCACAACAAATAGCTCCGAAAAAAGGAAGAAATGACAAAGGCATTTCTTCATCAGCAAACATTCTTTCAACATGTGTCAAACACCAATCAAACTTTGGATATTCCAAGCATATTTCAAATGACTTCACACTCAAAATTTTAGGATCCAAAATCTCCAAGCTCAGTGTGTGCTCTATGTATTCATTTCCTTTGACATCTTAGGATGTGGTTAATCAAAATCTTTTGACAACTCAAAAACAATCTTCCACCCCTCCTGGCTCACTCATCAAGAATCCTCATGAAGGTTGCTTGTCAATTCTTTGTCTGACCAAATGAGAGAATCAATTCAAGGGATCTTAGCAGGCTGTCACTTTTCTTTTAAATTTTTGACAAATTTTTGAATGATCGCTCCATGTAGTTCATAATGTTTCCATTTAATTCTTGAATGAAGTAATGTTTTAATACCAGATAGCTCATTTTGTATCTATTTATTAGATTACCTCCTTTTATATCTTTTAGAATCCTTCAGTCTTAACACCATTCTTTCTTTTTTACTTTCTTTTCTTCTATATCTTGACTATGCTTATATTATGTAGCCAGGACATCAATGTCATTCTTGGATTTGATCTTTTATGAACAACCCTTGCATTCCCCTTTTTAGAACCTTTTAGACACTCTCATGCCTAAATAATGATCCTAGCAATCTCTTCGAGAATATCCTTTTATTTGAACCAATTGGGTTTGGATTGTCCCTTGCTATTTTCAATCTTGGTTTGACAACACCTGAGATGATCGATCTTTAAATTTGAAAGGTGTTGAGAACTTGTTGGTCTGGAATCCTGAACTCAAGATTGAAAGTCCCCCTATTACTACAAATAACATCCATTCCTCAGTTGGTATAACACACACAGTCATCAAATGTTTTGACAAAGAAATACCTCTTGTTGAAATTAGAACCAAAAGAGTAGTTAGTATGATATGTCAAGATAAAATCTCAAGTGCACCTTACCCCCCTAGATTAACACAACTTTGAAAGAAAATACGTGACTGAAAGAAAACACACAACTGAAAGAAAACACATTTGCAAAAAATAAATACACTTGTAGAAATAAACACTCTTGCAAAAATAAAAGCCAACTTGTTTTTTTGTTCTTCTAGGCTTCAAAATAATGTTTTAGAAATTTCCCATTGAATGATAATGGAACTAATTCCCCCTGTAAGGAACTAAGCCTAAAATTGTTTTCTTTGAGAATTTTTGTGATATGATAAGGGCCAATCCACAAGCATTGAAAATTGGTGTGGTTGCCTGGTTTTTCTCTCTTCTTATCCCAGAGCAGAACAAGGTCAAAAATCTTGAAGGATTTTGTTGTGGCCCTCTTGTCAAAACATCTCTTCATGAAAACTTAATGTTTAGCCATGTGATCCTTTGCAGCTATCCATTTCTTATCCATCTTTAAAAGATTCATCAATCTGATTTGTACTTTGTCAACATCTTCAACATACCCACTCATGAATTTCAAAACAGGAATCCTGAGGTTGAGCGAGAATACTGGTTCTTGTCCATAGACAAGAAAATATGGAGAAGTCCCTAAAGCATTCTTGACCCTCACTCAATCCATCCATAGAGCATATTTGAGTTGGGTATGCCAATCTTTAGGATTCTCTTTCAATAACCATCTTATTACTATGATCAAGTTCTTGTTTGTAGATTTGGCTACCCGATTTCCTTGCGGGTAATAATTTGATGAGAACTTGATAATAACTTGACTTTCAAATTCCCACTTAGTTAAGAATACTGATGCAAAAGATGATCCGTTATTGCACACTAAAGAAAATGGCATCCCAAATCTAGTAACAATGTGTTCCTCCAAGAAGTCCTTTACCACCTTAGCAGTACAATTTTTGAGATTTTCTACTTCTATCCATCGCGTACAATAATCAGTGGCTATGAGAATATAAGTGTGTCTAGTTGATGATGGTGGATTGACTGGACCAATGAAATCTAGCCCCCACTTTGCAAAGGGTGAACCTCATACACTAGTTGTAACGACATTACTGGGTGCCTTTCTCTGCTAGCACTAGTTTGACAAATATGACAAGAATGTACATGCTTGAAAGTATCCTTGAATATTGTGGGCCAAAAATAACCTGATCTTAAAATTATATGAGCGGTCTGTTAGGATTAAACTATGAAAAAAAATAACAATTACATGCAAATATAACCAATATAAGAAAATAATAGATCACACAGAAAAGCACACAAGACACCAAGTTTTAATTTGGTTTAGCCAATACCTAGGCTACGTCCACCAAAAAACACGTTTGATATTATTATGATCCAGTGATTATAACCTAATTACAATCTGTAACCCCTTATAGCTAAATACTGCTGCAAGAACCAATTTTGCATCACAACTATGAAACAATCCCTAACCCTAAGCTCTTTTATACAAGTATTTTTACTACTTTAGGGTTATAATTAATAATTACATGTTAGCTCAAAATTCTAATAAAATAGGTTCCCAAAGAATTTATGAAGTATGAACAATACTTTCCTAATTGGTCACCACAATCTAACAATCTCCCACTTGGGGACTGATCAAGCTCCACACTAAACAACAATCTCCCACTTGGAGACTAATCCTGTAGCTATGCTGCTACTCCATGAGGCTCCCATTGGATCAAACTACCCTAGAATCTACTATTCTTTTATTTATGTTCGGTCTAGAAGACCAACCAAAGCTGAAGAGGAGTTCAACTTCTCCCTTGTTACTACCTTTGTCAACATATGTGTTGGATTGTCATTTGTATGTATATTCTTCAGCTTTGATTCTCCATCCTCCAAAACTGATCGAATGAAATGGTACTACAACTATATGTGTTTGGTCTTTGAATCCAAAGCTAAATTCTTTACAAGATGAATGGTACTTTGACTATCTGTAAAAAAATAATTATCCTTCTGAGGGTGTCTCAATTCTTCCTAGAAGAATTGAAGCCATATCATCTCCTTGGCCACCTCTGTAGCAACTACATACTCTGCCTCTATAGTGGATAAAGCATTAACCTTTTGTAACCTAGAAACCTAGCTCATGGCTACCCCACCAACAGTAAAGACATAACCTATAGTGCTCCGCTTGGTATCAATATCCCCTGCCAAATCTAAGTCACCATAGCCTTGTAAATCAGTAGTAGAGCCCCCAAAGTGTAAATACTTATTAGATGTTCCTCTGAAATATCTGAGAATCCATTTGATGGCATTCCAATGCTCAATTCCTGGATGATGCATATATCTACTAACGACTCCCACTACATGTGTAATATCTAGCCTAATACATATCATAGCATACATCATGCTTCCTATAGCTCAAGCATAGGGAACCTTGGACATCTTATCCTCCTCTTCCTGTCTCTTAGGACACATCTCCTTAGTCAACATATCCTTAGTCAACTTCAAATGACCAAGTAAAGGTGTGCTGACAGCTTTAGCATTCTCCATTGAGAAACGTTGCAACACCTTCTCTACATAATTAGCTTGAGATAGCATCAATGTTCTGTTATTCCTATCTCTGCAAATCTTATGATACCAAGGATTTATTTTGCTGCCCCCAAATGCTTCATAAAAAATGCATGTGTTAATTGGTATTTCAGCTCCATAATGTGATCCATGTTAGACCTAGCTACAAGCATATCATCAACATATAAACATAAAATAATGTAGCTGTCATCATCCAACCTCTTAAAATAAGCACAATGATTTGAATGACACCTGCAATATCCATTCTCATGCATAAAATTGTCAAATTTTAGATACAATTATCGAGGTGCATGTTTCAAGCAATATAAACTTCAATTTTCACATTAAGTTATCCTTACCTTTGACCTCAACACCCTATGGCTGAGCCATATATATCTCTTCAATCAAATCACCATGAACGAAGGCTATTTTAACATCAAGCTTCTCTAAATGAAAATGTTCAGTAGCTATAAAACTTAAAACAGTATGGATACAAGTCATCTTAACAACATGAGAAAATATCTCATCAAAATCAATGCCCTTTTTCTGTGCAAATCCTTTCACAACTAACTTGGCTTTAAATATTTTCTTACCTCCTTCCTCTTCTTTCAACCTATAAACCCATTTATTCTATAAAGCTCTTTTACTTGTAGGCAACTTGCATAAATCCCGTGTCTTATTCTTTAGCAAAGAGTCTATTTCGTCTTTCATTGTAGACTCCCACTGAATCTTAGTATCCACCTACGTAGCTTCATCATAACATTTAGGTTCACCAGCATCAATAAGTAAAATTGAATACAAAGAGGGAAAGAATCTTTCTAGAGGTCTAATTTTCCTTGTTGATCATCTAACATTCATCGATGTGTGTTGTATTTGTTGTTGCACATCATGAGGAATGGCTAAAACATTAGCTTGTGGAGTATCATCCAACACTACACAATCATCTTCTTTCTTCTCATGTTGCTACAACATATCTTTTTACAACATTTTCTCATTAAATATGACATCCCTACTTCTTAAAATTTTATGATTTTCAAAATTTCAAGGCCTATAACCAAATTCTTTAATGCCATATCCAACAAATACACATTTGTTTGACTTAGCTTCTAGCTTGGTTCTATTTTCAAAATCTATGTGAGCAAATGCTTCACAACCAAAGGTTTTGAAAAAAGAATAACTCACCTTCTTACCAGTCCATGCTTCCTCTGGAATACGATAGCCCAAAGGAGTAGAGGGACCTCTATTAATCAAATATACAACAGTATTGATAGTCTCTACCCACATGTGTAAGGGCAACCCAACATGCAACCTCATGCTCCTTGCGCACTCCATTATAGTCATTTTCATCCATTCAACCACTCCATTTTCCTGTGGAGTCCTTGGAATAGTTTTCTATCTATGAATACCATTAGTGGAGCAATAATCTTCAAATTCATGACTGCAATACTCACCACCATTATCAGATTTGAGACATTTTAATTTCTTACCAGTCTCATTTTCAACTAAGCATTTCCAGTTCTTAAAAGTTTGAAATACATCAAATTTTTGTCTAAGGAAATAAACCCATACTTTTCTAGTTGTGTCATCAATAAATGTAACACAATAATGAGAGCCACTAAGGGAAGATACCTGAGCCAGTCCCCATACATATGTATGCACAAGCTCTAATTTTTCCTTTTTGTTTTCCTTCCCAGCCTTTACAAAACTCACTCTTTTTTTTTTCCATATACACAACTTTCATAGAAATTCATATTAACACATTTTAGACCTGGTAAAACTTTCTTTGAATGAAGTACTTACATACCTTTCTCACTCATGTGCCTAAGTTTGTTGTGCCACAATGCTATATCAAAATCTACAATAGCTATTTGTTCTCCCTGCTCAACTACAATAATTGTTCCTAAACATTCATTTTTCTTTGAAACAATTAAAGTAGAAGGAAAAATATGACCTGTACAAAGATATAAGATGCCTACTCTTACACCTTTTTCTACTATAAGGGAACCTTTTGAAACCTTCCAATTTTTATCATTGAAAGTAACTACACAACTCTCATCACCGAGTTGCTCTACTAAGATTAAATTCCTACTTATCCTTGGAACATGTCTTACCTCATGTAGTAGCCAATGATTCCCATTCTGCAACTTAATCTTAATTTTTCCCTTTCCAAAAATTTGACAGGGTTCATCATCCCCCAATTAAACAAGTCCAAAATCCCCTTGGACATAATCAATGAAATAACCTCTATGAGGTGTAGCATGAAATGAAGCACTGGAATCTAAAACCCATGAATCATCAACACTTTCTAAAGATAGAAGCAAAGCATCCTCTTCGGATTTGTTACTTAACACATTTGCCTCCTTGTCTCCATTTGGTTTATCTCCTTCATTTTTCTTTCGATTCCAACAATCTTTCTTTTTATGACTTGGTACTAGTAGTTGTTTGGTCCTCTCGATCAAGACCTCCCCTTTGACTTTCCTCTTGATTGGCCATGATTTCTAGAATTACTTCCTCTCTCAGTTGTTCTGCCCCTACTTTGTGCATTCAAAGCACTTCCTAATGTAGATCCACATGAGAATTTCCTACAAGTTTCCTCACTCAAAATGACATCGATCAAATCATCATATTTTAGGTTACTAGATCTAGGAACAGAATTACTCATAGCTATTACCAAGCCATTCCAGCTTTCAGGCAAAGAACACAAAATCAAGAGAGCCCTAATTTCCTCCTCAAAATTGATACCCACAAAAAAAATTGATTAGTAATAGTATTAAACTCATTTAAATGATCTGCAATAGATCCACCTTCTGCCATTTTCATATTAAATAAATGCTTCATTAGAAATACCTTGTTTGAAGTAGAGGGCTTTTCATATAGTTTCACTAGGGTTTACATCAATTCTTCTATTGTCTTCACTTTTGTAATATTAAATTCCTTTGATGGTGCCAAGCATAATTGAATGGTTCCAAGTGCCTTTCTATCTAAAAGATCCCATTCATCATTTGACATAGATCCTTGATTCTTGGCTTTGCCTTCCAACGACTTCCATAAATCCTTCTGATAAAGATAGTCTTCCATTTGCATCTTCCATAACTGGAAGTTCTTCCCATTAAACCTATCAACCCTCAACTTACCCTCATCTACCATTGCTCGTATCGAACCATGAGACTTTCCTATAGAGGATAACTAAAAAACAACTAGGCTCTGATACCACTTGTTAAGATTAAACTACAAACATAAATACTAATTACATGCAAATATAACCAATATCAAAAAATAATAGATCACATTAAAAAGCACACAAGACACCAAGATTTAACATGGTTCACCCAATCCTTGGGCTATGTCCACCAAATAACAAGTCCAATATTATTATGATCCAATGATTATAACCTGATTACAATTCGTAACCCCTTAGAACTCAATACCACTACAAGAACCAATTTTGCATCACAACTATGAAACAATCCCTAACCCTAAGCTCTTTTATACAAATATTTTTACCACTTTAGGGTTATAATTAATAATTACATGTCAGCCCAAAATCTTGATAAAATAGGGCTCAATGAATTTATGAAGTATGTAAAGTACTTTCCTGATCAATCACCACAATCTAACATAGTCGCCTCTACTGAACCATGCCCTATACCATACTTACCATGAAACTATTCTAAAAATTCCTTTGCTTCGTCATGTCCCAAGCATTTCAGGTAGATTCCATCATAATTTCTTTTGTACAACCTTCTCTCATGCAACATATAAGACTCACAATTCATTTTAAGTCCCCTACACTGTGAACTATTCATCCAACTGAGGCACTAGTTCTGTAGAAGATAGTAAACAATGTCCTAATACCAGACATCTGTCACTACACCTTGAGCAATGCCAACTTGAGATACTATCATTTTCTTCTTATCTTCTATATCTGATTCATTCTCAAACTTAAATTTCTTTTCATTGCTAATTTGGTTATTAGCTATCATTCTTGATAATCCTTGACCCCTAACTAATCTCATGGGTTGGATCTCTAGATCAAATTCTTGCAATATCGCCATCCATTTACCTCATCTTTCGCCAAGATCATTTTGCATCAATAATGTCTTTACTACTGGATCAAGTACAATAGCATACACCTTGCTTTAATCAAGGAAAAACATTGTTTATTGAGGTTGGAATAGTTCAACTCAACATTTCTTAGAGGGAAACTCATAAAAGCAATAGGTCTTTCATCTTCCTTCTCCTTCTTTTGGGTTAGGATCCTAGTGCATGAATGTTTAGAAGTGAAGGCATATATCTTAAAGGGAAGCTTGTAATCAGGAAATACCAATACTGGAGCTATGGAAATGGCTACTTTGATATCTTCAAATGATTTCTTTACCTTAGGAACCCATTCCATTTTAGTTCCTTTTTGGATTAAATCATTAAGGGGATGCACTATCTCTACAAATGCGCTTATGAATTTTCACACAAAATTTATCTTTCCAAAGAAAGACTTGAGTTCCTTTGGATTGTTGGGGGGTGATAACTTCAAAATGGCTTCAACTCTATCAAGATCAATGGAGATTCTAGCTTCATAGATGGCATGACCTAGGAGCTTTCCCTTAGTGACCCCAAATGAACATTTCTTAGGATTGAGAGATATGCCATATTTGCCACACCTATTGAATACCTATCTTAGATCAACAATGTGAGTAGTTCAATCTTTTGAAAAGACAGTCAAGTCATCCATATAGATAACTATACATTTATTAATCAATCCCTTAAAAGCTTCATCCATGGCTCACTGAAATGTAGCCTCTACATTAATCAATCCAAATGGCATTCTCTTGTAGGCAAAGGTTCCCCATTTGTTTGTAAGGTCATCTTTAGCCTATCTTCTTCTTCTACCATTACTTGATTATATCTTAAATATCCATCCAAGAAAGACATCATTTATGAACCATTCTCAATTTATAAGACCTCATCCAACAAGGGCAATAGTTGTCCTTTTGAGATGCCAGGTTCAAATTACAAAAATCTATGCAAAGTTGAATCTCCCTAGTCTTCTTTCATACTAGAACTAAATTAGTCACCCATGTAGAGTGATGCATAGGGAAAATAATCTTAGCATCCAGTAACTTCTTGACTTCCTTCATTATCAGAGGTTCGAGGATAGGATTGATGGGTCTTTTCTTTTGTTGAAAAGGTTTAGCATCAGGTTTGAGTGGAATATCATGTGTAATAACCTGAGGATCATATGTCTTCAATTCTTCATAGCTCTAGGCAATGAAATCCTTATATTCCATAAGAAATTTGAGCATGTCTTCCCTTTCTTGTGGACTACATGCTTTCCCAATTCTTACCATCATGGGATCATCTTTCATTCCTAAATTGTATGCATCACATTCCTCGGTCCCTTTCTCTTTAGTGGTCCTATTATTAAACACTGATTCATCATGATAAGAAATGAGCTCCAACTCAATCATCCCCTTAGGAATAGTATTAGTTTTCAAATTCAAGATTCCATATTCATCTTGAGTTGCACTATCCTTAGGTACATCATCTGGAGTGTCATCTAGTTCTTGCACCTTAAAGTGGTCGTTGCACATAATAAATTCAAGAATATGTTGATCATCTTGAAAAACTTGAAAGTTTGTGATATTTTCGAGAATAGATAGAGCAACAATCAATTCGACTAAAAATCATTTTAATTTTTTTCTTTTGACTAGTTGTAATGCACTTGCTTAAATAGTGAGGGTATCTATTGCCATGTTTTTCCTTCTTGGAATAGAATTTATGTTCAAAGCTTCAAAATCATCTAGTAGATCCCATATCATTTTCCTATAAGCAAGCAACTTCTTATCATTACAAGAATATAATGATTTCACTTGTTGAATAACCAACTAAGAATCTCCTTCGACTATGATAGCTATAACTCCATTCTCGAGTGCAAAAAGAAGTCCTCAAATTAATGATTCATATTGTGCAACATTGTTAGTACATCTAAACTACAATCAATATGCTGCATAGAAAGAATTAACTTTTAGACTAATCAACTCAATACCTGCATCGTCTCTTGATTTACATTTGAAACTGTCAAAGTGAAGTGTCTAAATTGGGCTTTCCTTGGGTTTTCTAACCTTATGCTTATTTGTCCTTAGTTTTTTCTTTACTTGAGCTTGGAAGGATTATCTCTTGGGCACCCATTATAATCTTTCATGGGGTGGACTTATTGATTTTCCATTGTTCTTTGAAACTAGGAGTGTATGTTTTTCTTGTTTGTCTTGAATTTCACCTATCAATTCTTTGATTTTATCCACTTTGGGTTTAGGATGGACTACTATTGAAGTCCATCCTTGTCCTTTTATGTACCATCTTCTTCTTTGTACTTTGATCATTCCAGGTGGAGGAGAAGACAAACCTCCGCCATCTCAAGAGGTATCACTATATGAGGTATTTAGATCTTCAGTTTCTTCTTCAATCTATTCAATAGCATCAAACATGTTTGTAAGACTTTGGTTTTCTGTGGGTTCATTTTGTGGATCATTGACTTTCTTTACTCCCATCATTAGTGTTAACACCATAGTAGCTACTTCTTGACACAAAGAGCATTTGAACTTTAAATGGCTAACTTTATGTAGTTGTGAAAATATTGGAAGGAGGATATTAGGGTCAACTTCTCCTCCTAGACATTGTAGATTAGCCATCATATGGTCTCTTTTAGGGTTGAAATTATGGAGTCCATATCTTGATCATTTGATATTTTGGTCGAAGTCATAAAATACCATTACCTTGTAGGAGCCTAAATCTATTTGTATGAAGGCTACCTCATTAGGAGCATTGTATTCTATAATCATCTTTTTTAACTTTGGCTTTGCATCTATTTTGATTTGATTGTTCAAACCTTTCCATGGTAACCAAAGCAAGGTGAAATCCATGGAAAACCATCCCCTTAGGTGCTTCATCCATTCTCTAATTAGGAGTAATTCATATGTTTTAAGGATATCAACCACATGTATATCAATAACTTCTTGAATCCATGGGTTGAATGTTAACTGTATCCAAACATCTTTTAGTACACCTATGACCTTCACCTCTATTTTTTCCAACTGTATCACTATTTGGTTGCTAGGTTGAGGGCTGACTCCCAACTTTTGCACTATGGACAATGGCATGATGCTACATGAAGCTCCTAAATTGATAAGGCAATTGTGAAGATTCTTCCCATAAACTCTAATGCTGAGCAAAAATGGGGCAGCTCAACCTTGTCTTTAAACATAGTGGGCAATGCCTCTACATCATTAACTTGTTATGATACCATCTTTTGAGGGGTAGTATTTGTATTGTAGGAGGTCTTTGTATGATTCAGAGTCTTCATGAGAACTTTTTGTTGTTGTGGACAATTTTGCAACATGTGAAACATGGACATGTTGGTCTTTGTTCATTTAAGGTCTTCTATGACACTATACTTTTTAGTAGACAAAGCAAGGTTTTTCAATATTGTTGGTACATTTCCTTGGTTTTGATTTTGTTTTCCTCCATATGGTGGTTTAATTGGTATAGGATTGTTAGTTGCTCTAGGATTAGGAGGAGTTGGTTGTAAAGCTAGGGGAATTCCATCTATTAGAGGTTCCTATCTACTTCTCAAGTTATACATATTCTGATTGTCGTTGTGAAAAGAAAACATCTCTTCATGCTGAAGGTTAGGTTTTTATCTAAATGGGAATGAGAATTCTTCATTGACTCACTGCTCTACTTGTTTACTTTGTGTAGAATCATAGGATTCTAATAACATAGCATTAAATTGCATAGGGGGAACATTGTTGTTTACTTGCAAATTTTGAGTCATTTCTTTATTTCCATCATAATATGAACCATCATTGTTAGATGCATTTTTACCATCATCATATTGATTGATATCTGTGTACTGAACATTATTGTTTTTATTGTCTCCAAGAATGCCTCCATTATTTGGATGGGTATTCCATTGTTAGTTCTATCTTTGGATTAGGATTAGGAGGATTGAAGTTGTTCCCTCCATTATTTTTTTCTGTATTGTTGTTCCCACTGAAGTTCCTATTATAATTTTGGCTATAATTATTGTTGTAAGGACCAATATTGTTCCTTTGAAAACTGTTATTCTATCCCTGTGACAACCTTAGATGAGTTAGCTCATTTTTCATTTGTGACATAGTTTTTTTCATCTGAACAAATTTGGAAATAAAGCTACTATCTGCTTCAGTGGGTACTATTTCATTTTTCTCAAAGAGGGCCACTTTCAGAGGTTCATACCCTAGATGTGTTAGAGTGGGGTTTTATGGAGCAAGTGCCTATTGTAATGGAACTAGATTCATAGGTATGAATTTACTAGGCATCATAGGTACTCTAAAAAGGTATGTTGGTATTGTTGTGATAGCTTGGGCTAGAAGCATCAATCCTCCTCCATTAGGATTGGCTTGCTTAGTAAAAGTTATTGCTTCTGCAAAGACTTTTTCTAATGTGTCAATATTTTCTGTAGGAAGTCTTCTCAGAAAGATAGTAGTAAGAGGGTGCATAGCATTTATGTAAATTTGAATAGCTGCTTCAACTAGTATAGTATATGGTGTTTTCAATTTGTGATATGCCAAATGAAAGCAATGATTAAAGTGCAAAATTGTCTCAGCTGGGTCCCTTTTGATTAATATGAATTGTTTATTTATCATTGCTAGTTTGACAAAAGTTTTGAATTGTTCTAAGAACAATTTTTTGAAGGTATCCCAATCTCCAATACATCCAGGGGAAAATTGAAATACCAATTGTAGGCAACTTCCCCCAAAAAGTAAGGGAATAAAAGAAGGACCACGTCCTCACTAGAAATCTATTTTTGGTTGCAAATTTCATTGAATACATTGATGTGGTCTTTAGTAGTTCGTGTTTCTGCATAAATGAACCTTGGGAAAAAATTCTTAGGATTCTTAGGGAGGTCATGGAATGCACCCCTCAAGTTAATTGGTGAATTTATAACATTTGTAAAAAGGACCATTGAAATATTTGGTGGACCCAAGGGTGGTTTTTGTGGAGGTGGAGTTGAAGAAGATAATGAAATATTGAAGGGAAGTGGTTGAATTTGAGGTATTCCTTTATCACTGGGAGGCTTACGGAATTGGTTAAGCTCAAAAAACTTGTGTACACTTGGGGAAGATCTCAAAGCTCACTAAAATGGGATTTTGGATCAAGATTCTCTAGTTTACATCAATTTTGAAAAAAAGTGCAACTTTAGAGAAGTACACTTACTCACAAATAAGGCACAACTTAGAATTTAGCGCAACAACACACTTGAATTTTTCGAAAAAACTTAGAATTTTTTTTGAACTTGTAAAAAGTGTAAAATTAAAAAAATTTGAAAAGACTTTCCTTCTATTCCAAAAATCAAAATGGTGACCCTCCTTTTAGCGCCACTTTTGTTGAGCTGTTGCTATACACGATGCTAAATGACAAGAATTCTTTCGAACTCCTCTCTTGAAAAGTCAATCTTATGGATCAACTCCAAGGTTCCAAGTGATTTTGTGACCTACTAGAATCCATTCAGTTGAAGATAAATGTTTTTGTTCATGAGGAGGCCTTTGCTAGTTCTAATGATTTCGGATGAGATGTAGAATTTTTTCACTACTTCAAAATAAACACTCAAAAGAAACTATGTTTTTGTATTTTTTGCTTTTTATATGAATGTAATCTAACAATGCAACTAATATGAATTCCTAATTAACAAGGGGTTAGCAAATAAAATAACAAAAATTTAAAGAAAATAATGTGAAAGTAAAATCCTAATGGATATAAGCTACAAAAATAACACGTCTACAAGTTAAGTTGTTGGAGAAATCAGTGGGTAACTAATGAAAATAGGAGCAATGCTTCCTTGACTCCACTAATGCAATCATCGATGAGAAACTTAAATAACCATATGATGTTTCTATTAGAAACATTAATCTTCCCTTGGATGTATTTAATTGGGATATTCCAAGGATCCCTAAATGTAGTTTGTCCTATTGTACACATGTGGAGGACATATCATTATTTGTCCTTTATTCCACATGTGAGGACAACTCATTTTTATAAATCCTTTATTAAGGAATTTAGTTCATCCTCCTTAAGAGGATTGTGACACTTTGCACACACCTATTATGAATGTGGCATTCATAGAAATGGGAGTTACACATGCAAACACATGCAACTCCTTTCTCATCTCTTTAAAAGAGATGCTCCTCCTTCTTTCTTCTTTACACATCACTTTGATGTTATTGTATTGAGCTATTTTGCTCCAACACACTCTCTCTCTCTTATCTAGGCATTTGCCTTCATTCATAATACTCACAAGGGGTTTTCTTTGCTTTCCCCTTATAAATCTTTGTCTCCATTGTTGAACCATCTTGGTGTATGCTCTTGGATTTTTCTTATCTCATGGTAACATTATTTCACACTTAACTTACTTGGATTGTTTCTCGTTCCTTGCTCATTCTTATTATTTTTTTCAATTTCAGTCATCATCAAATTGCAAGGACACACAAAGTGCGCTCATATGAGAGAAAGACTTATGCAAGCATAATTTGGAGATTTCTTCTCAAAATAGATACATCAGCAGAATTTGCAAAACTATAGCAAAAACCAGAATTAAAATATTGCACAACCAAAAATAATGCAATAAACTTTTGTCTCAATCAAAATTCCCTAAACATACATTCACAAAAAATATGACACATTCAAGCAAGAATCACTACAGTCCAAATTTGAGTACCAAAAGCATAATATTATTACAAAATAACGGCGACCTTGATTACACATTACAATCCTATATTTATAAGAAATCATCTTCTCAATTTGTGTTGAGAGAGAGATATATTCATGCAATAATATGCTTTTAATTTAATAAAACAAAATAATTATGTATAAACTAACAATCTAACTAGTGCATATTAGGACTCCATCCATTTTTATATTTATTAATTGGATGCATGAGCCTTTACATGTGATAGAACAAAAAAATTATGAAAGAAGAAGAAAAAGAAAGACTTCAATTGAAGTAGAAGCATCTGGAATCATCAAAAATTGAAGTTCCTCCTTCATTGGGCACCCATTCAAGTTAAATTGCTATCATAATGTGTTTCCAATGCATGAAAAGCTCTAATTTTGGAACTAGCAGTTAACTGTCGGCACACCTTTGAGAAAGTGCACTTTGGAAGAAGCACACTAGTGCACCTGTGCATCTATGAGTTCTCCAAAAAAATCTTCCAACACTTTGTGACAAATGGTGCACTAGCATACTTGGCACAGCAATGCACGTCAAAAGTCCAAAATTGCAAAATTTTACTAAGTTTCCAAATTGAAATTCTAGCTTCTAGGTTTTGTTTCCCTTCATACTAGAGCTATGTATGGATTCTTTCCTTTTAATTTTTTGATAATCTCAGTGATTTTTTCAGCATCTGGTAAATCTAAGGCATCATACTTATCTTTGACCTTCTGTCTGTAGTTGTCTACTTCAATACGGGTGTCAGCAAAATCCCCAAGTTTGGTATCCAACTCTAGCAAGGCTTCTTCTATCCTGAATGCCTACCAGATATCTTCATCACTAGAAACTTCATAAAAAATATTTCTAAACCTTTACACTACTAGCTCAACTAGTATTAACTTCTCGTGTGTCATCTTCAAAAATATTGAGACATGCATCACTATAATGTTTCTTTACTTGCAAAATCTACTCTCGGGCTTGGTCCTTGAGCCGATGGATCTCTGCATGTAATGTTTCCATTACTTTATTACTATCTACTATCTTTTCAATCCAATCATCAATTGAATCTTACTCCTCTACTATATACAGATCTATAAGCATTCTATACCTTTGCCCCTTTATGTGTAAGAAAAAGTGATTAAAATGATAAAATATAATAAAATGAAATAGTATGAAATAATAGATTTAATCCAAGAGAGCAAGAAGATTTTTACCATACAAATGATAAAAGATCAATGGAGCAATACCAAAGAGGAAGCAACACAAGAGACAAGGATTTGATAAGGGGAAAGCAAAGAAAACCTCTTGTGAGTATTATGAATGAGGCAAAAGCCTGAGAGAGAGAGAGAGAGAGAGAGAGAGAGAGAGAGAGAGAGAGAGAGAGAGAGAGAGAGGAAATGGAGCAAAATAGCTCATTACAATAGCATCAAAAACTTGATGTGAAGAATGGAGACTAGATGAAAATGAGAGAGAGAAGCATCTCTTTTAAAGAGATGAGAAAGGAGTTGCATGTCTTTGCATGTGTAACTCTCATTTCTATGAATGCCACCATTCATATTAAGTGTGTGCAAAGTGTCAATATCCTCTTAAGGAGGAATATCTATTTTTCTTATTACATGAAATACAAAAAATGAGTTGTCCTCACAAGTGGAGAATAGGACAAGAATGACATGTCCTTTACATGTGGACTAGAGGACAAATAAATAATACATAAGGGATACCTTGGTTTATCCCAATAAATAAATAAATACAACCAATGAAAGATTATTAATTCTAACAGCCCCCTTTAATCTTTACTTGGGGAGATGTTGTCAAAACCAATTTACAATATTACAACTTGATTTTTTTGAAATATCTTCATTGTGCAAGAGGTCTCTTATTATCATGGGTACATCATTGGAGAGCCAAGAGAAGTGGATAATTCTTCAAGTGTGTTACATCTTCAAGTGGATTCATGTGGAATAGGATCTGTACAACAAATAATGATATCTTGTATGTGCCTTGATGGATTACTTGAAACATAGAAATAAAGGCAACTATCCACAAGGATAATTTCATCTTATATTCAAGTTAGAAACTTTTTATGTATAAGTAAATTCTCATAGAGTAAATATAACTGTAACTTGGTACCACAAAGAAATCAAGATAAATCATATCCTGCAAAGAACAAATATGTTATCAAAACTTTCAAGAAAAGATCATAGAAAAGGTTAGCTAATGAATCCAACATCAACAATGCTTCAATCACGTGGATATAGACAGTCCACTGATAAGTCATTTTACTGCAAGTTAATGGATGATCAATCCATAACCTGCATGACTCATGATTTAAGCAAAGAAGTATACATAACATTATATGAGATATTTTGAAAGATATAAAAGGGGAGGAGTATGAGTATTAACAATTGATTGCCTTCAAATAAGAGTAAAATGCCTTCAAGATGGGTCAAATTAACTAAAATTGGAGGAAAACTCCAATAATAAATGGTATTAACCATAAAGTGCCAATATGACAATAGAATGATGCTAGAAAAGCATAAACTGCACTTATGTGCCAATCAGTAGACCAAAATAAATATTGAAGGCAATAGTGTATAATAACTCATAATCTCAAGGAATAAGAAAAATAAATAAAATAAATTTACTTATGTGAAATAAAGAATGCACTCATATTTGATAAGTCACAAGAGACATAATAATTTGTATATTTATCAAGATATATATGTGGGCCCCCATATATACACATGAATAAATATACCTAAACTATCATGGTATGAAATCATGCAAATAGAATTAAGATCATATATAGAACATAATTTCTAGGCAACACACTAAAGAGAAATGCCAAAGATGATGAAAGAGAATTATTAACATCAAACAATATTTGCAGTAATTAATCCTCCTAAGTTGAAGTCCACCCATTCTAAAAATTGATCTCTTTTACTAAGTACTTTTTGAAACCATTTATTTTTTCTCTTAACAAATTTATCACTAGAAAAAGAGTCATGATGTATGAATGCATCATTTGTTTCAACATTAGCATTATTACCATTATCAATATTAGTATTATTACCATGATCTATAAATGCATCATTACCATTACCATTGTAAGAAAGAATAGGAGGAATAAAGGTAGATATATGAGGAGTAGGGTTTAGAGAAGGAGGTTGGTCCTCCACTAACACAATTCTGCTTCCATGAACTTATTCATTTTGAGCATTAGAAGAATCATGCACACCATTCCCTGCAAGACAAACATTTCGTGCTATGTGCACTTTGTTAGTAATAGGATTATAAGCTTGATAACCTTTGGTATTTTGCATGTTTTCACTCATGCACTTTGTACATGCCATCTTAGATGAAGCAATAGGAGGTAAATTTTTAACTGTATTAGATGATATATGCTCATTTTTCAAATGAGCAAGCCTTTCATGCTCCATATTAAAAGTAATATCTTTGTGCAAAGAGTGTCTAGAAGAGGTGAACCCAGAAAATTTAAATAAGTTATCATGGCCTAACTTAGCATTAGCAACAACTTCATTAGTGTTAGGATCAATAACAGAGCACATGTTCCTATGAAACTCAACTTTGTAATTTTGACATAATTTTACAACAGAAAAAAGATTGTATTTCAACTCAGGAACATAAAGGACATTATGTATTTTTTCATTTGAAATGCTAACATTACCAAATCCTTCAACTTTGGAACTATGATTATTAGCTAATTGAATTGGAATATTAGAGGGAGCAGATTTTAAATAATCAAACACTTCTTTATGAAAAGTAACATGTTGAGACGTACTAGTATCAATAATCTATTCTAAATTTTTAGGAACATTGTAACTAACAGTAAAAGCATGACGAGATGGATGAGAGTTTTGATTATTATTATTCATAAGTTGCTTATCTTTTTATTTTTTTAAAACAATTATTAGTTACATGACCATCTTTCCCACAATAAGTACAGTGAGGTTTTTTATTAGATTGATTAGGATGAGTATTATTATGATGAGTGTTTGGATGATTATTGTGATTATTATTATTATAAGTATTGAGCGAATCATTATTAGAAGATTTGAAATTCTAATTTTGACTTTTAGACACAAAAGCATGTTCATTAGATCTAAGAGTACTAAATTGTAACAACTTAGCTTCCTCTTGACGTAACAAATTTTGAAAAATACTATAAGTTAATTGAGTAGACAAAGTAGGAATAGCAAGTTGAGAATTAACATTAGTAATAAATTGTTGAAATTGTCTAAGAAGACATTTCTTTAAAATAATGGTAACTAATCTAATATTAGTGCGAGTAACACCTAATCCAATTAGTTGACTTTTAATATAATCAAATTTAAGTAAAAATTCATCTATGGATTTGAAATAAATATACCTCAAGTCTTCCAAATTGTCTTGCAATTGAATCTTGCGTGATTTAGATGGCCTGTCATACGTTTGCTTTAAAATATCTCGAGCTTCGTGGGCATTAGTGCAATGAAAAATTAGAACATATAAATCTGGGTTAAGAGATATACCAATGAGGCCAAGGGCTTCCTCATTTTTAGTATTCCATGCATTTTGTTCATCTTGTGTAGCTGAGGCACCAGGAACTACAGAAGGGTCAGTAGCAACATCTAAAATATGCTTAAAACGAAATATAAATGAAAGATGAGTTTTTCAAGCATGATAGTTTGAGTTATATAACTTGATTTCTCGAATTAAAGTCAACATGATTTAAAAATTATGTTTAAAATTTAAATAATAGATTTGAAATAAAAAAATGAGACTTATTATCCACAAGAATGTCAAATAATTATTAAGAGATTTAGAGAGTCAAAATTAAAAACTAAAATGTTCCCTGCAAAACCACTGGTCAGATTGAAGAAACAGGAAAAATAAAAATTTGAAAAACTAGAAAAATGTGTTACACACAGAGAGCGATAACTTTTTTAATTTAACTCTATTTTCAATAAAATTTAAATAGTTTTTTCATTTTTATGTTTTCTAAATGCTGTTCAAATTTCAGCCAAACCCAGATCACGGATTGAGAGATATCATAAAAATACGAACTGCTGTCTTAAAACTTGAAAAACAAATAATACTGCACATATAGTACAATAACTTTTGCAATACTATTCTGATACAAATGAAATTTAAAGATTTTTTTCATTTTTATGTTTTCTAAATGCTGTTAAAATTTCAACCAAACCCAGATCATAGATTATGAGATATAAGAAAAATACGAATTGCTGTATTTTCTTTTCTAAAACAAAAATAGAAAAAAAACTTGAATTTCAAAAACTTAAAAAGCTTGCAACAAAAATGGGGTTAGATATAATAAAAAAAATTAAAAATAAAGAATTCTTTGGTGGAAAGCCTTCCAAAGGAGGTTAGAAAAATAAAAAATGAAGAACTCTTTGGCGGTAAACCTTCCAAAGAGGGTTATAAAAAAAATTTGAAGATTGAATAAAAAACCTGCAAAAAAAAATAGGAATGAATTTTTTTCTTCACTTCTCCTCTCAACAAAGTTCTCCAATATGGTAATCTTCACAAAAGCTCAAAACAAGGATTAGACAGCTCTGATACCATGTAAGAAAAAGTGATTGAAATGATAAAATATAATAAAATGAAATAGTATGAAATAATAGATTTAATCCAAGAGAGCAAGAAGAGTTTTACCATACAAATGATACAAGATCAATGGAGCAATACCAAAGAGGAAGCAACACAAGAGACAAGGATTTGATAAGGGGAAAGAAAAAAAAATCCCTTGTGAGTATTATGAATGAGGCAAAAGCCTAAGAATGAGAGAGAGAGAGAGAGAGAGAGAGAGAGAGAGAGAGAGAAGAAGAAATGGAGCAAAATAGCTCATTTACAATAGCATCAAAAACTTGATGTGAATAATGGAGACTAGATGAAAATGAGAGAGAGAAGCATCTCTTTTAAAGAGATGAGAAAGGAGTTACATGTCTTTGCATGTGTAACTCTCATTTCTATGAATGCCACCATTCATAATAAGTGTGTGCAAAGTGTCAATATCCTCTTAAGGAGGAATATCTATTTTCCTTATTAAAGGAAATACAAAAAATGAGTTGTCCTCACAAGTGGAGAATAGGACAAGAATGACATGTCCTTTACATGTGGACTAGAGGACAAATAAATAATACATAAGGGATACCTTGGTTTATCCCAATAAATAAATAAATACAACCAATGAAAGATTATTAATTCTAACATTATGGCCTATAGTACCTGCAAATATTTTCCCCATCCATGTACCTCATCCATAATACTGAAATCTTACTTCAAAATTGCTATCATTTTATCTACATTTTCTTATATATCATGAAGTAGCTTTAGATTTCATTGGATCATAAGCACACCCTTTTTCTCAAAACTTTCTCGCCATTTTTGAAAGGAATTAAAAAATGGATCCAACTATACTCCTCCCCTATCTCTTCTCTCTAGTGTAGTATTCAGAGTCTCCTCGAGGTGTTTGGGATCCAAGGGACTAACAACTTTGGCTAAATATCCTTTTAGGATTTCATTTTTCCTACAAAGTGTTATCAGTTCTGCCCCTTCTTATTCCAAACTCTAAAACACCTCTTTCATCCCCATTGTGACCATAAACTTGGTTGTATCCAATGTGGACTTTTCAAGAATAACCTCTCTAATTTTATAATCTTGTAGAGTCAAATCTTCTACAATAGCTTTAGGAGAAGGAATAGCCACTTGTACAAATAAATATTGATTTCAGTCACTATTGATGAATGTTAATGCTCTAGCCTCTTTTGATGGGCACTTAGGCTTCCTTAGAACCTTAATCAACTTAATCATGTCCTCTTCATTAGCATTGAATTCAACATTGAATTGTTTCTTTTTACTTCTTATCATTTCCTTTTGCAACCACATCGAAACCCATTCCATCAAAGGCTTGCCTCTCGAGGATGATGGAGTTTTCTCTGCTACCCCTTTTCCCTTATTGCTCCTTTTTGGGGTCTTTTCCCTCTGTGAAGGTTCTTCCTCTATAGTTTCTATTTCAGTGGATGCCACAGTTCTTACCTTAGTGTCCTGGGGAGCTTTTTGAGGATATTGAACCATTGGCCCTTCCCTAAACACTTCATCATTTGATATTTGCTGCCATTCTTCCTCCTGTTCCTTTTGAATGTGTTCTTCTTCGATACTTGGAGGCAAGGGAGTAGTAGGGCCTTTATCAATATCTGGTGGCATTTGACTCCAGTATTCCTTTTGGGGCTCATTTGTTGATGTATCCTTGAGCTTTTCCCCAATCAATTCTGTCCCTATAGGTATAAAATCTAAATCTAAAATCTGAAATATGTCAGTACCCTCCACATCCTACTCATCAATCCATTGTTGCATTTCATCCTTTTTTTTTTTTTTTTTTTTTAAGAGGTTCTTTTGGGATTGATAGTGGTGTAACAATATAATTTCTTCTTTTATGCTCCATGGCTCTTGCAAACTGAGTTCTCTTGTTCAAAGGTAGATTGTCCTCATCATCTTCCTCTTCCTCTTCTTCATGAATAGGTTTTGGAATAGATGGGAAAGGAGCTACCCTCTTGATCACCCTTTTCCTTTTCTTTACTAGAGTATTGATCTTTCTTCCATTCTTGGGCATGGAAGGGGATGCTTGTTCTATTTTTTGAGGTGGAGAGACCTCTTGAATCTCAAGTTTTATCTTCATTTGGCTTGGTGCAGTAGCTGGTGGAAGTTGTAGGTCAATCTAAACTTGTGGCACCTCAGTATCCTCTGGCCATTGTTCATTTAGTTCTTTTTGTTGTTGAGGTTCTAGGATTTCATCCTCTTTTGGTTCAGCTCTCTGAGGGGAATTTCTTTTCCTCTTCCCTCAGCCTCCACTCTTCCAAGCTCTATAATAACCTACTACCTATCAAGTTGATGCAAAATTTCAGGCCTTACTAGAGATTGAGCTACAAAGGAAGGAATGGTGACTTTCTTTCCTTTACCTTTGGCTAGGCGTGCTTGTGCATGAAAGATTACTATTTTAGGTATTGGATCAAGATCAAATGACTTCTTAATCCAATCCTACATCATTTTGATTACATGCCTAGCCCAATGGTTGATATCTGAGTTTTTTTCCCTATCAACCTAAGCACTCATAATAGGCCTATCGCCAATTCTATCCCTATAAAATAGGGGATCCAACAACTTGTCAAAATCTTGCTGCCATATCTTCAAGGGAATTGTCATTTTGAAGGCCTTCTCTACCAAGTACAAAGTCATCCTACAATAATCTCTTATCAGACATTGTAGTCATTTGTAGCATTCATCCAGTGGTCTTCAATGGCCTCCTCATGTGTGAATGATTTACCTACTAGGTATTGTACTCCCCTAATATTATCAAAACATGGTCGCAGAGAATTGTATTCTTCCAAGGGATACTAGTCCCATTCACACTCAAAAGAAGGAATATCTTGCTTTTTTTTCACTTGAAAAGGTCCTATTGTCAAAGGCCATGTCCAACAATGTTTGTGTTGTTTTATGATTCTATCGTATGCAAACTCAATTTGTCGAGCAATCTCCAAGAGGATGAGTTTATCACAAGGGTACCTTCAAAGCTTCTTCAGGTTGATAGTGGTACCATCGACCCTTAGATATGTAAATGTTTTGAACTAAATTTAATATGCTCTAAGTACCATTATTTGTGCCACTGCATCCTCTGATAACCTCTTTGCATAATCTCCTATGAATTGGATGATGGAAAATATGAATGCATCATTCTTGATTCTATATTCTCTACTTTGCTCTAAGAGCTTCTTCCTTACCAACTAATGATACACAATGTAAGGCCATGCATTTGGATCCTACATTCTACCCTTCTTGTACAATGTTGGATTGTCTATTGCCCTTGTGGCTAACAAGTACACCAAATATTAAGTCATAAAAATTCCTTTTATTCTTCACCACTACCAGCTACTCACACAAATTTTGGATCAAAGTAGAGGCCCAATCCAGTGGCATTGTCACCTTCTTAATTATTTCAATGAAATGCACCATAAAAATGTTTAAATGCCTGGTTATAGATAAACACATAACTTTTCTTAATAGGATAATGGAATATCTGATGTCTTCAACAATATATCCCCTAGTCATGTCAACCTTGGAAGTCTTCCTATCCAAAGGAGTCTTCTCGATAAGGTACGAGGATTGAATGATCTGTGATGCCTCGTTAATGTGTTCCTAGTACTAGCTTTCTACCTTTGGGAGGTGGAATTCCTTCTCGATATTCTTGGGGTGCAAATCCAGGACAATTTCTCTAGTTACACTCTTCACCACCCTTTCCTCTAGGACCAAGTGTTTTGCAAGTGTCATCAGGAGCTCTGAAGATTGCACCAATACTAGGTGTGAAGCTACGTTGACTAGTCCATATTAGATAAGTGCAGAAACCATTTGTGATCTCTTGGTGGGCTTGTTGCAAATCTTAAGAAACTCTCCCAAATCAGTGTGTCCCAATTTTGTATCCTTGATTTTTGAGGAGTCATCTTGAAATGTTGATTTTGATGGAACTCCTTGGAACTTGAAGACCACTTGTTTTAGTGTCATTTTCTCATGCATGGATGCTGAAGAGGTTGCCATTGTATCTACATAAAAGAACACCGATTAGTCCCCAGCGTTGATACAAATAATATTTACAAAGTGACATTGTTAAAAAACACAAAAACTCATTTTTTAACCTCTCAAAACAATGTTAAGCACACTGGGTGCACTAGGGAGGTGTGCCTAATGCACTAAGAAAACCTTTATTTTATTTTTCCTTTAAAAAAATCCTAGGTGTGCACTAAGGCACCTAAATTTCAAAATATTACAGTTTTATGCTCTTTTGTTGTGTTTTTTGAAGTTAGGTGCACATTAGCGCACCATGTTAGGTGCACTAGTGCACACCTAATTCTTTTGAGTTCTTTTGTGTTTTATTTGTTTTGTTTTTGCTTTGCATTTTTTTTAACCATCTGGGTGCACACTAGTGCACCAAGACAGGTGTGCTATTGTGCACCAAGCCCTTTAACATTTTTAGGGTTTTTAATTCATTTTTTGGAAAGCTATTGACCCACTAATGGTGCAGATCAGTGCATCATCTTGTGCTAGGAGGAGGTTCAACAAAATGGAGGAAGTGAGAGGTTGCACCTCATTGGTGTGGGAGATACGAAAAGAACACTAAAGATGGAGATAGGCGCGGTGTAGCGACAGGCTTCAATGGAATGCCAAGTGAGGAGTGAAATACCCTGCCTCCTTTAAATAGCTTTTTAGGGTTAGGATATCTCCACAACTATGCAAGTGCACCACTGTGCAACTACACAACTATGCCTAAAAGAATTTTTTCAAATTTTTGGTGCAGTAGCGCACCTTATGTGGTATGATTAGTGCACCAAAGTTCTTGACACTTAGCCCTTTTCATTGAATTTTTGATTGATTTTGATCTTCAAGCTTTTCGACAGGACTCGAACATGAACTAGGAGTTTGTGGGGGACCTCTAAATGACTAAGATCCCAAATTTAGGAGTCCCAAAACCTTTGTAAAGTAGAGGGGTCCCCATTTTCTAAAAGGAAATGGAGGTGCATTGTGAAACCACAACAATAATATCCCTCACCTATTACTATACTTGACATATTGTTTTGCTTGACTTCTATTGCTTACTAAAAAGCTCAACAACCATTGGAGTACTCAGCAACCTCTAGCTTTCTTGGCAATAACTACCACTCGAGACTTAACTAAAATATTTAAAAATCTTTAGTACATGGCTCAACCTTTATAGAATGACTCGGTCATAGTGATGACCAACCAATCCTTCCTGGTGAATGACTAAGTGGTTGACACTAATAGACAACTTTTCCTTAGGGATTAGTAACTAACTAATTATTATGATTATATTCAACCAATATTTTCTTGTATTTTTATGTAGCAATGGAAATATCTTTGTGGTAGTTAATTTGAAAGTGGCGAATACAACAATTTATCCAAAGTCTCAGTTCACATAGCTTAAAATATATGCCTGCTATACCAGTGAGGAAATACTCAGAAAATAAATCCCAACAAAGAAATAATACTTCTAGAAATGTATTAAACACTTAAAATATAAAATGTCTGATCATAAAAATCAATCCTTTGTAATAAAGAAATATCACAAATAAAAAAGTAGACATCTTATAAGATCTTTACTTAATAGACCAAAATTAAAGAAAGGCCCTACCGCATCCTCGTTGGCTAGTGCAACATATATAGTAATGAATCCTACACAAGAAAAGAAATCCACTCATTTTTATTAAATAGTTGTTTCACAAATTTGGACTATTAGAATATGGTATACTATATATTCCAAATTGTAGCATATATTAACACACAATTAAAGACTTTAATATGCTTTTAGAATTTGAGGGAAATAATTAGGAAACAATCATTACCACCCTCTAAACTTACCACTGTATCAACCCATAAGCTTGACTAGACCCACACCATTTTCTGCACTC